>VWZI01007279.1:0-171125 GCA_013396835.1 Psilopogon haemacephalus
GCCCCTCCTTGTTGGTGAGGACTAGGTCCAGCACAGAACCTTTTCCTCAGAGTGCAGAAGATGCTGTGTAGGTGTGTGTATGTATGTGTATATATATATATGGCAGACTGCTATGAATTTTACCACATAGATGCTGATCCCATTTTGAAATAGGATTGGTAGAAGCTGTGAGTGGAGCTCAATCTTCGAAGGCACTGGTGTTGGAGCTATTCAGGATTTTTTAACTTGCTTGCCAGTGAAAACAATTTATTTGCTTTCCTTGGCAACAGTTTCACACAGAACACTTATTAATTCTCTTACCAAAGAAAACAGGACATGCTGAGCCCAAGTGGTTCATTTAAGTCCTGATCCAGGGTCCTTCGAAGTTGTTTCTCACTGGTTTTGCTCAGCAGCCCTTACAATGCAGAAAGGTACATTTGAATACTTACTTCAGGCTCAAAAAAACCCCACCCCAAACCCCAAAAAGCAACCCAAATAAACGGCATTAGAACTTCAGCTGTAGAAATTGGACTGCAATTATTCAAATAAGTTTCCACTGTTCTTAAAATTGGATAGTTGTTGCCTCTCCAGCTTTCAGCATTTTACCTGAATTTTTTCCACACTTGCCCACTTTTTCGTTTTCAAATTTGAATGGTGCAATTAAATAACTACATCTTTGCAGGTCTTGCAAGTGAAATTAATTTTTTGTTTGTCTGAACTTAGCTGCATAGCATAACTTAGCTACATATTTTAAGATTTTAAGATTGCTGCTTACACATTTCTTTAGTTGTCTGAAATAGACTTTTTGTTTACTTATGTAATCCCTTTGGAGGCTGATATTTGGTGAAATGTTGCATCATCCTGTGGAGGTGTTTTCCTTTATTTGAAATCCAAGTTCAAGATACTTGGAAAACAAAGTGTCACCAGCCTCCAATGCATGAGTTGAATCCCAAGACTGGTTCTGTGATCTAAGCTGACCCTTGCCCATGAAAAATCAACAGTCTTAATATTTCATTACCATTATTTTTATCCAAATAAATAGCTTAAACTGAAGCAAGAGTGACAGCAAAATTGTATTTCATCAAAAGGTGCAGCAGCTTGTCAGTGATGATGTCTTAGCAGCTGAGCCAGCATTGTTATGGGTGTGACCATGGCAACATCAGGGGAAGGAAATGACAGAGTATTAATATATTTACTCAATTATTTCACTTGCACTTCTCACCCACATCCTAAGGGCGATTCCTCAGTGTCATTTTCCCATCAAGAGCTTTTCCTCATTGCAGTGGGAAAGATTAAAATAACACAATTACAGCTCCCTTCTGCTTAATGTTTTTTTTGGGGGAAAAGCAGTCACAGCAAGAGAGAACAAGTTACGTGGTGACTAAGGTAATTTTAATACTTATGACACTGACCCTCTGGTCAGCATAACTTTCAGACTCTGCCATGAGCTCTGGTGACCCTGGGCTAGGCATTAAGCTCTGGACCTGTGTACTGCTGTACGTGGCTGCATCACACCTTGGTAAAGTGAGCAATAAATCTCTTTATCTCTCAGACCGCGCAGTGTCTCATCAGACCTGGACTCTGTGTGAGGTTTGTCTTTTTCCCCCACTCTATTTGTAGGACACTGAGGTCAATAGGGCCTAGGTCTCTGAGTGATCTCGTGTAGAGAACAAGCTGAAAGAGGCCAGCTTTGAGGGTGGTCAACACCAGGACTGTTTCCAAAAAAGCTTGTCCAGGTCCCTGAAGCTCACATAGTGCATTTGCAGTGAGGCACAAGCATTAACGTCACCACTCAAGAATGTCAGTGAAAACTCTTAGCTTGAGATAGATAGATCAGCTCTTGTTAACCACAGAAGATATGAGCTTTCAAACTTGAGGATATGTTGCTGGGTTTTAGGGTTTGTTTGGCTTTTTAATGAGAAATAACTTTCAAACATGTAGCCAGAAGAGCTCTGAAGGTGAATCAAGGCATTTGTGGCATGACGGAGACAGACAACCACTTCTGTCTTCCCAAGGACTTCCTAAGAGTGCCTGTCTCATCCTTGCCCTTGCAGAGTGATGTCATTGTTTTTATCTTGTGTATTTTATCTCCTTGGATACAGAGAAGGCAGGGGCTATAGAAACTGGGTGTGTGGCTGACTTGGCCTTTGATAAGGCCATGCATGTGTGGGCAATGCGTGAAGCAATAGGTGTGTAAAGTAACAACATTGTGTTTCAGACAAAGGAACTGTGCTGGCATATCATGACCCCCTGCTTTTGGTTGAAAAATGTTACAGCATGGATGTGGAATGTGTCAGGAACGTGGAAGGAGAGGATGTGGGAAGCTCCCTTGTTGTTTTACCCCCCTGCAATAACAAAACCCCAAACCCTTCCTAATTTTTAATCAGATTTCAAAGCATTGCAAAAGATCTTTCCATAGCTGAAAAACCTCAAATAACAGAGAGAGAGAGAGGTGAAAGTAAAGGCACTTCTTAATACTTGCAATTGCAGCTGATGAAACATAGCATAAGGTAGAGTTTGCCATGAAGATATCCTCTTCTGAGCTGTTACTGCATGTGTGGCAGGAGCTGCCTCCCCACTGGTGTGCTGGTTGGGCACGGGCATAGCCTTCACTCTGCAGACAGCTTTGCAAGGGAGAGAACTGGGCCAGGAGGATTTAGCTGCTGCTCTGTGCTTTCCTTCTCTGCCCACAGGACCAGAATGCTCTGGTTTGCTGAGGTTTGGTCAGGGGCCCGATTTCTTAGAGCTCAGTAAACATTTATACTGAGAAAAGTTTAATCTTATTTCCTCTTGGTGTGGCTCTCAAGGTGTGCAATCCAGGACTGCCTGCCCCAAGTCTCTGGGCTCTGACTTGGGACAAAAAAGCATCTGGGGCCCAGTGCAGCAGCAGGTTTTTCCAGTTCACTTGGCTGCTTCAGGGGCCTGTGGGGCTATGGGGACTTTTGCTTCTCCTTGCAACTTATAAATAGTCTGGGTGCTATTTTTTTTTCCCAGTTGATTTGTAACATGAGATTGAAGTGAATCCCCTGACTCCCAAGAATTGGAGCTTCAGGAAATAACTGTGCTAGCCAGTCTCTATATCATGACTCCACACTTGAAACTAGTTTTTGGTGGCTTCAAGCAGCCACTGACTCCATACTCAAGCTTCCTTTACTCCAGAGACTGCAGTAAGTTTGCCCAGGAAGGGGCAGTTGACAGGCAGAGGAGTAGGGGTGTGGTGTCAGGGGAGCAGCAGCCAGCACCCCTGAAACCCCAGCCCTGATGGCTGCTTTCAGGCTGTGTTGTGAGAAGAAGAAAACCCTACTTAGGGGAGAGGCTGCCCAACCCCTCACATCTTTATTTTATTTAGTGAGTACAAAAAGCCTCCAGGTTTTGCCTGTTTCTGTTGGTGATAAGGTCAGTGCAGCCAGGATAACTTTGACCATGTTACTGCATGGCAGATCGGACCCAAGAGTCCAGCCTCAACTCAGACTGCTCCCAGCCTGCTCCAGGGTACTTGGGACCATGGAGGTGTCCAGATGGCTCTGTGTCTCTGGGGCATGGGATATGCCCCAGCTTAGCTGATGGAGGTGGGTCATCCAGGGCTGTCTGTCCATCTGTCTACCTTACTGACATCTGGGAATTTACCTGGAGTCCCACACCCTGACTTCTGGGCTGAGTAGGTCCCATAGTAGTAGCCATGTCCATCTGTGGTGCATGGCAAGGAGGAAGCAGCTGTCCAACTCGTGAGCCACTGACTGACCCCAGACATGGAGGTGATGGCTGATGTAGCTGCGGGGATTTCACAGGCTGTGCTTCAGCACTGCTGGGTATGGCCTGGGCTGAGTGGGACAAGAGGGAGGAAGGGGCTATTGTTTTCCAAGATAATTCCCCATGACGCAGCTTGCAGCCGGTGCAGTAGGAAATGTTGATCTGCTTCCTGCCTTGGTCAAGGGACATTTTTCTCATCCCTGCATCCTCGCACCATAGCTGGCAGCACCCTTGGCACCCAGGTATAAGGGCTGTGGCCAGTGCATGGCAGTGTCACCATCTGCCCCTGCACAGGGCTGTTACCACTATCAGTCAGCACTCAGAAACCTTATCTGGCAGGAAACCTATGTATTTGACCTGAAGCCGGAGTCCTCCAAACTTTATTTGTTCTTGGCACTGGGAAACAGCTTCTTCTCTGGGATGGGGGGATTTGTGCTGATGATCGAAGGACTTGAGAGCAGATGGGATTGTGCTCCAAGGCCATTTAGAGGTTGTTTCTATGGAGGAGGTACTTTCAGGTAAGGAGGGTGCTTTTGGAGGAATGGCTTAATTTTGAAAGTGAAGCAGAATGACAGCTCACCAAGTTCAGAAGCAGTGCCCTGGTAGAGAAGTTTAGGAGTTGCTAATCCATTTTAGATTGAACTAGTTACTGTGCCAGCCCTTGTGGAGACATATCTCAGCAAAGGAAGGAGGAGGGTAAGGCTGGTATCTGTGCAGATTCATGGTATCAGTTTGTAGTGGGTTATACTGCCTTGGATAGCCTACCTGTAGGCTCAGGAGCTTCCATATTCCAACATCAGACCAAAATAACCACTGCCAGTACCCCTGCTTGCTGTCGTCTGCTGCAGACAGACCTGGTGTCAGACTCAGGCATCTCCGTGGCTTGGAGGGAGGGTGAGGCAAGCACTTCCAAATCTGTCTGCAGATGCCAACCGCAGATGTCTCCAAAAAGATCTAATATTAGCTACACTCCTCTGTACTGCGGACAAAGAAAGAGTGGGTCATGCTCTGACAGGATAAGGGCATGTCCTTGTGTCTGACTGCCAGTTCATGCTTTGCAAACAGACTGTTGCTTACTGCTCTTGCAGTCTGTGCCCCAGCCAGGGACGCTGTTTAAGGCTGTTTGCCCATTTTTCCTTGTGTTGGTCCTGAGAATGCCACAGCCTTAGAGATGCGACAAGCCCCAGGCAGCTCAACTGCATAAACCATGTGTTGCCCACACAAATGTAACACAGTGGAGCAGTGGGTTTGTGCTAACATTTTTCAGTGGACAGGTTTTTGGGAGTGTCACATTTCTGATTTTTTGATCCCATATTAATTCAGAGACTGCCACATAAACATATGTGCACTTGCAGTCCAGTGTGCACTTACAGCCCAGAAAGCCAACCATATCCTGGGCTGCATCAAAAGAAGTGTGGGCAGCAGGTCGAGGGAGGTGATTCTCCCCTTCTACTCCGTTCTAGTGAGACCCTACCTGGAGTGCTGCATCCAGTTCTAGAAATGTTGGAATGTGTCTAGAGAAGGGCCAGGAGGATGATCAGAGAGCTGGAGCACCTCTCCTATGAAACAGACTGAGAGAATTTGGGCCATTCAATCTGAAGGAGACTTCGAGAAGACCTTATTGTGGTCTTCCAGTATCTGAAAGGGGCCTACAAAAAAGCTGGTGATGAACTTTTTGGGATGCCAGGTAGTGATAGGACTAGGGAGAATGGAACAAAACTAGAAGTGGGTAGATTCAGATTGTATGTTAAGAAGAAGTTCTTCACTATGAGGGTGGTGAGACACTGGAACAGGATGCTGGTGGAAGCCACATCCCTGGAGGTCTTTAAGGCCAAGCTGGATGGGACACTGAGTAACCTGATCTTGTGTGAGGTGGCCTTGCCCATGGCATGGGAGGTGGAACTAGATGATGATGGTATTTGGTTTAAGCTAGCCCCCACTCTGAGCTCAAAAGCTCAATAAATAGTTGATTCAATTTGGAAGTTAAAAGAGATAAATGGGAAGTGGGAGGGGGCTAAACATGACACCTGGGGCAGGTCAGACCACCCCCCCGGGGGAGGAGTCAGGATAAGGCTCCAGGTAGGCTTAACCCTTTACAATGATCCATGAGGTCTCTTCCAGCCCTGACAATTCTATGATTCTATATGATTCCATGAGCTGGGGCTTTAACAAAACTACTGCACACTACAGGGCCTGAATTGTCGGTTCTGTTTAATCCCTGTCCCATTTGACAGTAAGAACATGTTATCTTTTGATCCTGGGATCCTGAAAGCACTTGTTCTTTGCAAATGCCTCACACAGCTCAAGAAGAAAGAGCAGAATGGTGTGACAGGAAGTGCTGGAGAATTTGAATTATGCAAATGCCCTTCATAATGTTACTGCTCTTATAATGCTTGTCTGTAGACTATTACCTTCTACACTCCTCTTCAGAAGGGATTTTTTTTTCTAGTCTAATTTTCAGACCCCACCTTCTGCACCAGTATAAATTCCTGTTATAAATTCCCTTATAGTCTGCAGACTTTATCCACACGAGCTACTACAGATGTCCTAACACTTTTGAAAGCTTTGTTTATTTCCTTGGATGTTATTATATAGCAGAAAACCTACCTGGTGATCAAAAGTAACCCAAAATTTCCTGTGTGGATTCTGTGCCTGAGTGCTTGTTGCAGTTCTTCTTGGAGCCAAGGCACTAATGTGATTTCAATCTCTCCTCTGTACCTGCCTATTTTCTCAGCATTTGTAGGAACTTAGATACTCTTGAGGCCTTTATCACTGTCAAACTGATTTAGTCTTGACCAGTAGAATCAAAGGTTCTCAGTAGGAATGGGAATGTGGCATATGTAACTGAGATGCCTTACTTCCTTAGGAAAACAGAATTAAAAAACAAATACTCTAAATTACTTCCCTTTCTCTAATTCTTGGTTAATACTTAAACATTTCCACAACACAAGTTACAACTTCAACTTGGCGTCTAAGAGCGCAAACCCTTTAGCCTAATACTCTGTCTTTCATTGAACCAACTATTTAGGTGCACACCTGAAAGCCTCTCCTACCTGTGGCCTCTGAATGTGATTTGGTTGGGTATTAATTGGCTGAGGTGGGAATTATAAAAATAGAATTGTTTTTATTTTCCTGAAAACCCCGCCCCCAAACTATATACAGAACTAGTTAATGTTTATTTACAGACTCTAATTCGGTCAGGAAATCTTCACAAGGATGCTTATGGGCAAGTTTAGTGATTTAGGAAAGTCAGGAAATGAAAAAGGTTAAGCTTCAACACAGCTTTACCCCATTTATAAATTAGGCTGAGCAGAGAATCTAAGGGAAACAGCTTTTACTTACGGAGGTAAGGTAGGAATCTAGTGCTGATCCCTTGCTGAATTTCTCTGCCAGCAGCCTCTGGAGATGCAAGCTAATTCTACATTGGGGATCCACGCAGCAAAAGTCCAAAGGTCACACCTTACACAAGGCAAAGATTTGTGGGGCAGTACTGCCTTGGCAGCACAGGGGAGAAGCTAAACTGCTGGTGTGCTGCCCAGCTCGGGTAGTGAGCAGGAAGTCAGGATGTGCAGTGTGGTCCAAGAGAAGACATGTCCAGGTGCCACTGGCATCTCTCTCAAATGGACCTAAAGACTTGCCAAGCTTGCAGACTTGTGGGCAAGTAGCACGAACTGTGCAAGAGCAGGACTGCACAGGACTGTGCAAAAATGGGAGCTATGCAAAAGTGGGAGCTGTCCAAAACCAGGAACTCTCCAAAATGGGAACTCTGTAAGGCAGGAGCCCTGCACGTTTTTCCTCACTCTATTTATGATTTTCCTAGACAATATGTCCACTTGCCACATATACTGTACGTGAAGAATCCAACCAACCACCAACAGATTCCACCCGTGGGCTTTCCCACGAGTCAGTACACGTGTGGAAAGATGTCTTCTGCTGTTCCCCCTTCAAGCCCGCATTGGGGGGAAAGCAGTTTTTCATACCTTCTTCTTCCCCCATTCAAACCTCCAGAGATGGTGGGGGGTGAGGGAAGAAGAGATTTGGAATGCCCCACAACAGAATGATGGGATAGCATATGTATTTAATGCTGATATAAGATCACTGATACTTTTTCCCATGCTGCAGTATGTAGGCTGAAGTCTGGTTTTCTTCCATCTAAAATCTGCAGCTTGTGCCATGGGAAAAGCTGTTTTTATGAGCACTATTGTACTTTGAATGAGATTGCAGCAAAGAGAGATTAACTAATTACTCCAGGGTCTTTCTTCCCTTGGTGTGTGGGAAAGCTTCATGCTGATGTCCATATGCTTCATGCTGATGTCCCTAGCTAGAAAGGCATGGGAGGGCAGTTCCACTAAATCACACCTAAGTGTCTTGACCTACCTCACTGATTCCAAATGACCTGTAAATCCTGAATGTGTTTGGACGCACACTGCTCTTCTCTGAGCGATCCCATGCTGTGCTTGGTGCCATAAATAGCATTTGAGTGCTCTGAAGCAAGATAACTCCCATCTCTCAGTCTGGGAATGCTAGCCAGCTGCCTAAGGAAATCTGGGAACATAAAAGAAAAATCTGTAGAAGTTAGTCATACTTGTTTCTGGTGAGTATTTATCTTGTAACTAGAGCATTCAGAGGATGGTGAAAGCTCATTCAGTTGCTGTGTAAGTCAGTGCCTGCATGGAGTGGGAGAGGGAACTAGTCATATTAAGTGGAGCTGGGAGCTATGGGCCCAGTGTTTCAAGAAGGGCTGCATTTTATCTTGTGCCATTGGATTTTAGCCCTGTGATGAAGCTATGCCCAATCTCTACAGCTGGCTGGAACATTGCAAAAAGCAGGTTTTCATGCCATCTTTTAGCCCTGGGTATTTCAAGATACCTCTGTGAATGTTAGTCCTTTCTTGTGCCTGCTATACTGAGGCCCTGTTGTACTTCCTCCTTGCTTTGGCCTGGATGTTGTTATCAGCGTCCCAAAGCTGCTAAATTCCCAGCCTGCTGAACTGGTGATGGGTCTTTGAAATGTTACCATTTTTGTTAGTGCTGATTGTGATTCAGAAGAATCTTACTTCATGTCTTATTTATTTTGAATTTGCCACTTTATGAAATTGCAACCAGTGTTTCTCACTGTCCATTAATGCACTTGGAAGCCTTCAATTTGTAGCAAATCCAGAATGTCTGGGTGACATTTCATACTGCTGACACTGAAGAAGTCTGGCAATTAGCTGTCACTGCCTGTGTCACCATGTCTTTTGTATTAAACTTTCCACCTTTATTGCCACAGTTTCTTGTCTGCAAAACCTGAAGTTGTTCATCAAAGACCCCAGTATTAGCTGAAGGAGCAGACATGCTCCAGAGCACTTGTAGTAATGACAAACCCCTTATTTTTGATTTGCCTATAACTCAGGAAAGCCAAACTTTCAGATGTAATTGAAAAGCACTGATTTTTCTGCCTCTCAGCATCACTTTTCTAGACAGATCAGCCCTTCTTTGAGGAATTGCAAGGAATGCTTAAAATCTGTGGTCTTGCATGGGAAGGTAGGTCCTGTGGCTTAACACAGGCTTGCAGAGCTCCCAGATGTGTGGCATCTTGAGCTAATAGCTCTGGCAATATTTATGAGCTCTTGTATTCCTGGCATGTCAACTCTGAAATGTTCTGAAGATCAGCCATTCAGGATGGGACCCTGTTATGGAGGGGAGTAATTAATTAATGCAAGATGATTTTTTAAAAAATTAATATTGTTTATTAATTTTTATATTCTAAACTCTCACTGCTCCTGACAACTAATTTTAATATTAATCAGTTTGTTGGCAACGGTCATGGAACGCGTTACACAAAGGATATCTAGATCTAGAAATAATAACTAGCAATATGTAAACGCTAACTGAACTGGAAGAGGAAGTTCATGTGGTCAGTATACCATTTGCGGTTAGCTGTCCCACTTGCCCACTAGATGGACTCAGGGCCCTTTCTGCTTACAGCAGAAGGCTAGGTAAATGACAAAAGGCTTAAGGTATTTACTCATAAATATTATTTCTTGACTTGCAAGGCTAGCAACAGACTAAGGCAGTACCCAAACGCTTGCAGGGAATTCTATCGATGGCCTTGTTGGCCGCTGAGACTCCTGATTCTTCCCAGGCTTCACAAGGTGCTGGGGATAGGGAGCAGATGACAATCTGTGTGTCCCATCCAGGGCTGCTCGTCTTGGCAGGTGCAGGCAGGATGCCTTGCGATGTGCAGTCTCAGCACGGTGTCAGGCTGGCTATGCAGGCCTATTGCATTGAAAGCGATTAAAGCTGTTCCCTGGTAAACTTGAAGCAGAAAGTTTCTATGCTGCTCAGCAAGCTGCATTATAGCTTAGCGAAGAATTATGCTATAAATCAATAAGGTAATATCACTGCCAGTGGCAGTGGACAATAATGGCAGGCAGCAGCAGGCAGAGATACAGCAGCAGAGCACCAATACAATGGCAGAGCACATTGTGTTACCTGCTCATCTGTTTCTCTATCAATGCCTGAGACTAATGGGCCTTTGGACATAGATTAGCCAATCAAAAGGCAGTTAGCCAAGTTTGACCATATTAGATGAGGTCACAGGCTTGCTATACCCATATTAGGGAAGTGCATAGGCCTAGCACAAGGTTGGTGCATGTACCTTGTTTACCACAGGATGCAAGCAGGAGGAAAACGAGTTTGGACAAGCCTGGGTCCTTAGACTACATGGCTTCAGGTCTATTGTCCTCTTTCCTGTGGTTGCTTCTCCCCAAAACAGAAGGAAGAAATAAAACAAGCCAGCACACGTATAGACCTATTTTTGACCTGATAGGTCTACCACCACAGACCCCACATGCTTCTGAGCTGACACCACATGCAAAAGTGGCTGCTTGCTCTGGACTGCTCTGCCTCCTCCCACTTTCCTGCCTGAGCACCTCTGATTTTTGCTTCTGCTCCTTTGCATGCAGGAAGTAAGGCACATAGGAAGTGCACACAACCGGAGCGCGGTGCCCTTCACTGCTGCCACAGCTTCTGCCCCCAGAGTGATCACTGCTCAGTACAACAGCCCAGCAGGGCTCTACTCCTCAGAGAACATCCAGACCTTCAACAATGCAGTGGAGTCAAAGACATCACCTGGAGCCCCAGAGCCTACCAGGCCGTAAGTATCTTCTCTGCCTCCCTTCCCTGTCTGGGCTTCCAGAGGAAAAGCTTCAGGAGATGAGAGTTCACTGTAAGGGTACCAATTTGTTAACCCAGAAAAGTTCTCTTTCAGGCCAAGGGATGGAGCAGAGGTTCGTAAGGGCAGGGCTTTGAGGAGTGGGAAACGTTTCATGAGATGCAGCAATTAAATTAACGCCATTGTGTTTTTCTGTTTAGCAGAGGCCGACGCAGTTTCCGTGTGCATTCAGCATGACATACCAACCTGCTGGTCTGAACAGGTGCCTGAGAGATTGTTACAAGCACTTTGCAGTTAGCATTTTGTGATGGCTTTGTGGGCAATGCTGGGCAGGATGGGTGCTGCCTACCACAGGAAGCACACATGTCCCTGTTCCTGGCTGCCTTGGGATTCATAGACAGGCTCTGCCTAAGTTTGGATCTGTCTAGGTTTTATTTGGTTTTCAGCAGGAGTTTTTAAATGTAGCTAAAACATTGATACCTGTGTAAGTGATTTTATATGTAGGATTAGAAAGGATTTCACCTTCAAAAGAGTCTATTGATTTTTGTGGTTGCATCTGAGATAAGGACATCACTTTATTCCAAAAGTCCAAAGTTACTCTTTTTTCATTGGAAGTCATTAACCAGAAGCTGTCTGAAATCTTCCTGGCTGCACTGGTCAAGTTCCGTAACTGCCCTAAGTCTTTCTGTAGCAGGACCAAACTGTCTGGTAGACTTTGGCCACTTTTACAACAAAAGACCAATGCTTTAATTGATAGTCAACTAAATTGCTGACTTCTGAACAGGGAGACAAAAGTAAATCCAGCCTCTGTTTTTGCAGCGTGTAAAGACCTGAGATTGTTGTTTAACATAAGACTGAAAGAAACCTGCTTCTTGCACTGGCAACCATATCTGCAGCATGGGCCATTCTAGGCAATTATGGTGCTGCAGCTGGCAGAGGAGTTAACAGATGTTTGTTCCCCATTTGCTTCTGCAAGACCTCATAAGCCTCATTCAGGGTCTTAGCAAAGGCAAAGGAAGGACAAGGGAAATCTGACTTTGCATTAACCTGATGGGATCATTTGTCAGTCAAATAACACCTGTAGTCTAGTCTGGAGTTCCCTCCGGGTGAGAGCACTCCCTGAAAGCCAGATATATTTTGCTGGAAACCTGTGGGTGATCCCATTTTTCTTGCAGGGATTAGCAGAGGTGGGAGTTTTCTAGTGCTGTGGCTTACTGTGCTCCTCCTAGCAGAAAAGTCCACTGCCAGCCCTGCTGTGTGATGGGTGTATGGCATCTTTATTCATCTTTCCCTTACTGAAACATAGCAAGTTGCAAAGGTATATTGGGAGGACTGTGAATGAGGCCTTTGATGCTAATACACTTTTGTTACAGACTCATCAAGAGCAAATTAATTTCTGCTGGTTTTCATTGAGAGCCAGGGGCCTCACTCTGTCATTAGAGACCAGATGTGGTCTTTGCAGTGCATAAGCATAGGTTCTCATTCACACAGCCTTCCAGCTGCCTTGAAGTTCCTGCCCATATCTTTAGCTGAGTTATTTGTACGTGGCAGGCCTTGCTCCAGGTTTACCTGTCATTTATCTACATCCCTGTCCTACACCCCACATAAACTCAGCCTGTCTGCACCTGGCAGCCTGATCCTGCCATTCCACATGGAGATATGGCATGAGAACGTGGTCCATGCTCCATCCTTAGGCTAGAGTGTGTGATAAAAGTGCAGCTCTGAAAACAACAAACATCTCCACTGGATATGGTGGTGCAGATGGGGAGAGCAGGGAGAAGCCCTGCTGCTGAGCACATCTATTCCGGAATTTGAGATGAGATTGCTGTTTAGCAGAGTGCCCAGGGTAGCTTTGGGAAGTGCAGTAGTTATGGTGGCTTTCCTTGGCTGGACAATGGGACCATAAGAGTGTGATTAGGTTGCTAGCTCATAGTGTTCATTGCTTCTACAACCCCTGCATTTGCAGTAGAGCAACTGCATTTTAGTTTTTGTGTGAACCCAAAATGTAAGCCTAGAATGTAAGCCTAGAACCAAAGCACTAACCAGAAGCCTTTAATGTAAATTTGTGTATTCAGTGGTGTGTCACTCAGACAGTATTCTGCAACTGCTTGTATTACTTGGGGTGTTTGATTTAGCCCTTCATTAATTTCATCCTTCTTTCCTTTCTTCCTCCTCTGCATTTTTACCTCAATTCCATAATGCAAAACACAAATGAACCCTTAAACAAACACAACTCAAACTGGCCATGCGAACACGTGGGCCCGTAGCCACCCATCACCAACAACCGCGATGCAGGCTCCCTTTGCCTCCATCTATAACCCTCTGCAGGAGCAGACCTCCAACCCGCCACAGCAGAGGCACAGCACCTCCTCCATCCCCAGCCAAGTCCAAGTGTGGCCCAAGCAGCTGAAGCATGCAGCCCAGGTCTGCCCCAACAGCCCTGTTGAAGTGGAGGTGCCGGGACTCAAAGTGATGCACATGCAGTTCAATTCTCCCTTGCAGCTCTATTCACAGAGCAACATTGTGGATTCCCTGCAGGGGCAAATCTCTTCTGTAAGCCCTGATTTCCCCAGGTAACTTACCTGCTGCCCTTGTGGCTGGCTTGCTTCATACCTTCATCTGCCTTTCGGTGTCCACGAGTACCTTGTCCCTGTCTGTGGCTCACAATATTGGCCAGTCACAAGAAAATCCTGGTTACATGTCATCTTTCCATCATTAGTGCATGATTTCACAGGAAGTTTGTCTGCATTGTGCCTATGCTCAACGCTGTGGGAGGCACCAAAGCATCATTTCAGCCTGTCAGGGTGTCTGTTGCCCACTGTGCACACATACTACAGGGCCTTGGCAGTAGCTGGTGACATTCCTGGAGGAGCTACCTGCAGCAGATGGATTTACTGGAGGGAGGAGGATGCTTTATCCTGAAAGCTGATGTTTCTCCTGGAATGAAACAACTATTTTTTGCACATGGAAGGTGCTGACACATGTGTCCTTGTGCTTTTGTTTTGCTGGATCTGGGCTGGGCCGTGGGTGTGCACTGTTTATTTCAAGCTGAATCAGGTCCCCATAGGTATTAATTTTTGGCTGATAACACTATAGTGAGTTTGGAGCAGCATAAGAAAGCACCAGGTGCACAGAGCACCTGGTCTGTGTTTGCACTCCTGCATGCTTGTCTGCCCAGGCTGCTGCTCTTGAGGCTGCCTCTGCCCATAGGAGCAGAGGATGCTCAACATGCTCTAAGATCTGCAAGACCTGTGGAGAACTTCTGCATCACAAGGCCTGGGTGGTCTTTTGTATTTGCTCTTTGTGGCAGTTGGGAACCGGCTGGCCCATGCCTCTAAATGACAGCCTAGATGGTTTAACAGGGAGGATTTTGGTTCTGAGAATGTTTAGCCATCTCACAGGAGGTCAAATCAAGGATGAATTATTTCACAAGCTGTGAACCTTCAGCAGCGATACCCTTCTATGTGACCAAGCAACTTGCAACTGTGTGACTTGCGGTCCAAGGAGGTGGTCTGTCACCTGACCTCTGTGGGACAGAAAGACAACTATATCTCACAGCATCTTGGCTGCTGACAGTCACTGTCCTGGGTTGAGCACCATGTACTTCAAAGCAGAGAAGTTGGTGTCCTCACCCACAGACCCACACAGACAAGCTTTGCCTAATGCCAGCAGCCAAGAGACGATGTCAGGCAATGGATTTACTCCTGCCTTGTTTCTTAGTCTGGTTACTTGCTGTAAATTGCTGCTGTGGCTTGTGGCTATTCCATGCATACCAAGAGCAGTCACACTGCTGGCTGGCTGTGCTGGTCCAGACAGCTGACAATATTCATAGAGGAGCCCCCAGGCATCAATCAACAATTGTTTCATTGCAAAAGTGAGTACTCTACAGGCTTTCCTGTAGTACAGCTTTGAGATCCTTGTAAACTTTTCAAAATGCACTAGCATAAAGTAGTAAAATGAGATAAGGACATAAATAACTTCTACTAAATAAATAAAGTCGTTAAATAAGTAAAGTATTCTTAATGAAGAATAAGGTGTGGTGTTTTGAAGACACTGTTGAAGGCTGTGTCTTTATGGTTTTCATTGGTGGCTCCTTGCAAGTTTTCAGTGATCCAGCGTTACTCAGTGTTGCAAGCTGTATGGTAGCAGCAGTAGGCGTCTTGTGTGACTTGTGGTCCAAGGACGTGGTCTGTCACCTGACCTCTGTGGGACAGAAAGAAAACCATATCTCACAGCATCTTAGCTGCTGACAGTCACTGTCCTGGGCTGAGCACCATGTACTTCAAAGCAGAGAAGTTGGTGTCCTCACCCACAGACCTGCTACTGGAGTAGCGTCTGTGTGAGAGTCTGAAATCCAGTAATGGTTGTTGGAGTTGTCTCATACAAAGTTTCTGTGTTGAGGAATTCCTGCACATGGAGAAGGAGTTGCTGCTGATTGCTGTGGTTGCTGTGGCTATAAAGTACCTGTGTAACAGGAGGTGCTGTAAATCAGCCAACATACAGGGACCCATTATCCTGCAGGCGGATTTCCTCTGCCTGTGGCTTTGCCGGTTCCAGAGATCAGGTACTTTCTGGTGGATTATTGTTTTGTTTGTTTATTTTCTTTAAGCAGCATAGCCTTCTGCCCTGATGAGGCATTTCACCCTAGTGGTACATATTCTAGGATTTGGGCTTTTTTATAGTCTCTTGGCAGTCTTGTTTATGCAGGTTTATCTGCAGGGTGCATAGCAGGGAGAGCTGATCTGTATGTTTCGCACACTATCACAATGCATGGTTGAAATGGGATGGCTTTGTTTGGCTCTGTTGCTCTTTAAGACGATTTAGCCTTTGCTTTTTGAATGCATGTTAGCAAAACATTCCTAGTATGCAAACTGCAATGACAGGCTTCTTGCCTAATGTTTTTTTTGTGTGTGGATAGAGTGGTGGGAATATATGAGTTTACGTAAGATGAATTAATGTGGAGCATGGATTCATTTTGGATAACCTGCAACATTTACTGTGTAATAGAAGGCACATTATTGTTTTATTTTGGATGGGAGGCTCCAGTAAATGACATGCAGGCTTCCAAGGTTCAGCAGCTTGCAAGTCTAATGTGCTTCCTGTTCCACGGAAAATTACTAAACGTGGAAACATTTTATGGAATTCTTTTTATCGAAATGGCATTTTTTTGACTTGTGTGACCATTTTACCTCTGGTGCTTGAAGAGTTTATTATGTAGAGTACCTCCCAGGTTACTTAACTGCACATTGGCATGGGAAGTATGCTTCTCCAAGAAAGATTTCTTTCTGCAATTTAGTCTGAACTTCAGGATGTTTATGTACTTTTCAGGCAGCCACAGGGTGCAGGGATGGTGAAACCTAATAGACCATTTACATTTACAAGGCTGCATTATGTAACTGAGCTGTCAGAGGAGACTTATCAGTTTTTCCATTTTTCCAGAGTAATTTTATTCCAGCCCCAGAATACAAGACAGGTTGGAACCTCTGCTATTTAGTCCACTCCTTTGCCTAATATTTGGTCAAATGTTACTTGACCAAAGTCTTTTAAAATCATTTAGTATGGAGGCTGCTCACATGTCCATGGTAATCTCCTCTGGTATTTCAGTGTCTGTTGGAAAGCTTTTCTCAAGGGATATTCTCAATATCTGCAGTTTTAAGCCGGTACCCACTGGATGTGCAGAATGTCCTAGGTAGTCCCTGCAGCCTATTTTTTTTTTTTTTCTTTTAAACTAAAGACCTTTCTGGTGGCACAATGAACACCCTTTCAGCCACGCTGCACTGTGAAAAGCTTCCTCTGAAGCACCTTGGGCTCTAGACTGAGGGTGCAAGTCCCTGGTGATGTGTGCCAGCAGCAGCACCTCAAGAGGCAATTGAAATGAAAGCTTAGTCTTAGCAGGCAAAAATTACCTCTGCCCTTGACCTGCTTGTTAACTTTAGGTAGATGCTGTAAATGGGCTGTGACTCAGAGTCTCCACCTATAAAATGAAAATAATAATAATACTCAAACCCCAATTTAAATGAAATTATCACCATTTTACATTAGGGCTCTTTTAGTTAGATCCTACAGCTGTTACTTTGTGAGGGATCCTTTGGGACTAATTCATAGTGTACTTGTTGAGTTGTGGGTTTTTTTTAATTTGAGATTCACAGTGATGTAAAGCAGCAATCTAAGGTAGTTTATGCATGCAAGGAACATGCATAGATAGCACTGCAACTAATTGGGATTCCATCCCATCACGTGAGTTATTTTCCTACTATTAGGATGTCCTAGGCAGAAACTTTTTATTTCTGGAGCATGGAATAATGGTGAAGCAGGAAGAACACTTGGGGACCATCTGGGGTCAGTCGATGGGGACCTGTTGGTGCATATTGGGCCAGTCCAGCATGCTGATCCCCCGCAGGCTGCAGCTGTCTTGTGTGAGCACATCCAGCACCTCCGTGTCTTACGGCGTCCTGTTGGGCATTTGTTTTGCACATTCATTCTTCAGTCATATGATGCATTGTGAACGTTTTGCTCGAGGGACTGGCTTTAGTTCTCAGCTCTTTAACAAGCCTAACTGTTTCTTCCTCAGTTTAGATCAGCATAACCAGCCCCCAGGCGGCATTGTCATAGACAGAGAATCTGAGGTTTACAAGATGCTCCAGGAGAATCAAGAGTCAAACGAGCCACCCAGGCAGTCTGCTTCATTCCTCGTGTTGCAAGAGATTTTGGAGTCAGAAGAGAAAGGTGAGCACTTACAGCACATCTAATATGAGTGTGATCTTGCCTTTTGCCATTCCGTGGACTGTGTACAGTGTTTAAGAGTAACACCTAAAACTTTATTTTCCTTTTTTGGCTGTTGATTGTTCAATGTAGCAGGTGTAGGTGGTTTCTGCAGAAACCTACAGACCCTTTCACTAACTTTACTCCTAAATATTCTCTTAATTAGTTTCAGTGTCTATGAGCCCATATCATTGCTCACTTATTGAGGGAGTGCTCAAGAAATAAACTCCTACAACATTTAGTTTTCAAGAAGGAATCCAGAAAGTTGCAAGAACTCTTCTTACTTTACAAAGTTTTGTCCCATTAAGATAATATTCACTGATTAAGGATCATCTTAGATTCAAGACTTTTAATGTTACTACAAGATAATACTCTTCAGTAAGTCCTAAAGCTTCTGATCTCCATCTCTCCATCCAGCTACACAAGAAAAAGGCTCCCCTTTTGCAGCCAAATGTAAAAATATGTAAGCTGGGTTACAGTGAGCAGCTGATAGCTTTTAACCTCTGAAATTTTGCTCTGTTTGGCATTCTTGGTCTGACATCAGGACTTGTGCAGGGCTATAGACTTTAAGATAAAAGAGCTGATTAACTTAGGTAGAGACTAAATCACACTCTCTTCTCCAATAAAATAAACCAAGCTAATTAATAGGAAAATAATTCCAAGAATTACTTTCTGCACCCCACCTTCTCCCTCCCTGCCCCCACCCCCTTAGGCCAGTTGAGACTTTCTTTTGCATTATTAGCTTCATAGTAATATGTTCAGTTTTGTCCAACAGAAACCTGGTGCTGAGATACCACAATGGAAAACTGATCAGCCATCTGCTTGTAGGTCTGAGGAATCTCAAAGGAAAGAGCAAAACAAAAAAGGAAACAATAGGAAGAAGGAAATCAGTATCTCGGAGGCTTTAATATGCTGTCAAAATATCTACCTGAAAGCATCTTCTAAATGTTGAGTGTTTGCAGCTTGCTCCTGAATGGAAGGGACTGGAGTAGACAGAACTTCTCAGGCAGCTGAAGTCCTCCCTAGTGCTTAGTAGTGCTGAAGAAGATAAGAAGCAAAAAAAAAAAAACCCACCTCTCTCTGTTTTATCTTTCTTTGAAGATTTGCAGCATTATTGGGATTCTCTGGCCCGATCACGGGTCAGGATAGGCTTTGGCTTTACTCCACTGTGAGCTGATAATCACCCATGCAGAACAGGCCCGGGAGGTTATGCAGCACCAAAGGAATGTCTGTCCCTGAGGAGACAGTGCCCCTGCCTGCCTCGATGCTCGGGCAGCCTCCAACACTACTGTTGCTGCTGACTCAGATCATGTCTGAGGCGACACTAGTTGGCTGCTTCTTCCAGCCTGCCTTCAGGCCATGACTTCTGCGTAGCAGCAGCAGCAGGGATGTCTCCTCAGCTGGGACAAGTCCCTTAGGGCATTGCTATCAGTTGAGCTGGCTTACTGGCTGTTCTCTATGGGCAAGCTTGTGTGGAAGCACTACAACTGGTCTGTGTTTAGACCTGACCCTGCCCTCATAGGTGGAGGGCATTTCACAGGATGGAACAAGTCATGTTTCCTGTGGGTATTTGATTAATCTGGTTCCTTTAGAGAGATAGAAAAATATGCTGTTGGTGTTGTCAAGGAAGAGGGAGTGCTGTTTGAGGAAGAGGGAGTGAGCAGAAGTGATAAGGAAGAGCCTGAAGATGTGGCTGCTGCTGCTTTGCAGCAAGGATCCAATGCAGTAACTGTTAAGAGGGCAGGTGCTTCCTGCTGTGTTTGGAGGGTGCACAGAATGCAGCTCAGCATCACCTGCCCCATGGGTGAGCAGCCAGTGATGCTGCCCTGGGTCGTGATGTGTTCCTGACCTTGCTAGTCAGTAAGGTCTGCCTTTGCAGGGATTTCCCTGTTACACCAGCAACAATCGTTGCAGCACACTCTTGGTTTGAGACTCATTGGAAGAGTTTTATGACTGTCCCTCCCAATTTGAGGTGCCCCTTGACCTGCTATGTTTCTGGTAAAACATCTTGAGGAGGTCTGCAGCCTTCCTTCCCTTGTTGCCTGGTGTGGAACCTGTTGTAGAAGTCATACAGTTAAGACTATTTACACTGGTGATGTAATTTTGCAAGAGGCTTCTTTTTTACTGCAGATATTTAAACGTTTGCCTCACATCTTGCATTTACGATCCAGTGGCATTGCAGGCTTCCAGGTCAGCATATGTCTCCTGTGAAGGACCTGTAGGACATCCCTGACCCAGAAATCTTGCACTAGGAAGATAACTGGAGCATGCTACACAGCAGCAGGAGTGCACGGGTTATCCCTACTGTCCCAGCACCCTGCAAGAACAAAGAGTTTGTGAACCAACTCTTTCAGGAGTCATGTGGGATCCAGCCCTACCATACTCCAGACAGGAAAAGGACTTTGGCAGTCATCCCTAGTCTGCCAGGACAGCTATCTCCTCTGTCTGAGCCCAAATCTGGCAATCAGCTTAATTCTGCATATGTGATCAGGACATGGCAGGCAGACTCCAGTGCTGCCAAGGCTAGAGCTGGGGCTTTGCATTGCTTTGTGCATCTGTGCATGTAAGATATCAGCTGAAGTCTGATGGGCTTTTAACATGAGAAGAGAGTTTCATCTGACTGCCCCCAATCTTAGACCCTCCAATTTCCAGGGCCAGGTTCAACTGTGTCCCTCCTTTCCCTCTTCCTCACACACCTGTAAATCCCTGCATGCTTTCCATGCATGAATCCCTGACTCAGAGCTGGGGTTAGAAAGCTTCATCCCTCCCTAGCAGAGCATCTGCTTGGGAGGAATAGCTCAGGTTCACATATCTGAATCACTGTTCTTCCACCCTCAGGAGACCCTACCAAACCATCAGGATTTAGGAGTGTCAAAGCCCCCACAACAAAGGTGGCCTCATCGATTGGGAATGCCCAGAAGCTGCCCATGTGCGAGAAGTGTGGATCTGGCATCGTGTAAGTAAGCCTGTTCCTGAGGTTGCAGGCCAAGCATCCCATGCCTGTGGAGCTGAGGTGCTGCACCTTAAACACTTCACCTACCCACATCTAGTGCATCCAGGAGCCAGCTCAAGCCATATTTATTCTCACCAGCTTTGATAGCACTAACTTTGCAGTTTCCACGGTGAAACAGGAGTTTAGTTTGCCTCTACAGATCCATATCAATGGAAACCAAAGCAAGTTCCTATAAGGCAGACCTCAAGACAGTTGTTGTTGTTGTTGTTGCATTTTTTTGCTTCCTACCTGACAACTGTTTCCAGCACCCAGAAACAAAATGACCTTTCCATTCAGGGATGGTGTGTTTAATGTTTTTTTTTTGTGGGTGCTCCCAATCATGCAATGGTGGTATGTAGGTATGTCCAACTTCCAGCACAGCAAAGATTCAAAGCTGAGGTATCATGTGTGACAGCACAAGGGACCCAACTCAACTCGTCAGTTTCTCAACCACAAATTCTTCCCTACAACCCCTGCATTGTCCTAGAAGAATTCAGATTTCTCCTGTGCTGCCCTCCACAATCTATTTGTTGCTGAGAGACCCTACACTATGATTGCCTGGTCCTGGCATGCCTGGACTGCAAGTGACTGACAGAGGCAAGCCACAGCCTGTAAAATATGAAGCAAACTCTACAATTATTCTCCCAGAGGGATATAAATGAAGAGAAAGCAGGAGTCTATGCATAGCACTAAACCCTAATGAGAATATAAGTGGCTGCTGGAACAAAATGATGCTCCTGGCAAATTGTTGTGTGGCTGCTGGTGCTTGTTAGCAAGTTGCTGTGTAGTGTGTGGTTTTTTTTTTTTTTCTTCCTCATCATGTTGGGTTAGTTGTAGTTCTCCAGTAGAAGCTGTTTCACGTGTGACTAGATCTGTTGATTGCAGCTCCTGAGCAGCAGTGTCTGAGCTCAGTCAGGAGCCAGTCCCTGTGCTTCTCCTATACATACTTAGTGTGTCAGTGGCTGCCTGTGCAGCCTTCATCCACCTCAGCCAGTTGTTTCTGTAGTTCTGCAATCCATTTTGTTTGGACCAAGATTTGGTCCCCTGGATGGTCAAGCTGATGCCTGTTTTTTGATCCTGAGCATTTGAAGGCTGTGATTTTGCTACCCCAGGGGATCCCTGTGAAAGGAAGGCAGCCCAGTGCTAGGAAACGTTTCACAGGAGAGCTCTGGTGCCAGCACACGTTGGGTTCTAAAAGTGCTGTTAACATCCACCCGCCAGAGTCTGGGCCTATACTTTGATTTGCTGGGAGCAGGAGAAAATTGTCTACCTTCAGCATCAGCATAGTTATGGGCTGGGTAGGAGGTGGTTGAGGAGGGAGGCAGTGGTGGGTGCCTGGCACTTAAGAGGTGCTGGTTCCTTCCCCAGAGGGATGTTTGTGAAGATCCGGGACAAGCAGCGACACCCTGAGTGCTACGTATGCAGTGACTGCGGCACCAACCTCAAGCAGAAAGGACACTTCTTCGTGGAAGACCAAATCTACTGTGAGAAGCATGCCCGGGAGCGGGTGGTTCCCCCAGAGGGCTACGAGGTGGTCACCGTCTTCCCAAAGTAAACCATGCTGTTTGCAAAGCCCATGTGGATGGTTTGTCTTCTGCTGCTTTTCCTTGGAAAGTATCATCCCTCCTCCCCTTGCCAAATCTCATTTGCAGTAAGTAATGCTAGGCATGGCTTTGCATTTCCTTGCCATTATTAATCCTCCATCTGTTCACATGAGATGTCACTACATTCTTTTTTGTCTCCTTTTTCGCTGTTTCATTTTTTTAATAACAGAATTGTTATTGTTTTCCCCCTTTGTGCTGTCAATCACAGAGGAAAATCATAGGCCAAAGCCACATTACAACTCTTCTGTGTCCCAGTTATTTTGCCTTCTGTTTGCATTCAATAAACAGGGTGAATCCACAAGGCAGATGTGTCTGCTTTCTCCGGCACTCGATCAGCTTCCTAGGACAGCAGAAGAGGCATCCACTTCATGGCTGTGTTTACCCTAGAGAACAGCAGCAGGGAATGACGTTGAGCCAAACTGGTCTTGTGTAAACTGCCCAGCTGCTGATAGCAGCTACTCATAGCTGGCACTGCCAAGCCACAGGACATAGCTGGCACTGATGGCCTGTTCCCAGTGCAAGGCAGCCAAGTGCTGCATCCTTTGTGTCCAGTACCATTTCATGATGACAGGACTGGGCACTTCAGTGCTTCCCATTACTGCACCAACCAGTGCCCACTCTGTTCCCTGTGATCACAAGCTAAGCTCTGTGAAAAAGTGTCCACAATGCTTGCTGGACATCATGGAATCCTGCAGCAAAGAGGGGAAGGTTTGATTGGCCATAGTCCCTGTCACAGTCCATTCCAGCCTGGCTCCCCAATCTCTGTGTCACAGACTCAGGGGCAAGTGCAGGCCTGCGAGGATAGCTACCACCACACATGCCCTTATCCAGCCCACAGCTGTAGTTGTTTCTGTCTGCATAAATTTGGGACAGCACAAGGCCCTATGTGGCTGCCAGAGCCATTGGCCTGCTCCCCAGGATGCCAGACCTGGCTGCTGGAGGGTGCATTTGGGGTTGATGTGGGGAGGGGAGTATACACCTCATGTGCACTGGATGAGATGCTGATGGTGTCCAAACAGCAGGTACTCCCCCCATGTAACGCAAAGAGCTGGTGTTGCAGTGGAGTAACTTGCTCAGACCTCTTACTGAGATGTTAGTTGTTCTTTTGGTGTAAAAATAAATGGTTTCTGAGATGTAGTATCTCTGTTTTAAAACGAATTGCCAGAAGTTGAAAACAGAGAGACCCACAGACACATGCAGGCCTTCTCTGGCAGGCTGCCTCCACCCCTGGGGTTAGTGGGTACACCTGCAGCAACCACAGCCAGTCATCTGCCTGTCCTGGGTAGTCTTGGCCATCTTCAGTGATGCTTTACTGCTGCACCTGGTGCTTCCACTCCTTCACAATGAATCACACTGCAGAATAGCTGCCTTGTGAAAAAAACCTGAAACATAATCCAAAAAACAATCCTCACTGGAGGTGAAACCAATCCATCACCAGGATTATAAACCTGCCGCTGTCCAGATGAACTGCACAGCTTGTTGCCAGGTTGAGGAAGGCACTAATTCACCAACTCAGATAAGTTTAGCTCATCCCCTCAGGCTCCTTCTATGGGCAGCGACAATCATGGAAGGATGGCACGGCTCCAGCAGCAGACTGCAGCTTATCCCTAGGGAAGTCTGGTTCTCTGTGCCACTGGCATATGCATGTGCAAACTCCAACTCCTAATACCACCAGATTTTTTCAAGCTGAGAGGGGAAGGATTTTGGCTTGTGAAGGTGTCATATACCCTCACTGCTGCCAGTGGGTTAATTCCCTCCCGTCTACAGCACATTTCCCCAGGGTAAAAAGGCTCTCTGCTACAGGGCTGGCAAGCACTGGGAGGCCAAACTGGACCAAAAGCCACTGCAGCAGACCTTCAGGGCTGGAGTGCACTGACTGCATTTCAAGCACAGTGCTCAAGTCCTGCCATAGCATGGAGCAGTGGCTGCTCCCAGCACCACACTCCTCGCTGCCCACCACCTCCTGGCCTGCGGCTGGCTGGCTGCCTGCCTGCCTTGCAGGAGGAAATCGCTGGCCACCGGGGCAATCTAGCGTGGTGCATCCCACTACCAGCGAGTGGCCCGAGCCCCTCATGCTGCACAAAAATGTCAGCAGATCGTGTCTCATTGCGGGTAAGCTAGCGGGTTTGCTCTTGCGTCAGGGGGTCAGGGCGGAAGCTCCTGAACCCTGCCTGGCATTTCCCACGCTGCAAAGAGCCGCCGAGCCCCGCTTTTGTCTAGGGCTGCCTGCTTTATCACCCAGCCAAGCTCCTGCAGCCACGACTGGCAACACTGCTGGGAAAACACTGATTGTGTGGGGCTTGACGCAGGCGTCCTCCACTACAAAAGGTTTGTGGGTTTGCTCTAGAGGTGTTGGTTTCTAATGCAGATAGCAATGTTGATCCAATTAATTACTATGGGAACAGGCTGGCTGAGGCATTTCACATTCACTACTTGGGGGCGAGTTTGATTGCTCTCTGCTGTAGTCATGTATTTATTTTTATATGATGTTGGACAAAAGACTTGGCAACTGCAGGTTTCAAATTCCTCTGAGTTTTACATTTGTATCTAAGGTTTGTCAACAATAACAAAGTCAGTCCAATCTTACCACACCTGTAACCACACTGAGCCACCAGCTCCAGAAATTAAAAATTATGTCAAATAATCCATACAAGGTTCCTACCTGAGGAGTGGCAGCTACCATGCTACCAAAGAGGGACTCATACAGCTCAGCCCAAAGCACAACATGTTCCTTTTAGCACAGATTACATGGGTTTCTGGTTGCAGTCTCTCTGCCACCACATCTCCCCCTTCCTCGTCATGTAACAGATGGCAGTTGTGTGCTACTGCTCCTGCGTGGCTTACAGGAGCCCACTCCACACAGCATAGGATGCCAGGTTCAGCTGCAGCATGGAAAGCCATGAGCACAGGATGACCCATGGGCATGGAAGGTTAGAGAAAAGGGCTCACCATGAGCCTGGAGTAGCCCACCTCAGAACACTAATCACTTCTTAATAAACAGTTTTCACAGTTAAAGACTGCTGCTGGCAGTGACTCAATAAATCTAGCCCCTAGGAGATACAAGCAGCTATAAAAGGGTTTTCAAAAAACCCAGACAACTAACAGCATCAAGACAGACCTCTCATTGTCTCCTCACATCCCACGCCATGACCACCACCCTTCCCCCAGCAAAACAGCACTGAGCAGCATGGCCAGTTGCTCCAGCTTGCACATTTACATCTCATTTGCTAATAAGAACCCTGTGAGCTCAGACCAGCTGCAGAGCAGGGTCTTAGCAACATCATCTCTGCCAGGCAGACAAGTAAAAATACCCAGATAAACAAGTGTGCAGGTCTCACTGAAGGGCAGAGCACATCTGAATGCTGATGAAATGCCATTGAACAGGTTGATATGTGAGGGAAGTTTACCATATGTTTTCACGTCAGCACCTGAAAAAAACATCCGCAGCCTCTCCCTAGCCAAGGATATGAGGTGCTTGCCTGATTTAGGAAAACAACACACAGTAGCAACACAAAAGCATACTGAGACTCCATCTTTGTTATCTGGTCTCACTAACTCAAGAAAGTATTGCATCCACTGATACATTTTTTCCCTCGCATGGAAAACCAAGGGGACATAACTTCACCCAGAACAATGTAAAACCATCAGTACCAGTTACCTCCCCCCATCCCCACATTGTTGTGACTGCATTTACTTCGTGTCTCCCCATCTGTAGAAAAGAAGGCCACTTTCTCAGTGCCCCTTACAGCATATCCCAGTCTGTGCACTAAGTGCACAAAAGCTGGACTGCCCCTTCATGATTAGGTGGATAGCATGTGTGACCATTACTCTTGACTGCAGCAATAAGAAATGCAAAGTTGTGACAGTATACCATGCATGGTTTGATCACCAACATTCACAATACTTTGGGACACAAAAAAGAGAGATAGATGGGGTCCTCTGTGGCAGCAAGCAAAACCACATACACTGTTTTCTCTTTTTGAAGGCGAGCTACAAAAGCAGCCACAGCTCTGTAAAGTTTAACATCAAGCTCCACACACCACTGAACAGTGACATTTCACCAATGCTATGCTATTTTAAGCAGTTTTAGGAAGGCAGCAATTATTAACTCCTAGCTGTGCTGCCTATGAAGACATTGTTGATCATTTTTATTTTCCACCTTATCCACCGTGTCTAGTGGAGTCCCTCAGGGGTCAGTACTGGGACCACTACTGTTCAGTATCTTAATCAGCAACCTGGCTGAGGGAAGAGTGCACTGTCAGCAAGTTTACTAATGGCACAAAACTGGGCATCACTGATGCCCCCTCAGGCTGTGTTGCCCTTAAGTGAGACCTGGACAGGCTGGAGGAAGAAATTTATTAAAATACGAGTGTAGAGTCTTGCATCTGGGAAAGAACAACCCCATGGACCAGTATAGGCTGGGGACTGACCGGGCTGAGAGCAGCCTAGGTGAAAGATACCGGGAGCTCTGATGGACAGGATGATCATGAGCCAGCAGTGTACCCTTGTGGCCAAAAAGGCCAATGGCATCCTGGGATGTATCAGAAGGGCTGCGGTTAGTAGTTCTGGAGGTCCTCCTTCCCCTCTACTCTTCCCTGGTGAAGCCAAATCTGCACTACTGTGTCCAGTTCTGGGTCCCTTGGTTCAAGGACAGCGAACTGCTTCAAAGAAACCAACAGCCAGAGCCACAATGATTAAGGGGAGTGGAAACATCTCCATTATGAACACAGGCTGAAGGAAATTGGTCTCTTCAGCTTGAAGACTGAGGGGTGACCTCATATATGTAAACATTAATGTGAAGGGCAGTGTCAGGAGCAGAATCAGCCTCTTCTGATTGGATAAGGGGCAGTGAGTGCAAACTGGAGCATAAGTGATTCCATATAAACAATATGGAAAAACTTTCACAGCGAGGGTGATGAAGCACTGGAACAGGCTGCCCAGGGAGATTGTGGAGTCTCCTTCTCTGAAGGCATTCAAAACCTATGTAGATGCATTACTGAGTAACCTCTCTAGGTGATCCTGCTCTGGCAAGGGGGTAGGACTAGATGATCTTTTGAAGTCCCTTCCAACCCCTAAAATTCTGTGGCTCTGTAGTATCACTGCAGTGGTAGTCAGGTAGCTGTGCAGTTAAGCGGAAGAGTAAATCAGGCTGCGAAATGTAGGTTAAGTCCCTGCAGAAGCAGCTATAATAACTGATATATCTTTCAGTTACTACGTTCAGATACTACTGTAGATATATAATTTAAATCTTGTAATAGGTCTTGATTAGCATACAACAATACATGAAGGGAGACTAGCATAGTAGTGCAGGAAATATTAAGTAACATGAAGACAGCACATGTTGGACTTTGGATGATTCAGGCTAATAAGTAACTGGCAAAGGTCAAGACCAGCCTACTCATTAACTTAACAGATCTGTTTGTTCTTTTATAGAGGTAAGAATAAAAAGCTCTCACTACTATAAAATAAATTTCTCTAAATGAGGCTACAGATTACAAAGAGTAAGGACAATCATAAAACAACTGGAAACTAGGTTCCAAAGTCTGACAAAAGAGGTATGAATTCACTTTATTTTGATGTTACTTACACCTTGGCAGTTAGATTAACTGCAACTGTTATGGCCCCATCTGCAATTCTGTGACTGCAACTTCCAATTACACTCAAATCGTATTTTCACACACCAGAACTGAAAGTTTAAAAGCTACCTGCTGCCTAAGCTTGTGGCTGATTCTTAAACTCTACATATGAAATTAATATCCCTGTCTCTACTGCCTTATGGTAGTCTCACACCCTCCCTTCCCAAAAAGTACTTCTTTGACTTCCACCCACCCTCAGAGACAGTGCATTTTCCCCTTCTGGTACCCTTGGCTCCTTCCATGTGCTTCAAACAGGCACCTTAGCCATGCAAACTGACAATCCAGCCAAGACAGTAGTAACATCTGCACTAGAAAATTTTAGGACTTTCTGAGCTCATTCAAAATGATTGGATTTTGCTGTTGAGGTTTTTTTTTTTTGGGGGGGTGGTGTTTTTTTGTTGGTTCTTCATTGTGTGGGGTTTTTTTGCTTTGTTTGGTAGTGTTTGATTTTTAATTGCTGTTGTGGGGGGTTTGTTTGGATTTTTTTTTGGTTGTTTTTCTTCACAGTGAGAAATCAGCTAATGTACAAAATCTGCTAATGTGCTAGATGAGTACAGAAAGCTTGGCTTATTTAACAAGTAACGCTAAAAACCTTACACTTTTAAGATAAACCAAACATTTAATCAAAATAATTTGCAAAAGTTAAAACCCAGAAGCTACATAATTGGCTGTAACAAAGGCACATGTTCTCTCCCTTCCAAATAAAACTGTAACTGACACCATATGTAAAAAAAGTGGTTTAGGACTTCCACAGGAAGTTTGTCTGTCTTGTTTTGGTTTTGTTTTTACCAGCCATTACAAGCATTAGCGGCAAGCATACGCTCATTTAATTCTTTTTAAGAGCCTACCAAAGCCACAATAGGAAACTATCACTTGCATTGTACTGTAGAACATGTTAGAATTCACTGGAAGAACATAAGGGATTTGAACAAGGTCATAGAGAAAAATCAGCGTAAAGGACCAGTGCAAATAACACCTCTGAAGATCTGATGTCAGACATACGTTTGTCCTGTAAGGGTACAGGCCACATTTGCACATTAAAACACACATTCTGCATTGGAGTCCGACGATTCTTCTAAGACCCTGAAAACACCCATTTTTTCCTTTTTCATTTTTTCAGAAGTCTTCATCTGATCTAGGATTAAAATAAAAGAAAAATAAAAAATAACAGCTGAAGTGCCTGCAACCTTACTATCGCAGACATAAAACGTGTATATTATATTTTTGTTTGTATTTGGAAAGCAAGTTGATGAAATAATTTTTGTTCTTTCATTAAAGGACTGCAATTAAAACTTTGTGCTTGAAAATTTCCCAGTTATGTACTTTAAGTGTTCAAAAAAAAAAAAAAAATCCAACCCCTCAGACTAAATCTGCAGATACAGAATTTTATAATCTGCCTGAACAAATCTCACTTTCCTGAGAAGAAAAAAGCGTAATAAACCTGCTTAGTGAAGTTACAGGAGAACAGAAAATTGCAGTTCTGCTAAGCAATATTCTCTTCTGAACCTCAGAGGCCTGTATCTTGTTCTCCTAGCACTTGCAGTCTATATGTTGCCACCTTCAGGTGAGTATAAAGCTAAAGAAAGAAGTATTTAATTATCACTTACAGCAATCAAAGGCAGCACTTCACTTTCTAAAGGACTAACTGCAGCTGACTGTATTCAGGACATAATACTAGACTATTATCTTTCTGTAAACCTTTGATGATGTTAAATATACTAGTTTTGGTTAGTATAGACAAGAAAAAAACAAAGCAGCCATTATATGATGCACAGTAACAGCACAAAACAGACGTCTCCTTCTCCAAAGGAGAAATCAGATTGTTTCAGTCTGTAGAGATTTGTATAGACAGACAACATTACAGGTGCATCATTATCTACATGAGCAATTAGTTAATTGAAATAAGAAGTTTTATAAAACAATTTCTTTAGATAAACTAGGAAAAAACTTCTGTATATCAATATTCCTCCTACAGCAAAGTTATTAGAATAGAATAAGCCAGGTTGGAAGAGACCTCCAAGATCATACTGTATTCAAATTATACATATCTTACTTAAGGCTAGTTATAATTTTTACTTCTAACTTTAATAATGACTGATGTTTCCTGTATCTATACTGTGAGGCTTATCTCATGATGCTGAAGGAAACAGCATACTAAATCTAGATTAGATTAACTGGACAAGAGTTTTTGTTCCCTTCTCAGAAAAGTTAAGGGGTTTTTAGAATATCTTGGTCTGATCAAGCACTAGAATTTGTAGAAAACATCAACAATTAATTAAAAAACAAAAAGAAAATATTTGGTCAACTGGCAAGACATGCTAACCCTGAAGAGCTCATTTTCCCCCCCAAAGAAAATGTTACACTATAATAGTATTATAATAGCATCAAAACAACCTTTTAAACAAGTTTGCTGAAAAAAAAAGTTCTAAGAATAATTTTTGGCTTCATCATTTACAGCAACTTCCAAGGAAATTTGCTTTGCAGAACACCTCTAATCTATATTTTTTAATTCACAGTATGCTCAGGGCACACTATGCACGAATGCAATTCTCTGTAACACTTTAGGTCAAGTTCTGCTATTTCTTCATCAAATTAGTGGTTGGACTCAATGCCTTGAATTTTTTTTTCCCCCATACACAATTCTATGATTCTAAATCTTATTGGAAGTGTCAGCAAAAGGACCAAATGGTCCTTCTTCTGATGTACAATGAAGCTGCAAGAAAGCAAGCCATGGCAGTTTTCTGCCTCTAAAAGACTCTTAAAAAAAAAAAAAAGAAAAGTGAATTTACTGTTGAACAGGAAAAGCAAAAACAAAAGAAGAAAGTGTGACTTACCAATAAGATCACTTCTATCCAAGAGTAATTCTAGATCTTTATCACTGATTACTTTTTCTTTAGATCCTTTAACCTCCCTGTTGAGGAAGAAAATCTCTCTTAATACAGATAAAAGCATGTTGCAGTTAGTACTGCACAGAAGTCAGTTTTCCCACAAAGCAGAACCCCTAGGACATTCTTTCCACTATGAAGATCCACAGATTACTTCACAAGACAAGAAAGCTTTTGGCAGCTGCTTGCAAGCTGCAAGTTAAAACTCACAGTCCAAGAAAAATATGAAATGTGCATACCTCTCATAGTCTCTGGATTTCAGTAATTCTATTAATTCCTGAGGGTCCAGGCAGCTCTTTGACTGTGCTAGACCAGATCTGCCACCTTTGAACTGATCTGTAATAAAGGAGCAATTTTAAGAAAGTACACAGACAAATTCTGTAAATTGTTAAATCAATGCCAGATGCACACATTGAACAAATTGCTCGTGCACATCAAAACCAAATGCTGTATATTTCACTGGTTTAGCCCTCAGGTAAACACATCTTATGCTAAGAGCCTAACTGGTGAAAAAAAGTGATGTTTGCATGCAGGCCTTTCACCTTCTAGATGCAGTATGCAGAAGAACTGACTGAAATATCAATTCAGCATGCACACACACGTACACATTGCAGAAAAGTCGTCAGTTCTACTTACAGTAAAAACACTGTAAATAAAGTTAGGTGGTGGATGCTGAAGTTTGTTCCCTTTGTATTGTAAGCTGGTTGAAACAAAGTAAGCAGTATTAACCACAGGATAGGAAATAGATGTGGTTTGCATCCCTTAGTTTAATGGGCTAGTCAAACGTGACAAAACAATACACCTGACATGTTGGTTTCTTCAAGAGATTATGTTAATGCCTTTCAACACAAATCTGGATGTCAACCCAAGTATTTTAAAAAATACACAAAACCATTTCTTAATGCTGAACACAGAGGAAGTGAACCTTAGTCTTGCACACCTCAACAGAGAGGAAAGGCCTACTGTTCTGTGCCAAGTTTCCTCCATTTTTATCAACACATGCACCCATTTTATTAATGGGTCTTCACTGACCCCTTTCGTCACCTTCACTACTTTTCTTTCCTATATCTCGGTTTCTGAAGTGCTGCCCACACCTTTTCCCATCTCCCTCCAAAAACTGCTCTTTTATCTGTGAAGTGCCAATCTGATACAAGTTCAAGACTGGTAGGATTCTCTTCCTTATTAACATCTGCTGTGACACACAGGATCAAGGTCCTGCCATGCATTATTTAGTGATGCTGTCTTTCCCTCTTAGTTTTCAGTTTCACAAGCTTTGTGGCATTGAATTAGTTCTGTATAGGTCTCAGGTTGCAGAAACAGTGACAGATGAAAATACAGAAAACCCTGTCAAGTGCTTAACATTTAAATAGAAATTTAAATCCATCACTTCCTTACTCTCACATCTAATTTAGCTAAGAACACGCTGGTTCTCATATGGCTTCCTAGGCATCTTTCTTCAATGAAACAGGAGCACAAAAGAGTAGTACAGGGCTGAAGAAAAAAAAAAAGCATTGTTTGGCAAACTCCAGTTCTTAAGCTCCAATACTTGTACACACCCTACATGGTTAGACACCACTGAAAGGTTGCTTCATGGTATCCCTTCCTCATTCACTCCTCCAAACTTCCAACACTTTTTTGGAGATACTTAAAGGTACAGATTCATTACATCACCTTTACATATACACAATGGATCTAAAGGTTCCTGGAGGGTCACCTCTACCTAAGCTGCAAGATTTAGAGATGATTCACCAGTAGTTACCAAAATAAATCTTCAGCTCAATGCAAAACTGAAGGTATGACCCAAGCTGACACTTAGCTTCTTTCCAGTAATAGTCCCAGTTCCCATAGCAACTTCGGTATACGTCAGCCACCTACTATTTAAGCCTATTCTGTTTCATGTGGTCATTTTGCCACTTCAGGTTGGACCATCATGAAATCATAAAAAACTAAATGTTTCTGATTAAATGGGTCATCAAAATGCCTACAAAGAGTCAGATAGTAGTTCTGGCAATCACAGCAAGACAATGGCAAACAGTTTACAAAGGTTAAAGCTAGGACAAAAGAATCCTCTAACAAATAACAGCTATAATCTTCCAAAAACAAGCAGCAAATCACAAGCAGAACACTGTGCAGTAGATGGTTACAGGTGTTGACTTTCTGCCTTCATGAAAATACCTTTATTCCCCCCTTAACATACAATATACCATGACAACTTCTTAAGACTTCTTTAAAGTTTAATGAAAGGTTAAGTACTGCCAGAGGCCCACATCAAGTTACAAGAATTACTATTTTTTCAAGCGAGCCTAGTGGTTGGAAATGATAGTGAGCTACTGTCCAAGTACCACAGACAGTAAGCTAAGGAAGCAAAGCAGCATTTCTATAGCATTTAAACAAGACAAATTTCCCCCAAAACATATACTTCAACTCAATCACCTTCCAAAGATTTGAGTACAACCAGCTAGATAATCATGAATGCAACAAGAACTACCACTGAGCTGCACACAGAATCACTGCTGCTGTAGATGTCGTTAGGTATGCGTATTGCTCCAAATGTCAGGGAACTACAAGTCAGACAGTTCCACCTCTGTGCCCAGCAGGATTATGGAGCAGATCCTCCTAGAAACTCAGCTAAGGCACATGAAAAACAAGTAGGTGGTCGGTGGCAGCCAACATCGGTTCACCAAGGGCAAATCGTGCCTGATAAACCTAGTAACCTTATCTATGACAGGATAAGAAGAAACAGCAAGTGATATCTTCTACCTGAACGTCTGCAAATTGTTTTGACACTGTCCCTCATGACATCCTGGTCTCCAAGATAGAAAGACATGAATTTGATGGGTGGACCACTTGGTGGATAAGGAATTGGCCTGATGACTGCCCTCCAAGAATGATGGTCAACATCTTGATGTATACATAGAAACAAGTGATGACTGATGTTGCTCAGGGCTTGGTACTGGGACTGATGCCATTTAACATCTTTGTCAGCAACATGCAGTGGGATCAAGTGCACTGTCAGCAAATCTGCCAACAGCACCAAGCTGTGTGGAGGGAAGAGACGCCATCCAGAAGGGCCTTGACAGGCTTAGAGGTGGGCCAATGCCAATACAAAGTCAAATGCAAAGTCCTGCACTGGGGTCACGACAAATCTCAAGCACAAATGCAGGCTGGATGGAGAATTAATACAAAGCAGTTCTGAGAAGGACTTGGGGGAGATGGCTAATGAGAAGCTCAATGTAAGTCATATATGTGTGTTTGTAGCCCAAAAATCAACCAAATCCAGTCTGCATCAGGAGAGACACATGGCCAGCAGGTCAAGGTAATTCTGCCCCTCTACTCCATTCTCATGAGATCCCGACTCCACATGAAATACTGTGCTGCTAAGTTCTGGAGCCCCCAACATAAGAAGGACCTCGAACTGTTAGGATGGGTCCACAGGAGGATCACAAAGATGAGCAGAGGGATGGAGCAACTACCCTATGAAGACAGGCTGAGAGAGTTGAGTTGTTCATCTTGTAGAAGAAAAGGCTCTAGGGAGACATTACAGCAGCCTTCCAGTATTGGACAGAGAGACGGAGAAGGACTTTTTACAAAGGCACATAGTGACAGGACAAGGGCTTCAAACTGGAAGAAGCTAGGTTTAATCAGGCATTAGAGAAAGTTCTTCACCATGAGGGTGGCAAGGCACTGAAACAGGTTGCCCAGAGAAGTTACAGAGGCTCCAAATCTGGAGCATTCAAAGCCAGGTTGGAAGGGGCCTTGAGCAACCTGGTCTAGTAGGTGTCACCCTTGTCCACAGCAGAGGTTGGAACTAGATGATCTTTTAAGGTCCTTTCCAACCCAAATCATTCTATGATACGAAATAAAGAATTGTAAACTAAACCACAAGCAGTAAGTTTTTAATCTGTTTTCCACTTATATTCAGGTTCTTTTAGTTTGATTTTTAAAATATATTCTACTCAGACTTGTCATCAGTCCCCAGCATTCTCCACACAAGAAGTCTAAAAACAATTGGGTAAAAAGACCTATCATCTTGCTGACAAGATATCACCAAGCTCAACACTCTTACTGCCTTCTATTACCTATATTTCTTTTATGTAGGGTCTTTGTCCAATCAAAAGCTTCCAAAGTGCTTTAAGTTTACTTCAGAAGTTATCTGCAGTATGTCTAAGACTGCACTTTGAAAAGCAATACTATGTAGCCAATTGTTGGATGAAGCTTTTTTTGCATTTTACTACGCAGTGACTAAGTAGTCCAGGTAAGAGTTCTCCATTGAGATTCAAAGAAGCAACATGTGCTTACAGGAAGTTGTACAAGAAAGACACTTACTTTTGTGGATAATCAGCTTCTCCAGCTTCCTCTTGGCAGCAGCTCTCTCCACAATCTTCTGGTCAACTGTATTTGCTGTCACAAGACGATAAACAACAACCGGCTTTGTCTGGCCAATTCTATGACACCTGTCTTGGGCCTGCAAATCTGACTGGGGGTTCTGAGCAGATAGAGAAACAACTTAGCTGCACATCATTAAATCATTTTAAGCGGCATACCACAAGCAGCATTTTAAACAGCAACCTCTGAGAGTAAGAGCCAAAGCCATGGGCCATGGTACACCTCTTACTCAAACCTGTCTATGCCAAGCTCTGCTGTTGTAGCTGCAGAGTCACCCAGCCAGCTCAGACAGCTTCTACACTAAATGCTGCAGTTTTCAATGGATGGACACATTTTGTGCCACAAATTTAGCTCTAAGCTTGAGTTGGTTCTTTTTGTTGGAGGATAAAAAAGGGACTAGAAATGTTTGCAGCCATTCCTGAAGCTGCTTTTGTTCTCCTGAAGCTGACTAGTCAAGCAAACAGTAGAGTTGTCTCTTAAAGAAGACAGAGAGGTTCTCAGTCATTTCCTTTCACACACATCTTCTTCCCAGACTTCAGACTCACTATCTAGCTAATTGAGTGCAAGTCACTGGTTATTAAACACAGCAGCTGCTGGAAACAAGGAACATGTAGAAGGTCTGGCTACATTCAAACTTAAATCAAATTAAGGAAATATTTCTTCATTACCTTCAAGCAAAAATCCTCCTGCTTTTGGTGTAACTGAGGCAAACAGGCTAGTTTCGGAAATCACTTTTATACTGTATTCAATAAGCTGGGAGTTTTCAAACAAGGCTCTATATTTCATATATAATATGCTTGCATACACTATGTACTATGGTCTTCATGTAACACCTCATTAAAGTTACAGAAGCAATCTACAAAGCGGTAGACAGCAAAAGCATTTTATGACACATATCATTACGTTATGCCTGTCAACATACCCAGTCGCTATCATAGATGATAACTGTATCTGCTGCAGTTAAGTTAATGCCCAAGCCTCCAGCTCTTGTACTCACTAAGAACAGGAAGACTTCGGGGTCAGTATTGAACTGATGCATCTAGAAGAGAATTAATCTATTAACAAACATCGGACGGATCAAACATACTATACCTAATGTTCTGAGAGGTCTGCATTTAAAAAGATGAACACAGATAAAATACAGCATACACTGCCAGAAGCCCAGTTAAGGCTTTAAGAAACATTGCATACATTTGGGACAGGACACGACCAAAAACTGAAGCAATTGTGGGGTTTTATCTAATGGTTCCAGTCAATGAGTTGTCTAACACACAGAAGAGATGACCACATAGGAACATACGATCCAAATCGCATGCAACTCCATCTGCAATCTATCATCCAGTCTAAGCTGGCAGAATTTAAAACCAAATCTACTTCTTGACACAAGCAACAATCTAAAACACTGATGCCAAGTTGACTGTAACTCCCAACCACCCTGTAAACCTCCCCCTTTTCAAAACTGCACCACCCTGAATGGCTGCTCTTTGTGGTGTATATATATACGCTTCAGTAGTAAGGCATGCTGTGGTTATCTGAAACTGTTACACGCATGCAAGAACATAGGATTGTGCTGCAACAAATCCATCCACATGGAATCTGAGGCTAAAATTACTAATGTCCCACTAGGCAGAGCTCCCTTTCCTAGAAGTTTACTTTATTTGGCATTAAACTTGCAGTATGCTCCTACAGATGCTGGCATCACATCCTGGATACTAGGAAGTAACACAGGTAGGGTCAGAACTGGAATTAGCATTTGCCACAACCTAAGTATGTGAAGCACTTCACACCTGGGCAACAGAGTACATGAGCACCCATCATTCTACACATATCCCCACGGTATTGGTTAGCAGGGCGTTTTGTTGCTTCAGTATTTGAGTTGCAGAATAGTAATGAAGCTCCCAGGATGTCAGTTTTCAACATAGCTGTCTTTTGCCTATTAAAGGCTGAATGCCACATGAAATCATATCCCAGTGCTACAGGAACAAGCAGACTTTGCTAACAGGCTCAAAGGGCATGTATATGTACTCACATTTTCTTCTCTCTCTGAGTAAGACATACTGCCATCCAAACGACTAAATTTGAAGTCTCTCAGATAGCAATAATCCATCAAAATGTCGAGCATCATAGTCATTTGAGAGAACAGCAACACCTACCAAACCCAGAAAAAATCCTTAGTACCACTTTTTGGTCAAAAAGAGACAACTACGTGTGTCCTCCTCCCCTCCCATATCATAAGCTTTACCTTATGTCCTCTCTTTTTCAGTTCTGGAAGCATCCGGTCCAAAAGGAGAAACTTGCCTGAATTCTTTACTAAATCTTCATCAACCTTAGAACAGAGGAGGGGGAATCATGTTAAGAAGAAAGCATACCAGAAGCTTCCCTGACTCAGAAACACGGAAAGTTGTCTGAAGGGCTGTCGCAGAAACGTTTAAGCTGAAGTAGCAGTAATTTTAGCAAACTACATCCAATCAGTTAAATCATAACCATGGAATCATACAATGTTTTGCTTTGGAAGGAACCGTTAAAGGTTCAACCTCCCTGCATAATGAAATTAAATCAAACCTCACCATTTCATTTAATAAAAGGATTTTCAAAAAGTTAGTTTTCATCTTACTTCTGGAAGGAAAAATAATTTTAATTCTTCCACATGAAAAAGTGCTTTTGCCTCTTCCCCAGCTTGTCATTAACAGATAAGGCTTCCACCTACTGGACACAAGGAAGCACTGCTGAACAAGTTACTACACATCAACCAAGTGACAAAAGTTGACAGTAGCATTCATGCTGCCGCTTTAGACCGCTCTTTTGCTCAAGACAGTCTTTTAGATCTAATTCTTCCTAAGGGATAAGAGCAGGTATATAGAAATTTCTCAGGTCTAAGCCATACAGCAGCCACTTCAGTAACGCCTGTCAAACAGTCTGCATTTTACACCTTAATTCATTTCCCCTTATCACCCAGAATGGGCTACCTGCTTTTTATACACAGACTCTACATAAATAAAACTTCATCAACTTGCTCCTGAGTGCAGCTGAATCTGCTATCACTCACTAAACAGAAACATGACTACACATGCCCACAAGCCTACATTTAGAATGTGCAAGCAACTTCCAGTTGTTCAAGATTCTTTCAATTCAAATTACTTCATGCTTTCCTCTATTGCCAAATGCTTTGGTTAGATTAAATTACTAGCTGGCCTTTGTGATATAATTTGAATTTTTTCACTTTTAAGAAGAAAAAATACTGTATTTTCTGAGCAGAGGACTCTGTTCAGGCCATCAGCACCTCATACCAAAAAGCTACCAAAACTCCTCCTGCAGCATGCACAATTTCTGTCATATATGCTTCACTACGGGCAGAATTTTTAGTTTTGAAAATTAACCTTTGTGAGCAAAGTTTGTGGAGAATCCTAAAAGACCTTAAGTAAACAGAACTTGAATTCATTAACTCTGTTCCCAGCAGATGAACACTATCACAATGGTGAACACTACAGAATCACTACGCAAAAAAGATAAATGGGAACAGAGGCTGAACTTGTGCCTGCAGCTGCTGCTGCAGCAGGAAGGTTCACATAATGATTCAATACACTGCTGGAATTCAATGGAGAAGTATAGGTCAAGTATAGTGAAAGGGTCATTCTTTACTGCCATAGGCTCACAGTCTATTGCTTTTTAAAGTGTGGAATAATTCTTCTTGTAATCCTTTAAAAATACGTACCTTAAATTGTTGTGTGGCAGGGTCCAATGGATATTCAATAAGATAGGGGTGATTGCAACATTTCCTCAGTAACATCATAATATTCTGCAGTTTAAGGTTCACCTCTGAATCCATGGCAACACTTACATCTACCACAGGCCTTGAAAAGATACATCATCTTATCAGTACACAAAGTGTCACCTTATTATGCTACAGATACTGAGGACAAAAAAACCCCAAACAAAAAAACCCAATAGATTCATATGTTGTGTCAAACATCCTCAAAATCCCTCATAGTTAATAAATCTATTGCCAGAAAATAATTATCTTTTAATGCAGCACTAGGCACTGAAGGCTCAAGTTTGCCATTATTTATTGGTTTAAGACACAAAAGAACAGTCTGTTGTAATCAGCAGGAAAAAAAAAACTCTGACAAGTCACCTAGCAGAAACGGGAACAGAAGTATGCTTTCCCTAGAACAAATGGTCAGATCTCCTGAGGAACAACACATAAGCTATTCCAAAATCAGCCACCTCATTTCATGCACACATTCACATTGCAGGACTCACAAGGAATGCAGCTATTAAGCTGTTCCACATCTAAGCACCTTTGCCAACATCCACACATCCCATAAAACTAACGCAAGCATATATTTAACTGTTCTCACAAAGTACACTGGACTACAATAAAAAACTAAACAAAATAATCCTGAAGATTAACCTGTTTTTTCAAGTTAAAGAGACTTCCTACAAATTCAGAGCCACCAGACCTGTCCAAAACCAGGAGTTAACATGATGCCTCAACTCCGTCAGTCCTGAACTCAAACTTCAATCTTAATCACCAGAAAGTAACTATCAACCAAAACATCAGTAACCGTGCTGGCATTAAGGTTCCAGGCCTCAGCTTCACCTGTCTATATGACAAAACACAGCAAGGAAAGTGTTTTTCCCTTTCCTGCAGCCTTGAGATGAAACTTTGCTTCAAGTACTTCTGAGTAACTCCAGCAAAAACCTAGGAGTAAACTGCAGCACACCAGTACTATTTTTTGTCCTGTATTCGAACCAGTAAAAGATGTACCTGTAACATACCTGGACACTAGAGACAATATGTTTGCAAAGTCAACAAAACCTCTTAGCCTTCCTTGCCAGCTGTAGCCAGGACCTAAGCTATTACAATGAAATTTCAAATACCAAAAAACTAAGGTGAAGCAGCTCTCCCCTGGCTAGATCTAACACCATATTGAACCTTGAAGTTTTAATGAAACCACAATTCTTCACTAACAAAATATTTTAACAGCCCAAAGAAATAATGTTTCACACTAGATAATCCATAAAGAGCCCAAATGTCCAATAGAATTATGATCACAGGACATAAGACTATGACTAATGAAAACAGGGACTCCAGAAGCAATTTTATTGCTAGATCCTACAAAGGCCACAGATCTAGAAGTAAACATCCTGTAGCTAACTCTGAATTAGTGAGTGACAGTACAACCTAATCATGGACCAATATATATTAGGTAGAAGCAAAGAAACAAATAAAGCTACAAGGATAACAAATTACAAGATGCCATTCTTCTGGATGAATTTCAATATGCAAAGACCTGGAAGAAAACTGTTATTACTGTTGTTTCCCTTCTTAATCACAGTATTTTAGGGCAGGTACCTCTCTTTTTCTACTTCCTCTTGCACTTTGCTGATGAGTTTTTCCAAGTCATCAGCTGAACCATTATGTTCTTCACAATAATCAACCACTTTTCGACTACGGCGTTTTGGTCGGCCTGTAGGACTCGACTCAACTACTTCTTCCTGTGAGAAATCATAACGTTGCCATCAACAGCAGACAGATTCAGATTCAACAGTCTATGACAACCCAAGAGCTGTCAATACTGAGAAGAGGTTTCAGTGATATGCATCATGCAATACTGAAAAGTTGCAGGTTTTGCTGAGTAGAAGATGCAGCCCACATTTTAAATGTCTGCAATTGCAGCTTTGGAAAACTTTTGCATGATTTTTTAAAACTGCATTAATACCTTCCTGATTCTACAGCAGAAACAGTCAGCTTTACAAAAACTGTGTCTCTTTCCCCCAAGCCACAAGTAATCAAGAACACATTTATGCTCGTATTAGTTCACTGCCACTGAGGCCAGCCATAGGAATGACCATTGGAACAGGTAACAAAAAAATCAGACTAAAAATCTAAGCTAAAATGGGTTTAGTTACAACAGTAATGAAGGAATACCAAAATGGTTTTACTTACAAACCATTAATAGCATGCACAAATTTAATATCTATTATCAGTAGATACCTCATTATTTCCAAGCAGTTTCCTAATGGTGCGATTTACAATGGCGGTGTAGAAAGTTTCTTGCTTCCTCGCTAGTGGCGCATATACCACAACTTCTCTCTTAGGAGGAACCTCAAGAGCAACATCAGACTTCAGCCTTCTCAGTAGGAATGGTGTCAGAATCTGAGATTTTGAGGAAATGTGTTATAATTACTCAAAGCTCTCAATGTGGATAGTTTTAAAACACATGCACACTAATAGGTCTAGCGATGTAATGCTATTTTAACTCCCTTGTGTTAAATTGTCAAAGTGCAGAGCTCCGTATTTAATTTTTTAATATGGATGCCTATGCCAAGACTTTTACACACGTGCTGGTAATACATTTGTTCAAATGTCACCTGAAAAATCTTGAATAAGGGTGCAGCAGACGTTTAAAACAATTTTCATCATATGAAAGTGATTTTGATACAGCTCATTTTGGTCACTGTATTTCCTAAAGCAAATTATTCTCAGAAATATCAAAACCCTTCCTTAACCACAATAAATCATACACTGTCATTGACAATTACACCTAGGAGATACCATTAATTTCTCACCATCAGCCTATGGTGGGAAAACAATTAATTTCGTAAGCATTTACTTCCACACACTCTTTTAAAAAGTTTGGAGTGTTAAGTTTGGTTTTGAAGACAGACATTATAAAAGTAGTTTCTTAAAAGGTGTTCTGTTCAACATATAAAAGTTACGTAATTTCCCTCAAAGTCACCTGTCAAGAAAATTGACATCCTAAGTAAATCGTTTGGAAAACGGATACAATCAACGGCAATCAAGTTTGACTAAACCAAATTGCAGGAATTCCAAGTCATTATCAAAGATGTGTATTGCTCCTTTCAGTATTCTGAAGCGCCATAAAGGTTAAAAAAATCTCGATGATTCTAAGTAAGTTCAGAAGTGCCCCAATAAAAGTGTCATTCCCAGAATTCAGTTTTATGAACTAGATTTTGACACACTTTGTAATAACGGTCAATTTTAGAAAATAAACCATGAGAAGAAACAACATATAGTAAAAACCTGATGTAGCATATGCAAAATGTTTTGCTCCCTTTCTTTCGCAATAATATCTTCGGCAGTTTCTGTAATGGTGGTAATATCAAACCAAGATTCAAAGCTATAAAAAGACAAAAAAAAAAACAGGTTACTTTATGGATATTAATCATTATTTGAGTTTGCTGTTTTTCTCTAATCCTGTGATTTAAGAAAAACAAAGCACTAATATCCATCATGAACAGAAGGCTAACATAAGGTATTTCGGAAATGTATCTGTCAAGTCAGATGCTGGAGGTTTCAAATAACGGGTAAAAATACTTGTATTAGTTGGCTTATTCCCTATGCTCTGTTATATTCGATGTACTCTATAGCCTTTTTTCAAAATTAGTCTATAAACTGCTTTGGCAGTTGTTTTCCACCTAGACCCCTACTGCTTCAGGAAAGGATTCATCCCATATGGGTTCCATTGTCTAGCAACCTCACACAACTTTCTCCGGCACCTTAGAGAACCCCAAGTAACACCAAGCCTATATTAGACAAATATCTCTTCCTTCAATACTAGTCATGTCTTCGCTCAGAGTTGAGCTTCCAATATCCATAGAGCTGATAATTACTTCCTTATTTTCTAATTACAACTGTGAAGGCAAGACATTCCAAAGCTCTTATCACCAAATAATTGTATCAAAGTACGACCATATCATAAACTCTCTCTTCACATGCTGACGTAAGTTTAAGTCTTAGTCATAATAATGCCCGAACAGAACAAAGGAGAATAGTTTACACTATCAGATCAGAACCTACCTTTTCAAATCATCAAACACATCTGGCAATAGGAAGTTAAGCAAGGACCAAAGCTCTGCCAAGTTGTTTTGCAGTGGAGTACCAGTCAACAGGAGTTTATTGTCTGCATTAAATCGTTTCAATTCTCTGATAAGGCGGCAATTCATATTTTTGATCCTGTGACCTTCATCTACTATCAGGTATTTCCAGAAGCAGTGCTACAAAAAGAAAGGGTATTTCAGCAAATCTTAGCATCACTCCATCACAACATTAGTCAGATGAGATATAAAACACTAAAGGATGAGGGGGTCGATTTTGCAGATGACACCAAGCTGGGCAAGAGTGTTGATCTGCCTGAGGGTAGGATGGATCCAGAGATATCTGGACAGGCTGAATCGATGGGCCAGGGTCACTAGTATGAGGTTCAAGAAGGCCAAGCATTGAGCTATGAATGACTACAGGCTTAGGGAAGAATAGCAAGAAAGCTGTCCAGTGGACAGGGACTTTGGAGTGTTAATCAAGAACCATCTGAACATGAGCCAGCTCAGGTGGTCAAGGCCAACAGCATCCTGTCTTTTATCAGAAATATTAGGCCAGCAGGACTAGAAGTGATTGTCCTCCTGTACTTGGCACTGGTGAGGCTGTATCTTGAATACTGCGCTGTTTTTCCTCTACCAAATAACAAGCCATAGGCCAAGCAGAAATTGCCTCAAGTGGCAACAGGGTAGGTTTAGATTGGTTATTAGGAAAAATTTCATCAGTGACAGGATTATCAAACAGTGGGACAGGCTGTGCAGGGAAGTGATAGAGTCACCACTCCTGCAGATGTGGTGCTTGGGGGCATGGTTTAGTAGTGGGTTGGCAGTGCTATGTTAACGATCAGACTCGATCATAAAGGTCTTTTCCAACCTAACAATTCTATGATTACAGTAAAACTGCCTGATATGCCTATTACAGTTGTTTCTCACTTCGTTAGAAATGCTGAGTGTTTAACTGTTTGAACAGTTAAAGTCATGCATCCGCTTCATATGAGCATTTAGAACGCTCAGGTGATTGCTTAAACAACCAATCTGATGATAACCATTACATTTACACACTTAAGTACAGGTTTTATTCCAGATCTCCCTCACCATCACCTACAAATTGGTAATGAAGAGCAGATATGGATAGTGTTCTGCTTCAAGAAATTTTTAAGCCTAAAATTCCAGACTGGCTGCTATCAAGGAAACAGCAAGGAATGGCAATATAAATGCTCAAGTATGATGGTTACTGCACAGGCATCATGCAGCAATTTTTTTTTTACTGTACTACTATTAGTGATGAGGCATTCTACCATTCTTGGGCTTTCAGAAGAGTTTAGATACCTGCAGGGCACTTCTGTCTCGCATTGCTATTTCAAAGGAAGTAATGACCACAGGATGGATTTGCAGTGAACCATGTCGTCCATGAATTTTACGAACCAGTTTACGACGTTCCTGCTGAGTTCCATGATAGAGCATCAGTGGAATCTGAAAAAAAAAGGGTTTGAACTTGGGTGAACTAAGCTTATTTAAACCTAAGCAAAAGACTGTAGATATTTAGCTCTGTTTCTAAGGCTGTAAATAAACAGCAAGTATAGCACAGTAATGACAAACAACTACAATTAAATTGTGGAGAAAGTTTCAAGGTAAAGAACTAGAGTTAGAATTAATGTTTTAAATGTAAGGAAGAAAAAAAAATTACCTCTGGAGTAAATCTCTTGAATTCAGACATCCAATTTGGAAGAGTAGACAAAGGACCACAGACTAAGAATGGACCAGGGACTCCTCGCTCCACCATCAGTGCTATTGTTGCAATACACTGGATGGTCTTTCCCAACCCCATTTCATCAGCTAAAATGCCATTGATACCATTTTCCCAAAGCATCTGCACACAAAGGGGAAAAAACCAGATGTATATGCAAAATAGCCAACACATCCTAAGAACAGACATTTTTAGGTACACTCTCTACTATGCATTTTTTTGTATCACAGAAAAGAAAGATTTCCCCATGACAAAAATAATTACAAGCATCTTGTAAAACCCAGACATTCACGTGTAGGTATAGGTGCTTCTAGCCAATTACATGCCTGAACAGTACAAAAGGATGTAAACTAGTTTTACAAAACAGCACCCCAACTACAAGTACAGCTCACACTACTTATATTTTTACTATCTCAGCTCCAAAGAACTCCCTTAGTTCTCCTCTCTTAAAGACCAAGTTCCTGTGCAGATATTTCAACTTTATCTGTTCAAGTAGCTCCCATGGACACAGCTACTTCACCACAGGAAAAAGGTGCAATCTTGATCAACAAATCCAGCTGCTCCAGCAAAAGTTCTTGACAAACCTCTCACAAAAGAGCAGAAAGACAAACACACAAGCATTCTTTGGCTACTCTACTATTCATGAAGACTCATATAAGGTTATTATAACTAAGAGACCAAGGAAGCTGTTTTTCCTCCCCTCCTTGAATAGGCTTGTCTGCCCTACGGATATCACAGTGACAGAAAAGTGAATGCAGTGGCACTGATTTATGAGATCAGACTACGCCTGTGTTTTTTTTTCTCTGTCTCAGTGAAACTTGGTGAAGTGACACTGTGCTGTTTAACTCTCTCTCAGCCAATAGTCTAATTTCTCACTCAAATTCTCCAATTAGCTCAAACCAACACAGCCTGCTAAAACAAGACACACACACTTGTGAGGAAGGGAAAAAAAAAAACTAAACCAAAACCACCCCAGCAAAATCTAAGGGAAATATAAGATCACTAGCAGAACGAGAAAGTTTCTGTCTGGCTCTGACAATTAGTAAGAAAGTAGTTCTAATTTGCCTTGCAAACAAAAAAACCCAAAAAAAACCAGAAGTGAAATATGCATTTGAGGACTTATGGCAAGTTTCTTTAGTTTTTTAATTTCAAATGATGAAGGCAAAAAAATTTTAAAATCACTGTGTTGATATTACTAGCTAGATTCCAAGTTGCAGAGACTGGAAACTCATCCCTGTCAGGCCTGCAAGGCAGCAGTTTAAAAACCTACAGGCTAGGTATTCAAGCCCCTGAGAGAGAGAAATATTAAGGTTGACCCTTGGTAGCATGCATAGTCCTTCTGCCTTCATAAAGTTTTTTAAGGAGAGGCTGAAAAGACAGACAGTTGAGATGAACAACAAAAACAAGCAAAGGTATGAGAGAGAATACCAACCAGAAAACCTAAAAAAAAATTTTACAAACACAAATGTTGAAACACCATCTGCTGCTGCTTGAGAAATTTTTCATCACACCTTATTCTTATATCATCAGAAATCATAAAGAATTATCTTTTCTTCACTTTCCCTGCACCACCTATAATCTCAGACTTTTAGTATCCATTCCCCTCCATTTCTCCATTTCCAAACAGCAACAGATTCAATTTTATCAAACATCACTCCATACCCTTAGCCACTCCATGCCTTCCACCTGGTACCACCTCATTACACCTCCAGTAAAAATCTTGGGCTGCTGAAAAGGCACTGGTTGTCCATTAAACTTCCGTACAGGATCAAGGAATTGCTTTGCACTGTGTCGGACGGCTTGACACAATCTATCCTTAATGGCACTATTTGAGTCCCCATTTTTCTGCAGGTCTTCTGGACATAGGTTGTTAGAAGAGCTTTCATCCTATTGAGGGAAGTTCAAGTAACATTTGACAAGTGGAATGCACATCAAAGCCCAGCTAAGACATAATTTTGCCCAATTTACACCAGTCTTAATGTGCAGTGGAGTAATGCAGTCCCTCACAGGAAGTCTTATTTGGGTAACCAACTCAGTACGATAATTTCTTTTTAGAATTATTAATATGTACATAGATTTCAACTTGTAACACTTCAAACATCTAATTCAGTACTCCAGTGTCAAGAAGAGAGAGATTAATTTACAGTAAAAGTTTAAAGATATGCTATAAAGAATAAAAAGCCCTCCGCTTTTTGGGCTCAACACACTTAAACCTCAGTAACGTTCAGCAACATACCTTATTTTCTACTTTACTTTTTTTTGCCACTGACAATATCTCCTGGAAAAAAAGAAAAAGGAAAAGTTAATGTTCATATGCTTTTCAATTGTAAAGTCTACTACAGTTTGTATTTCATCAGATTGTTTAATTGATGAATCTGGACACACTTTAAAAAGCCTTCCACGACATCAATAATCCTACAAGAGACTCTAAACAAGGCTACACACCAGTGAATGTATTACAGCAACAAAGGGTAACTAAGAATTCAGCTGGTGGTGAAGTCTCTTCACAGCTTGCTTACACAAAGAATTTAAGAGAGACATCTCATCTGATTTCTGCAGGTTTGACAACACTGCTTGTTACACAGACTTTTGCTGGAAGAAAATCATGTTACAGGCTACTGTTGGCAATTGATAATCTCTGATAGCAACATACAAGAATGCACTGCTCTAAAACACAGATGTAACACAGCAATTGCCTCACCAGTTAAAACCTGTGCTACAAAAAAAAACCAAAACAAGCCAATTTATAGTTATAGCCTACCTCCTTGGACATAATTTCAGAGATGTTGTATGTCCCATCTTCTCTCCCCCTCTTCTTTTTTGCACCTAGGGGGTAATACTTGAGTTTATACAACACATCAGACATTCAACAAAATAAAAACACCACAAGGACAAACATATTACCTGACTTCTCCTCTTTGCCATCAACTGGATTTTGACCCTAGTAAGTAAAGGCAGGAAGAGATTCATCACATTATGCATCTCTATTATCACCACACAGATAAAAAGATATAATCTGCTTCACATCATTGTCTTTGAAAGCTACTCCTGAAACACTAGTAAGTACTTTAAAAATATATAGTAAAAAAGGTTCCCACTTTTTTATTTATTTGGGACCTTTAATAATTGCTAAACTGAAAAAAAATCCAGACAAATTCAAAGCATTTTCTCTAGCACAAATTAGGCAGAAACATCTTCTTAATATGACTGTCACAGTATGCAATTTTAAACAGTCTTACTATAATTACAATAAAAGTATACCAGATAGATCCTACAAATCAAATATTAACTAATCTAACTTTAAATTTAGTTTACTTTATTTGATCAAAATTGTCATTGTAACATAGAATCACAGAATGGTAGTGGCTGGAGGAGACCACAAGATCATTGAGCCCAACCTCCCTGCTAAAATAGGACCATCTGGGCTAACTCACCCAGGAACACGTCCAGAAAGGTCTTTCCTTCTAGAGAAGGAAATTCCACAGCCTCTCAGGGCAGACAGTTCCAGTGCTCTGTCACCCTTACAGTAAAGAAGTTTTTCTCATGTTGAGGTGAAACTTCCTGTCTTGCAGTTTGTGCCCATTGCCCCTCATCCTGTCACAAGGCATCACTGAAGAGAGGACTTCTTGACACCCACCCTTCAGATATTTGTAAACATTAATAAGATCCCCTCTCAGTCTTCTCCATACTAAACGGCCCCAGGTCTCTTAGCCTTTCCTCATAAGAGAGATGTTCCATTCCCTTGATCATCCTTTTAGCCCCAATACATCAAACTTTCTTGAGTAAAAGTTACATAAAATACCTAAGCTTACCTTGGCAGATTTTAACATCAACTCTCTCTTTTTTTCTAACTTCTCTTTCCTCCTCTGTTCCTAAAAAAATCCCAACAAAATCACATCTTTATATTTCAGTAAAACCCACAGAGGTACTATAAGTGGTAACAGGCATAGAATAGTTTGGCAATGTAGAGCACTGTGTACTCTACAGATGTTCGATTTTGCAAATGCGAATGAAAGCTTCTATTCTAACGGAGTTTAAAATGATAAAGCAAAACTTGGACAATAAAGTGCAACTGCTCTGAACTGTTTGTCAGTGAATACTTTAAACATTTAAATACAGCAATTTAGAAAATTTCTCAACAAAAGTATTTCATTGCCAACTCTTTAAAAACTACATCTACTGCACTAAGTCTTCCACTTTTAACTTCTACATGTTACCACTTGTGTTCTCTAGAGAACAAAATACAACGTTAAGTAGCCTTTAATGTCTTTAAGGAAAAGTGCTTTCATGTCTTGAATTTAAGGTTTTTCATTACATCTACCATTTCTACTTTCTGAAGGCAAATGAACCCTGGAACAGAGCAAGACTCAGTACTGAAACACACATTCTGCCAATGCAGTAACCATGAATTCAGGCCAATAGCTAGAGAAGTATTTTTGAAAGCAAGTTCCAGCAGTTTGCCAGTGTTACCTTTCCAAGAACATTGCTGCCCTGAATCTTTCCCTAAGATTCCTTCTCAAGAGGCCACTCTTACAAACTTGTCCATAAAGTTAAAGTCAAGACAAAACTAGATAGGAATTCAGCAGACCATGAATTAAAAAGAATAAAACATGAAATTTTATGGAAGCTCTGATTTGGGAAAAACATGGCCTCCAGTCACTGGAATTTATAGATTTTTGAGGGAGACATACACTAGTATCCTGAAGATGTCTCATCCTCAGCCTCCAATAATTAACACAAATAGGATGTATAACTTCTGACTTTTCAATTCTTTGCATTCTTTGTCCTTCCTCTAGGTTTTCCACATTCCTTAAACTTTGTTCCCTACTTCAAATATTTAATTTTCTCTTCCCAATATTCAGACCAACAGAAAATGTGGGTCACCTTTACACTGTGATTCTAAAATCCACCTCGTGTTCTTAACAGCCTGATTTAACTATTTTTGTAGAATAAATTCCAAATACCATGTAAAGCACCACTTCATTCCTGGGAAACAGTTTCAGTACATTTTTGTATTATTGCAGTATTAACAGCATTTTTACCTTATTTCAAACAACTAGATGGCAAAAAAAAAAAACCCAACAACCCAGATGGCAGCCCATCTTAAGAATCTCCACCGCAGTCAGCCATACACTTACCTCCAACTGCTGCTGTTCCATTTTGGTTAGTAAGAATTTGGAATAGATGTTGCTTTTTTCAAGCAAATGTTGAAGCCTCTTATAGCGTATTTCACTTGACTCTCTCTCCCAAGAAGCACGAGCCTGGTCAACACAAATACAAACACATGTCAAGCATTTATGGATGCTTCAGTTAATGCTTCTAATATAGCAAAGGGTTTGCCTACAGAATAACTGCAATGCGCTCTCATACGTACAACATGTCCCTTCCAGTCACAGTAACTTCAACAGACTCGCACCTACCTGTGCGAAATACTGTATAATGAAACCGACTGAGGGTTGCACTTAGTTACGTAAACAGAGCTCTGCAACAGACAGGCCACCTTCGGTGCAGTTTCACGAGGCATTATAAAGCTCAAAGGAGTCTCAAGTCCAAGTTACAGATTTAAAGCAAAATTAAATTTATTTGCAGCCCGCAAAACTGGAGGTGAGGGGAACCCCAATCTGGCAAAATTCTGCAGCTTCCCAAGCAATAGCTGGGACTCCTCCACGTGTCATTTGCACGACGCTGCACAATTTTCCATTATAGACAAGAGTCAGAGAGCTACAAAACCATCAAGGCTGATTCAGAGAGGTCAAGACAATTCCCAACATGAAAACAGTAACTTCTGCTTGCTTTTTTTAACAAAATCCACACATGCTTTTTAAAGTAGCTTCTGCTGAATTTGTCAAGGATGTGCACTTAGAAGTTTGAAATTTACTCTTTAAAAGATCAAGATGCCCCTGCAGAGTAAAAAAACACAGTAATTTACAGAAGAATGCATCTCTGCATTCATCTAACATTGCCTGTTAGACTAAGATATCAAGCATGAATTAGCATCTCCAAGAGAAACTCTAGAGAGTCAAGATGCAGAACTTTACAAGATACTTATCTCTGCAATAACCTTCAAAAGAAACACGGTGGGGAGGATGCTCTTAGACAGAAAGGCAATGGAATCTTCTGAAACTAAACAGACTATTAAGCAGGAAGAAACGGTATTAGAAAAGGGAAAAATAAGAGCATTCTGAAAGACAGGAAAAAATCCCAGACTCTGATTTCTCAAGTATTCTGAACAATAGCACTAGTTCTTTACAATTCCCAAAAGAGCATTAAAAAAAAAAAACACTCTTTGAAACTTACATTTCCTTATGTCTGAAATATGTGCCTTATATAGCATTCTGATACCTTGATAATTTGTTTCGGCAAAGGTTTACAAGGATCATGTTTTCACATTCTTCCTCTGAGACACATTAGTTAATATCAAGTAATGCTCAATATTGACATCTAAAACCACTCAGAGCAAGAAAGGAATTAAATCTAACAATTACGTTACTTTCATTAGGGATGTACCACTTTCCTGAAGGACTCTTTACTTACTGTCATACAAGCAAACAGAAGCACACAAATCAAACATCGACTCTCAGGATGACTTTATGTACATCTATCCTGACAGCAATGGCAGCTCAAGCGGTTCTTGCGCCCCTCAGCTTAGAGATTCCTGCACAGCTGTGCAAGGAAGATGCAGTATAGCAGCCCAGGTGAGTGACTGGCAAAAAAACGATTCTTTTTGGCTAGGCATTTTAAGGCAGCCTCTTTCCCTGATGCCTGACCCATGCCTGCTACCAAAAAAAAAAGAAGGCATAACCGAGCATATTTCTGTAAAGTATAAATGGCATTCATACAAGTCTCAAGCAGAGCTTTAATCACGTTGTTTGTTTAGTGAGTGTTTTTAATAAGGTGCAAAAAAAAAAAAAAAAAAAAAAAGAGAAAAGTACGTGTAACATAAGATAACAGAAAACACATAAAAACCTCTTGCTTATAGTATTTCAGACAGAAAAACAGAAGATTATGCACTTGACTGCTCCTGTGAAATCAGCAAGGTCACTTGAACTTTTAGGCTCGGAACAAAAGTAGAGGTAATTTCTCACTGCAAACTTAAATGCGTATAAAATGCAGCAGGCATCCTGCTGACTGCAAGAGTCCACCGTTAGCCTTTAAAATAAGAAAGGGGCCTCCCTGCGAATCACAGCACCGGTACGCAGCACTTCAACGGCCTCTCACGCTTGTTTGTTTTGAAACCTAAGGAGCTGCACGACGCCCGGCCTACAAGCCCCCACCGCGCGGGCTAATGGCGCAGGGGCACGGCGCTCAGGCCAGGCAAACCAAACAGCCAAGAGAAGCCCCCCGTGAAGCCACAGGCCAGCACACCACTCCTCACCCTTTCCAGCATCTGCCGTTCCTTCTCCAGCCCCGCCGCCTCCAGCTGCTCCTCCTCCTCCAGCATGGCCGGAGTGATCACCGCCGCCTCCGCCTGTTCCCCCATCGCCGCTCCCAGGGGTTCTGCAACGAGAGCGCTGTTTACCCCGGAGGCCCCCTCCGCCGCGGCGGTTCTCGCCCGCTGCTGTCCCGCGCCCTCACCGCCGCTGCCTGCCGCGTTATCAGCCGGCATGGCCGCGCGCTGGGCCGTCAGGCGCGAGCCACTCCACTGNNNCACTGCGCGCGGCGGCCACGGCACGACACTTCCCGCCAAGCTCCCGCGCTCCTTGCCGCGCCGCTCCCCTCGCGAGACCAAAAACCGCGCGCTGCCCAAGCCGCGCGAGATGCCGGCGCTCTCGCGAGGCCGTTCGCTCCGCCCCCTCCCGGACCCCATCTTGACTCCTGGCAGGGGAGGCGGAGTTCCGGGCGTCATTGCTCTTTCGCGCTTTGCTTTGCCTTGCCGTACCTTGCCTGGCCAGCCGCGCCGCCCTTAGCCCGGGCAGCTCCTACAGCCTGCTGCTAGGCTCTTGGGCCTGTCTGTCCGACGTGGGGTCTGCGTGTGCTGCAGCCAACCCTGGGCCTGCAGCTAACCCGTGCTCTGAGATCCGCCTCCAGCCAGGCATGGCGGAATGAAACTTCTCTGGCCTTCATCGTCCTGCTTTCCTCTACCAGCGGGAAAGGCACCGATAGGCGCCTTTGCCACTCCAGACCGAGGTAGACAAGAAGGGCCTAGCATCTCGGTTAGTCCAAGGACCTGAATGCTTACTTGGAAGCCTCTGAATTGTGCCACGAGAGGGCAGAGGGGCGCTTGAGTTCTTGGGAAGGACGAACCTCTTGCCCAAATCGTAGTCTACATTGACGTAGGTATTTCTGGTGTTCAGAACACGAACGCCTCAGCTTCGCCTAAATAAACTGTCAAGATAACTGGTCTGGTCATCTCAAATCCATTTTTTTAAAAATGCTATGCTAATAATTTTCTATCAAATGGACTGCTATTTTAAACTTCCTACGCACACATGGGACAAGAGATCCTGCTTCTGAAAGACCTGGAAAGGGAGAGGGGGAGGAAAGAAGAAGCAGGAGAACAAATAAGGCTACTAATATCTGAGGTGGATGCCATTCTTCTCATTCCCAAAGCCTTCGAGGCTGTTTCTGCATGCTGTAGTGTGGTTTACAGAAAAATTACTCTGTTTTGTAAGGTGTAGTTTGAAAGCTACCTTGAGATGGTTCTGCATTGACATGAAGGAACATTAGCAAGAAGAAATGTCCTTAACCCCCTAATAAATATGCTTTGTTGGCTTTGTGGCAATTGAATGCAGCATTTTTCAAGCTTCTGTTTCACTTGCTGCTATTCTGAAAACATCACAGTGAATAAACAAAGAAGACCTTTATTTTTCAAGACATCTTTAGTATCATGAGATCCAAAGTGCTTTCCAAACTATAGAGTAGAACAATCACCTAGGTAACAACTGAAATGCAACCAACCTGGAATATGATGGTGTCTTAAGTGACTCCCAACACCAGTTACAGGCAGGGAGCAAGAATGAGTTTGTAACTGGAATTTCAGACACACTTGGGAAAAGAAAATTGCAAAGATTTTGACTGGAGTGTAAGTGTTAACACCTCTGTTTCTTAAAAAAAACACCAGAATATCTGTCCTGCCCAGAAACTCTAAGAAGCACAATTTTTATCTCTTATCCAAAGAAAGTAAGCCTCTCAGTAAAATACATAATGGAATACAAATGTTCTCACTTCTCTATCCATACACGTTATTTATTAATATCATTAAAACCATATTTAGAATTGTGAGACACTACCTTACCTCAGATTGTCACCTAAAATAGACTATTTCCTGCTCTGCACAACACCTTATCTGTAAGGTTTTTGGGGCAGGAAGCACTTGCTGGTGGGTAGTGGAATTGTGGCTCCTGTGGGTGGCTTAGCATCATGATTGTCATTCAGTTTCATAGGGAGAGACTGCTGTTGTGTAGCAACCCTCAACCACCCTCCCACCACCTGCCCTGGCCCAGGACCCCTTGCTGTGCTGTGCAACATAAATGTGTCTCTATTATCTTCTAAGGACCTATTTACTTTAGTGTGCAGGGTGTTTCTGTGTTCAACTAGTACCTTAGAGGTGGAATATTATTTTCCTTGTTAAATGGTAACATATGAAAAATTAATGGTTTTGGGTTTTTTTAATGTCAGAAATAAATGACAGAACAGTCATTAATTGATTGGGCATCTCTTTGGTGACATTCACATAGGCAAAACCCACAGAACTTGATGCAGTGAAAGACTTCATAAAACATGCCTTTAAAAAGACTATTCCAGGTAAATGCAGACCAGTCAGTTGTGTCTGGAGCATGTTGGACACAAAATGCCTGCTTTTAAGATTTCATAGACAGACACTTTGAAGGTGAGTATGCAAAGGATTCATGTCCATGGTTTAGCACCAGACTTGGTAGAGTTAGCTAATATGTTACTTCAGTGCAGAAAGTCACCAGTCCATCACGTTTTGTTTCAGAAGATGAAAGTCCCTCATAACACAGCTGGAGACTTAGACAGTATAATGCTAGATGTGGAGAAAGATGAACCTACTGGCACAGAGCGGGGCTGGGGAAATTACAGTGCAAGAGAGCAGATAAGAGTTAGAAAAATGCAGATTGTAAACAAAGACGATTCTGTTCTCAGGTTGGCCAAGTGGCTGCTGCTAAGTTGCAGTAACCCTGTGTTGTCACTTTTGAGATTAACTTGTCACTCTGGTATGCCATACAAGATCATGTGTCATTTCATCATGCTCCTCGTCTGCACAGGTTGTCTGATTTACCACAAAATGTAAAAGTAGCTCCTTGCATTAATTGCCCTGTCTAATAAATGAGCAAAGAGCAAGCTGCAGCTTTGAAATATGATGGTTTCTTTGAATGAGAAAAGCGAGATGTACAGATTTAGGCTATTTTGCCCTCATCATACTTGTTCCCAAAGTACATAAAAGGCTTTCCTATTCCTGAGCAAATGAGAAGGTCTCTGAAGTACTGTGGCAAATAGCAGTAGCATCCCTGTAGTTTGCTCACTCATCAAATTTATGTTTAGCTTTATCTTAGAATCATAGAATCATTCAGGATTGGAAGGGACCACAAGGATCATCTAATTTCAGCTCCCCTGCCATGGGCAGGGACACCCTACCCTATCTTCTTCCCATTTGTTTGTTTGCTTTTTAAAGAAGCAGTGGCTGCTAAAACACAGCAGCAGCAACAGCCATGAACACTCTGGTTGCTCTTCCTAGTAATAAATACTATACTTCCTATAGCTAAAAGAAATACCAGTAGCAGGATGCTCTTCTCCATCCACAAGCACAGTCTTTAGGTGGTAAAACATCTCAGTAACCATCAAGATCAGTGAATTGGCAAGTTTAAATAAATAACTTGTAATTTAGAATTAAATATCCAAATAGGAGACCTGGGGGTGTGGGGTGTGAGAGCTCTGAAACAAGTAACCAGGTTGCTATATATTCAGTAACACTAGATGGCTGCACAGTCTCCAAAAACCGCTGCTGACTTCAAGTTTAATTACACAGCTTGTGGGTCTGAAATTTATAAGGTAAGATGTGTTATCAATTAAGTTGAAACATGCTTGTGTGCCAGCCCCTCTGTTAGTAAGCAGTCAAGTTCTCTGAGCTGCAGGGTACTAAGAATGGCACTTGCTGATGGCTGCACTGAAAAATCCTACCAAATAATGATAGTACCACGCTACAGTGATGCAGCCTTCCTCCAGATTTACTGTGTCTCCACCGGCAGAAGAACCACATGTGAAACAGCTTCCAACACATCTATTTCCAACCTGGCCTTTTGAGTAACCCGAAATCCCCGTAACTGCTAAGGAAAGGGTGACATTTGCAGAGGGAGGCAGAAACCTCTATGGCCACGCAGCTTTAATCAGCTGCATTTGTTTGCTTAGAAAGACATCTAAATAACACCGCTCACCAACCGGTGGATCAGCATCCCAAGGATTTTCAGCATACAGCTCTCAGTATTTTAGGTCTTGCTGCATCATGCAGCCCAGACAAGAAAGCAGGATTAGTGTTGTCAGGGAAAAGGATTGATCACTGTGGTTTTATGCTTCAGCCGGTAAGCAGTCATCATTCCTTAAAAAGTTGCTGCAAAAGGGGGGGAAAAAAGTCACCACATTAGTCTGATAGTTACAGTGAGTTCTTAGCCTGGCCTTTGAATACACAGCTTTTATTTGTGCATTGCTTAAAATATTGCTTTTTTTTTCACTATGGTTAGGTCTGATGTTACAGTTCTTATGCATATGACTGAGAATATGTCATCTGTTAAGAAATTACAGTTTTATCCAGCTTATATAAACGTTTTGAGCGTAGGTTCTCTTAGCGGTGTGTTTTCTGCTTACATTTGGGTAACTGTAACAAAATCTTCTCCTAATTTCTCTGCCCTTAACTGTTTAGTTCTCTGCAATGATTTGTGGGTGTGCATTCACACAGGCACCAGCCTCATGCGTGATGAGAAACAGCACTCCTCCTGATAACCTCCTGCTCTGAAACTACAGCCTGCTCTCACTTGACATACATAAGCACTCAGACCAGAGTTTATGGCATTTCCAGGCATATCAAGTGAGCAAGATGGCTCCAAACGCTGGAAGATATACAACCAACCCCACTGAGCAAAGCTCCTGATCCCTAAACCCCACCTCTTGGTGGCTGCAGGAAATGAAAATCTTAGGAGTTAGGCAGAAAGAGTGAAAGCACCGCTGTGCTGCAACCTGCTGTGCTGCAACCTGCTACCTGCCCAGCTCTCTTGGTAAAGCTTTGCACTCGCTGCAACCCAGAGGGGTGTACGTTGAGAGGGTCCTCACCTACATTTGAACATGCCAGCTGTCTGGTGTACGTTGAGAGGGTCCTCACCTACATTTGAACACGCCAGCTGTCTGGTGTACGTTGAGAGGGTCCTCACCTACATTTGAACACGCCAGCTGTCTGGTGTACGTTGAGAGGGTCCTCACCTACATTTGAACATGCCAGCTGTCTGGTGTACGTTGAGAGGGTCCTCACCTACATTTGAACATGCCAGCTGTCTGGTGTACGTTGAGAGGGTCCTCACCTACATTTGAACACTCCAGCTGTCTGGTGAGCGTTGAGAGGGTCCTCACCTACATTTGAACATGCCAGCTCTCTGGTGTGTGTTGAGAGGGTCCTCACCTACATTTGAACATGCCAGCTCTCTGGTGTGTGTTGAGAGGGTCCTCACCTACATTTGAACGCTCCAGCTCTCTAGTGTGTGTTAAGAGGGTCCTCACCTACATTTGAACATGCCAGCTGTCTGGTGTACGTTGAGAGGGTCCTCACCTACATTTGAACGCTCCAGCTCTCTGGTGTGCGTTGAGAGGGTCCTCACCTACATTTGAACATGCCACCTGTCTGGTGTGCGTTGAGAGGGTCCTCACCTACATTTGACCGCTCCAGCTGTCTGGTGTGCGTTGAGAGGGTCCTCACCTACATTTGAACATGCCAGATGTCTGGTGTATGTTGAGAGGCTCCTCACCTACATTTGAACGCTCCAGCTGTCTGGTGTATGTTGAGAGGGTCTTCACCTACATTTGAACATGCCAGCTGCCTGCTTCACCTCATGGTCAGAGTCGACTCCAGCCAGAAATGATTACATTTTTGAGTGTCACATGAGACAGTGACCTGTAAGGCACACTAAAGGAAAACTCTTGTGAAAGTTTTGCTGGCAGGCAAAGAGAGAACACAAATATGTATCAGCTCAATGCACGTTGAGATCTTACTACAGGTTGAAAGCATAGAGTCTGGAGACACATATGTACAGGCAAACCCCAGGACTGGTGACATATTAAGAGCGGTCCAAGCACCACAATATTTAGGAAACTCTGTCCCTGGGTAGTAAATCGATTCCTTTGTTTGTGGCGTTTGATCACTGTGATTCAGCCACATTGCATGACAGCTGGTTTCCAATGAGGTGATCAGTCTTGTCCTTTTGTAGCCCTTTAGAAAAGGTGGAAAGGGACTTGTCAGTACCATTAGGAACAATTTCTCAGTGATTAGTCAATGTTTTCTTTACTAGGCTTAGATATCCTTAAGGGGAATCTACATTGCACATGGTTTGCTTGCAATTGTACTTACTAATGTGACTTATTTATGTTTTGTAAGTTAAGAAACAAAATTAACTTAGTTCACAGCATACAGACAGTAAAGAGAAGTTACTATCTCATTTTAAATCCAGTTTCTTCTGATTCCTCCGTACTCAGTTTTTTGGTTACTCAACAGGGACTCGCACCCTGCAGGAGCATCCAGCCTGTGCTAGAGCTGTGGGATCAGGCAGCCACAAATGCCTCCCTGAAACCTTGGGTGGGTTAGAGAGCCCAGCCCTTCATGCATGCTTTTAGCCTATCTGCTGAGAAATGAAACTCCCTTTCCCCACACTCACCACAGCACAAAGGTATTCTGAATCCCACAAACGGCATGCCAGAAATAAAATTTGTTTTCAGCAATAAAAAGAATGAGGAGTGCGTGTAGCTGGTCTGTTGGGTTCAAAGAGGGAGATGATTAATTACCAGCAAGGGAGGATGACTGTAGATGGCAAGTCAGCATCTCTGAGTATTTTTGTTTTCCTCCCCTCATCTCTTTCTCCTTTTAAAAGGAATTTTAAGAGATTGTTTACAGTAGAGTCCCCTCTGCATGCTTTGGCATCTTGTCTGAAGTCAGCAAATCCCATCCATTCTGCCAGGATTCAGAAAACACTGATCTAGAAAACAGCCTTCCTTGAAGACAGTGGTTCAGGAGTAATTATATGTGAGGCCTTGGAAAGGGGCTGAGATGGCCAGTAAAGCATCCCAGGTAACGGGGCTGAATCCCATCCTCACTGAACCCACTGTTTTGCCAAGCCAGTGCATATGCTCTCGTTGCTCAATTTCTGTCTAAATTCCCAGCATTTCACCAACAAATCTTCTGCATTTCTAGTGTCTGGTGTCACGAAAGCTTCTGCTGTGATCCAGTAAACTGCGCAGCCCAAGAATGAATGATTCAACATAAGGGATAAGTAGAAGACAAACCATAATAAGTAGCAGCCTGGTGATGCTTTTCTTTTTTAACCCTCAAGTCATAGAAGGCACCGTGGTACGGACTACACATGGATGTAAGACAGGATAAGCTACAGGACCTGTACCAGTGGAGATGCTGCACTTGGGTGAAATGTGAAGCTGGGATTTTCTTGCAACTGCAGTTCCCAAGGGTCACACAGTATTCACTGAATAATAGAAAGGTTCATATTTGCACCCAGATTAAATTATCTTTCAGATCAGTTCCTCCATGGTTTCATGGATACATTCTTTTCCATTTCATCTCAAACTCTTGACTTGGAGTGAAGCATTTCATTTAATGATGTTACATTGAGACTTCAGCTGTAGAAGTTTTCCACATTCACAAGGAATGTGAAGTCCTACAAATGTGTGAAAGTGCAGCCTTTCACTTTCTTTTAGGTAATAGGCAAAACTCACCAAACATTTCTCAGAAGATTTTATGCTACAAACCTGCTCTTTAGTGCTGGATACATGAGCAGAGCTCCCATCTGGACCTATAGACTCATCTAATTAATTCAGACTTTGCAGAAGGGAGTGGTGCTAGGTAAGAGATGGTCCAATATATTTTAGGTGAGCTCACTCATCCACTGTGGGACAAGCCTGTAGCACCCTAGGGTGCTATAAAACAGGTACTGCAGGGATAGCACTGACCTTTCTCTTTTCCTGAAATACTAAACATTGGCCTTAGGACCTAAGCAGGAATCACCAAGATGCTACTGTGCAAGTCATATATGAATGTAGGTCACCAGTCATTACAGTACCCTGCTCATATGGAAACAACCCAAGATCAATAAATCTGGCCTAGAGCAAAAAGTCAAGAAATCTGAGCATTGTGGACTGACATAATTAGGTGCCAGATAGAAAGTCTCAGGACATATTGCACAATCTATTTGTAAAGACACGTTCCTGGCATTCTCAGTCCATAAATAATGTTTGAGGAAAGGTATTAGGTGCCTTCCCCAAGGGCTGACAGAAAAAAAGAAATAAGCAGACCAGAAGGAGCTTAGGCACATTCCAGTTTGGGGAGGAGAAAGGGGCTGCAAAGACATCTTTAGCAGACTTATTATGATACCTTTATAATATGTTTGCCTTTTCTTAGCCAGAGGCCAGGGGTGGGGGAAATACGACAGCAGCAGAGATCAAATGCTATATCTATATGGACAGCACTCTTCTCTCTGGGAGCCACTCCTGCAAAGGCTTCTTGAGCCAGACTGACAGCAGCCAGAGGGGGTTCTGGCAGCTGCTCAAATCCCAGGAAAGTGACATATATATTAACTGGTCACATTAAATTTCAGAGAAAGCAGGAGGAACAAGGAAAATGTTTGGATCTGCACAAACAAATCTTTTTTTTCCCCTCCATTCTTATTTACAAGATTGGTCCAGAGCAAAGTGTCACCTCTTCAACTCAAAGAAAGCAGCACCGTGCAGGGGAGCACTGCAAATCTGCCTTGCTGTGATCCTGCAGGGACCTTAAAACACCGTTTTAAAAAAAATGGATCACAATGATCCACTTCATGCTCAGGAAAATCCCATGAAAACTTAGCAAATTCCCCTTGCTGCTTCCCCAAATGCCTGTGCCTCAGGCCTAAACTTAGTTACCTCTTTAATCCTGTGCAGGAGATCCAAGATCAAAGTTGGTGGGACTTTGTTTCCTTGTAGCTATTCCCAGCACCATCCCTGGAATTCAGACAGCTGCTGGTTTTCATTCTTTAGCCATGGAGCAGCCAGATCCGACACTTCAATGTTAACCCCTGGGTTTGGCACAAATTATGAACTAGAATCCATGTCCTGAAAGCTCTCTGTTCTGTGGAAGATGATTCACCTTCACTGTGGTACCCCACATGGGGATAAATTGTTCATTGGTGTTTGCCCCGTGAGCACCAACATTGCAGTGGCAAAGGCTGTGATCCCTATGCAATCTGGGATCTTCTGAGATGGAAGGTCATCTGTAATTGTCCAGTACATTATCCTCCAGGAGAGGGGGGAGAGAATTTTCAACATAGAATGTTTACTGGAAAAAAAAACAAGACCAGCCCTGTGTTTAATCAAAACATTTTGGTTTGTTCCATTTATAATTATTTCCATCCAATGGACAAATATTTCAGCAATGAAAATGACAGTTCTATGGGCAAACAAAATAAGAAGTCATGTAAGATCCTGTACAAAGCCATAGCAAAGGTGACATATTTTTAATTCTGTGTTGAAATGGTCTTTATTTGTATTCCAGTAATACTGGAAACATCAGTTTAAGTTTAGCAATCTATTGTGTTCAGTGCTTGAAAGTTTTATTAGGGTGGTGGTGGTGGTAAAACCAAAAAGATTTGTGGGGAAAGAATTGACACTTCATTTCCCTTGAAACCCATGAGAATATGAATATGAACACTTAATAAACCCACAAGACTGACTGAGGCAGAGGTTCCTAGCAGATAAAGACCAACCTGAAAGCTCAGGGAGTTGTTGCTGTTGCCATCTGTACTGGTATTTGTGGATGTTGTTGGTTTTTTTTAATTGGAATCTCTAATTTCCTGCTGGAAAAAGGCAAACGTGGAAAAAAAAATCCACATTCTCATAGAGGACTTTATTTTACACTCAAATTACTGCCACAAAAATGAGACAACGAGATGCAAGTAGCTTGGTTATAGTTTACTGAGATCTCACACAAAGTCTTTCTGTATATTTGCTTTAACTATCTTGTGTCCCTAAAGGGACTAACAGTTTATGCAGATGTCCTACAATGCCTGACTCCTCTTCCTTCCCTGTGCTTCAGGTACTCCCTACAGAAAAACAGAAATAACTGTAGAGACTTCCACTGCAAAATGCAATGAGACCTACTGGTGAAAAAAAGCAGTAGAAACACACTGCCTCTTCCATATGCTGGCGTATTTTTTTTCCCAGAGCTCTCAAATAGTCATCAGCAAACACAACTGCATTTTCATGTCAAGAACAGGCCAACCATTTTCTCTTTAATACAGTCTGACTTCAGTGCACAAGTGAAAAGAGTGAAAAGAGATGTAAGTCATGGCCATCAGTACTTTTTTTTAAGTGATTTTTCACCCAAGAACATCACACTGCTTTCTGCACTGTCTAGGTGTAAATTGTGTTTCCTGGTACTATCTCTGCACCTTGCCCATCCAACTGAACAGGCATATTTCATGCCCTCTAGCCACAGATACTTCGCTGAGGAGTCAGCATCTGTCAGGTGTGGGTTAACACTAATTAATGCAGGCTCCTTGCCATTTTTTTCTCCAACTCAAAGTGATAGTACACCAATCACACATCTTTTTCACTGGCACATTGTCTGACAATAAGATCAAAATATCCTGCTGAGATCCAGCTGCACAAACGTTTGCAGCACAAACAGAGTTCAGGTGCCTGCCTCTCAGACAGGGTGGCATTGACTTAAAGCCTTGTTTTGCAGAAGAGAGCATCCCTGCTGTACGTGACAGTGAGAAAGCAGTCTGGTGTGAGGTGAAAAACAGTCTTGAAGAGGTAGAGGTTGTCCAGGATTTACCCAGTCCAGTTTCCAGAAATACGGGAAAGTTCAGGAAGCCTGTCTGCTGGCTGGCTGGTGGGATGGAGCGAGAACAGGGATGCAATGCGTGCCCTTGCAGAAGGCCAGCACCCTGACAGCAATGGAGGAAAAACTACTCTGTTTTGTTTTGTTTTTTTCCTAAGGGGAAAGCAGCACACTTCACCAAAATACCAAGGTGAAATCACAACTTTTATCTGAGATATTTGGACCCACTGGTACCAAACCCCACATTACTCACTGAGAGCAACACCTCACCCTCCCTTTGGGCACTGCTGACATTGTGAAATCTTTTCCTCACCACAGTTCTTCCCACATAGTATTTTCTGTGCCAGCAGTGATGTCTTGTCTGCTCTTGGAGGCCAGGAAATCTACAGACCACTGTCCTCCTAGTGCTTTCAGCTAATTGTATGATGGCTTGCAAGAAACTGAAATTTAAAACTTATCAATAATCTAAAAAGTTTAGGATCTATGCCAAGGAATCCCTTAAAAAAATCACAGTCAGGTGCTAATTAGAGTTGCCTAGCCTGTCTATTTTGTCTGTCTTATATTCCACAGTCTTTATAGAATCACAGAATCAGTCAGGGTTGGAAGGGACCACAAGGATCATCTAGTTCCAACCCCCCTGCCATGGACAGGGACACCTCACACCAGATTAAGCTGTCTAGAGTCTTCCTCCACTCATGGCTTTAAAGATGACATCTGATTTTCCTAGAGCTTTCTCAAAGTGTTTGTGAGCTACTCAGTCCAAACCTGTGTCAAATCTCTGCAAAGGTCCCTGTGTTCAGATACAGGATTTGGATTATAGAATCATAGAATCATAGTTCACATCTCAAAACTGTGAAATCATTATCTCACATATTTGGGGACAGCAAGTGAGTTACATACTCACTTGTACATTTGCATCACAATGAAATTTCTCTAATTGTCTCTTTTTTTTTTCTTTTTTTCCCTGAATTCTGGTAGTTATGAGCCATTGCAGGCATGAGTTCATATAGCCAGAAAGCTTACATATAAGTATATAGATTTATCTCCTGGCCACCAAGAGAGACCAGCACATGAAGAGAGGCCAGGGAGGTTCAGAGCTAAGGAATATTTCTATTTCAAGTGGACAAACATGTAAGGTTACCTGCAAGGGTTGCTGATAAGACTGTGCAGACACTTAGGTTAGTGCTGGAGCCAGAAACCTTACACTAGATCTGACAGGGAGTGGTTGTGCACTGCTGTAGCTGCCCTTCCTTCAGCATCTAGTAGCACTGCGGTCACACAGTGCAGCTCAGCAGCTTTCCAGGGACTGGCAGCATAACCTCTTGCAATCTCCTGAGCTTTTTGCTAGTTCACCTTTTCAAAAAACAAGAGTTCTCCTGTAGACCTGTACTGTCTGCAAAGGAATGCCTGCAGCAACCTACAGATTTCCACTGGCTTTCATTTTCGCTTGGGCCAGGTTATCTACAAACACAAAGTTAGTGACAACAGACTTGCTATTGCTCAGGTTGATGGTGACCAGAAGTGGCTGTTGGAAACATTGTTCCCTGCGCTTATGTTAGGGATGGCTGAAGGGACACTAGTTAGAGTCTCTCCTTCATCTGCAAGAGGAAAGGGGACACCTCTTAGTACAGCAGATATGTGGGGTTTCAACTGAGGGAGGGACCCAAACTGACCTCCAGTATGGGGAAACTGGGAGACAGTGGAAAGGGGCACTCCTGGCCTTCCCACACCCTCCTTTCCCCTGCTCATTCCTTCATCTTCCCTCACCAAATCCTCCCCCAGCCTTATCACATTCCCTCCATTCCTCTCATCACTCTCTGAGTTTGCCTCTGAAACACTGAACCCGCACTGCTGCACCCCACCATCTTCCAGATTCCCTTACTCAGACCTGTGGCATGGGATTCCTGGCCACTGCAGTGACGGAGGTGCCTAACCCCTGGCCTCCCACTTGTGTTCTTCTCCCACAGCTCGGAAAAATATTTATATACTCTCTATCCACTTCTGCTATGCACAGCACCACATAAAACCCCTTTCTTCTTGATTATATCTATTTACCATAACTGTTTCCATAAACTCTCCTCCATTTATTCCTCACTGAAACACTCTTATCTTATCTTGCAAACCTGACTTGACATCAGGCAGTTTTGTGTTTATATGAAAAAAGGGTTTGGCTTTTAAAACAGTTTAGCAGCCACAAACAGAGCTAGATCTTCGGCAAAGCTTAGCCTGCATTTTTGACCACTAAAACGAGCAGCCAGCTCTTTCCAGAGGGCCCTCTATGGTGTGCACTGAAAACATGACTTCCAAGTATCCCTAAACCAATTAGATATGGATCCTTTGCTGAAAAATCAGATTCTAGCTCAGTTCCTTTCTGACAGCTAAGCTTACCTGAAATTGCTCTGCAGCCTTTTACAACCCTTCTCTTGTTTCCTGCTACCTTCTCAGCCTGCAGGATTATGGGTTATTGGGGCAAGGACAAATGTGGTCCCCACATACTGCTGATTTTGACAGAATGGAAGTTGAGTGATTCAACTTCTGTCAACATTTTATTGTGCCTTTGTTTTTCATGCTAAAACTAACCAGGAGCAAGCAAATTATGCTGTCCGTCTGCAAACCACCAAGATTCAAAGCTAGGTCATGTGGAGGTCAGTATTCAAGTGTTCATTCTTATTTCCTCCTTCTCTCTCTCTTTNACCAAGTACAAAGTTCTCCATACACAAATACACTAAAAATAGATATGCCCATTATTTTTAGCTTGGCATGGAAACTTGTGTGTCCATTCGATTGTCTTGGCTTCCAATGCAGAATTGTTGTGCACAGACTGTTTTGGTGTACAACGGTTTGGTGACACCTGTCTTCCATACTGTGAGTCACAGAGCACCTCGGAGTCATGAAGGGATGCACCACAAGTCTCCTGTTACTTCAGGATACAGAAGTATTTCTCAAGCACTGCATATAGACCATGAGCCAGCCTGGAAATTTCAGTCTGAACAACAGCCTTAACTTAGTAAACTCAGGGAAGTCTGCAGTAAATCAATAGACTGTCCCCATTCATCCCTCACTAAACAAGCAGACAAAGAGAAGCAGAGTTTTATAGATAAAAGCATGAGTAGCACTGCTAAGATAAGTGCCACAGGGTTCCTGGTGCCAAACCCTGAAAGTCCTTGGTAATATTTAATTTTCTTTGGTGGGCTTAGATCAGATCTGAACAGAAGAGATATGAACATATCACAGGCATTTCTCACCTGGACCTAGAAAAGCTCTGCTTCGGGCTTAGTTTGGAGAGGGTGGGGAAATACCACTTTATGTTAACTTTTGTTACTCTGGACAGCCATGGCCACTTACTGCTCATAGAAACATGTGGTTTAATACAGGCTCACAGCTTTTATGCCTAGGCAGCTTTACAAAGGGGAATGAATTTACTTCTGTTTTTCTCATGCAGGGAGATGAAAAGCACAGAGCACTAAAATGATGTGCTGAGGTGGCGGAGTGCCTCAATGCTGGTATCAAATCTGAGCTCCTGTGCCCTTCCCACTGTGTGCCAGACACGGGGCCAAGGAGGAGCACACACCTACTGCTGCACACAGTCATGTACACAGGCTGTGGTGTGAGGTCCACAGTCACGTTACCAACTTCACTTCACAAGCAGTGGAGCTAGAGATATCCTCCGGGATGTCCAGAGGAAATACACACCCAAGAACTGGGTTGTATACAAATGAAAGAGCACTGATTTGGCCTCAGCAAGAGATTTTTTAAATAGCAGGTTTGCAGAAACAGATGCTATTTGCAAAGTATTTCCTGGAGTTATCCAGATAGGTCCTTGGCTACTGAACACTATCTGCTCATCAAGGACAGTTGTTTTCAACATTTTTCAGCCTGGGAAGCTCTTCTATACTTTTCCAGTGGAGGTGAGGTCTTGTGTAGCATATTTGAACCTACTCGCAGTTGGCCTGCTCTCCTCAACATTTTTCAGCCTGGGAAGCTCTTCTATACTTTTCCAGTGGAGGTGAGGTCTTGTGTAGCATATTTGAACCTACTCGCAGTTGGCCTGCTCTCCTCAGTTCATTATCCCAAATACCAGATCAGTCAGATCCACAGGAACTGGCAGCCACTGCCCCAGGCTAATCTTATGGTGTCTTCCACAGTGAGAGCCCATGTGGCAACCCTCAGTGCTCCTGTCACATCCAGGGTTAAGGGAGTTCCAGCATTCCACTGGATGGGGCAAATGACCTCATTCTGAGCCCACACTCCTAGTCCTCAGTTTTCAGAATTTTGGTTGGGGTTGGGTTTTTTGTTCGTTTTTTGGTGTGTGGTGGTTTGTTTTTTTTTTTAAGATGTACAACAATGTATACCCCCTTCAAGCAGGAAACACTCAATTCTGTAATCAAACTGTGAAAGCATAATTATGAGTACAATTATGGTGAAATATAGCTCTATTGAAGTTGGTAGGAGTTTTATTATTAACTAAAGTTTCACCTCTGTGTTTTGGGTGGATAGTTATCCCGTTCAAGCAAAGAAGTCATTATATAATCAACATTGCATTTATAATAATGTAGTACCACTATAATACAAAAATCTTTAGGACATGTTTACTTTAATCAGTTCTAATTGAATTGCTACACAGGATAAACGTTTAGTTCTACCGATGTGTGCACATATATTATGGGGAAAGCAATGCAAATTCCCAAGGTCTCATTAATCACTGTTTGTACTGCTTTTAACTTTGGTGATGCATTTAGCAAGTCACATCTAGCTCTTCCTTTGCACTCCACTGAAACGGATTTCTCTAAATTGAGAGCAATCATTTCCAAACTAAGGCAACTCAGCATTCACAACGGTGCAGCATTTGCAACAAAGTAAGGTTTGGCAGAGATTGCCGAACCCTCAGCCCTGTTGATTCCTAGGTTTAAGTAGCACTTTCACGACTGCCAGAATTCCCCCCGGGGGATAAAAGCAAAGAAACAAACACACTGAGAGATGCTCTGTCCACTCCTGCTCCCCAGCTCTGGCTCAGGACATGATGTTGGCACGTGCCCGGCAGATTTTGCCCTGCCTGGCTGCCTCTTGGTAGCAGACTGAGTGAAGGTGGAGTGTACCCGTTGTTCTGCACTGCTCTGAGTTGTGACAGGTGTAGAGAACAGGCCAACTCCAAGCCTGGCTGAAAGCACCTTGGAAGGTGGAAAGGGAGGCCCATGTCAACAACACCACTCATTCTGAGTTCCTCGTCATAACCTTTTCACCCATTTCACAGTGGGAAGCTCCCTGATCCTTTCCTCATACCCTCTGATCTTTTCTGTCATGGTCCCCCGGAAACGCACCTAATTTTACCAGTCCCATCTTGATTAAGTAGAGCACAAAACTGTGCATGCTTAGCCATGGGGAGGAGCTCCTGCTGCTGTGCACCCATCCCTGCCGTGCCATAACCCTCACCTTACCCTGCCCCATTGCTATATTTTCTGGCCCATGTGTGCTCAAACAGATGGGAGGTTGGACACAGCACCACTCACTCCCCTGGAATGGAGTTTGAGAAAGGATCTATGGGAGCAGGGGCAAAGCTCGGCCCAGCTCAGCGGGATGCTGTGGGATGGATGGGTGGATGGCAAAACAGGCTCTCAGCCTCCAGAGAGGCCAGGAGTCAGGCAGCAGGTGCAGCTCCACAAGGCAGACACCTTCACATGCTTTCTGCCTCTAGGGCTGTGATGCCCTAAAACTCCCCATCTATCTGTTCTGGAATCACCTGTAAGGTGCTGAGGGACAAACAAGGTTGGCACCAAGGCAACTGCTTGGGCTCTGGTGAGAGGGCTGCCCATTGTTTGGCACAAAGCAGAGGATGGCAGTAAGTGAACTGGAACAAGTAAGTGCCCCAGGGTGACTGAGGAGCACCTGTCAGGACTGCCCCACAAAGAGACTGAGCTGCTGGCTGCTGAGCTGGGGGAAGTGCTGCCCTCTGTCACAAAGATAAATTAAAGAATCATTGAAATAAGGGCAATGCAGCCAAACCTTCTTACTGCTGGAGGAGATGGCCAGGAGCAGAGTGCCCCAGCTGTGACTTGCTTATTATTAAGGCCACTGAAGCAGTCCGCTAGTACCCCCAGGACAGCAAGTTACTTCTGCCTCCAACCCAGCTCAGTTCAGTTAGCTAGCTAGTTTCCTTCCTTCCTTTCCTCCTTTCTCAAGGGGCTGCTACTCAACCTCAAAAACCTCTGCCACTTACCCTGCCCTTCACATGCTTCCCGGCATCATTCCCCTGTTGCTCCAACGTGTCTGGCTCCCCAACCCGGTGTGGCCCCAAGATGCCCACCACCATTCTGCTGCCCATCCCATCCCAGGCTAGGTATCTGGCTGAGCCTGGCACACACCAACTCAGACACTCAACCCGAAAGCACTGGTGGAGAGGGGTGTGAGTGTGCTTTGGGAGAGAAAGGGCTGATGGGGACCTCTCTGTACCTGCATGCCTCCAACCAGCCTACATCACAGGGCATCAGTACAGCACAGCACAGCCTGCTTTTGGAAGGTGTCAGTGTGGTATGCCAGCTTGTCTCTTGTCTGGGAAAGCTGTGGACCCTCAGGGCAGGTAAGTCACAGAAAGCAAGGGTGACTGTGCTGTCTCAAGGGTGTTAGCAGTGACCTGAGTTTAAGCACTTGTTGCAAGAGCATTTGAAGTCATGCATATAAGGAAGTGATGTGCCTGGCAAGACACTGGCCCTGATTGCTCAGGGCACAGTGCTGGACAGCTGCTTCCCATTTGGCTCAGCAGGGCTCATTTCACAGTAGGGAGAAGTGGGGATCACATACCTGCTTCAGGATACAAAATACACCTGACATATGAACCTTCTCAGCTCTGGAGAGAATGCAGCAAGCAGAATTGTGACAGTAGATGCTGAGATGCGTGGCAGCTTTCTCCCCTGATCTGTGGTTGGGAAATCATTCAGGGCAATGGTGTGCATGCAAGAGGTGGAGAAGATGCAGAGGGGTTTTGCTTGTACAGACAAGCTTTGCTGATTGTCAGTATTTAGTACATTCATTAGATTCTCTGAGGAAAGAGCAAAAATTGCAATGTATCTAGATTAAGACGAGTGTCTGGAACAAGACACAAGATTCAAGGGGTATGACGCATCACTGTTAATAGACCCGAGAGCTGATTGCTACCCCAGAAAGCTATTTTCTCTTTTATGACTTCAAGCCTTCTTCTGGACAAGCTGTACATGTATGTGAAAGCCACTGCCAAATTAGTAGGAGAACTGTTTCACAGGAAGGTGGAGTCTTCTGGAAACTTCTATTTACAGGAATGCAAATAACAAACAATTCTTCTTTGGATGTTCCTACCTTTTCTTTTTTTCTTCCCCTGACCCAGCTTTTATGTGAGGGCTGTTGGCTGAGACAGCACAGACTCCTCTGAGCCATGCACACAAGCACACTGCCCATCTTGGAGCTCTACAAGGTACCCCAGGGCAGCATTGCACAACTTCATGCAGGAGATGCTGCCAGTACTCACTTAAATGACATCAACACAGCACCACTGGCATGGCTGATCAGGCAAAGCTAGCTAAAAACCCAAGGGAAAGAGCCCATTGGAGACAAGTCCAAGACAACCCTGATGGCTGCTGCACAGATCATTGCCTCCCTCACCTGTCTGATGATGTGGAGCCCTCTCTTAGAATGACCATGCCCCCTTTTTCCCAGGCTATCATACAGATCCAATGTCCCTCTGCCAGCTATGTCCCAAAACATTGCTTGTACCAGAATGAAAGAAAACATATTCAAATTGAGCAAGGGATTGTATTGCACAGGGTCCTTTTGTGCCACACAGCAAGTACAAAACAAACCAGAAGGTAGTCCAGCAACCTGTCCAGATCTGGCCTTTAAATAAGGTGGGGGGGAGAGCGGGGAGTTGGTGTGGTGTGGTGTGTGTGTGTGAGGGAATGGGATGGAAAATGAGATCTATAATATCCATTTGATGAAAGGTTGACAGTTATTTCATTGTGTGCTTCAGTGTGAAAACCACAGTGACAATTATACTGGAATGTGTTTTTCGCCACCATGAATACCTTAGACCAGGTGGAGGGGCCTTTTACATGCATGAGAAATCCTGTGATTTGGAGGCTGCACAACTTAAAGAAGACAGGTCTCGAAACTACTTAGAAAAATCCTGTTCTGCCAGACAAGGTTCAGCAGAAGGAGATGAAGCTATTTGCACAGTGGACTTGCCTAAAACCAAACAGTGGAAGAACATCTGTCCCGGCCAGGAGTGCTCACCCAAGCCAGAGCTGCACATGCTCAGGGCTCTGTCGTTTGGGTTTTGAGTATTTTTTTTGAAACAAAGATCACATTCAACTGCTGCAGAGCATTTCAATGGGCACTGCAGCAACTCCTTTTACGGAAGATTTGAGGGTGCATACTTGTAACTGGGTCACAGAAGGAACAGCACAATGGCCTGCAGAGGTTTAGGACTCACCACTAAATGCAACTCTCTTGCTTTCCAGGTACCTTATTTGGGAACTGTATTATAAACAGACCTTGCTGCATGCTATCACCCACCCTTCTTGATGCAAAGGTGGAGTTGTGTACTGTAAGCTTGTACATGGTTTCTCTGCAGGGAAGCATTCTTTGCTCTGAACTTGCTTCCCACCAACCCCAAGTGTCACAAAGGTGACAAGAAAGATAGGATGCAGCTGTACACCCGGGGGATCCAGGGACACAACAGCTTTCCACACTTGGGGACTTCTTCGGGTGGAGAGTTTTCTTATGGCTGAGGAAGTGGATGTATCCATCAGAAATGAAGCTGATGCTGACTAAGAGGTTTTTCCTCTTCCTGTTACATCCTCTGCAGCTTGAGAGGGAATTTCCTGCCCAGTTGCAGAGAACCCATTCAACACTCTCAGCACAGGGGTGAATCGGAAGGAGCCTGGGTACAAGGACAAGCAGTTGCAGGGAATGAGTAAATACAATGTGTGCCAAACTCCAAAATATCATCATAGGGTACCTGGTAATGTGACCCCAGTCCTCAGGCAAGGCTGTTCCTATGGCTAAGGCAGGTCCATTTCCCTGTCTGCCTGGTTCCTCCCCATCCTTGAGCTCTGCCCCCAGCACAGCAAGGTACAGCTTGGCCCCAGTGCTCCACACTCCCATCACTAACAGGCTGGTCTTCAAGGAAAAGGAGACAGCCTGTCTCAAAACTCCCAATTATATGCTGAAACCTGGGAACACTCCTGCTGCCAGACAAGAGACAAAGCTGCAGGACAGAAGCATCCTTCCTTTCTCACTGGAATACAGAAGCAACTGGACTCAACGTATTTCTGTACAGAGAGGATACAACCTTTTCCATGTTGAGGGTGTTCACAAGGTTTAGACAAAAGCACATTAATTATCAGTTTCCCTTTCCTGCACTTTCTTCAAGTTTGATACCAAAACCAGGTACGACTTAATCTTTCTTGATTGTGGGCTGTTTTTGATGAGGGCTGGAATCAATCTGTATTCACTCTTTGAAAGGTTTCACAGATGTTAATAATATAACTGCCCCTTCAGGTAGATGCATTTACACTGAAATAAAAGTCCTAAGCAAGCTATAACCTTTTCCTGATCTTGTGCTAAGCCATTTGGGAGTTAAAAAAAAAAAAAAAAAAAAAGCTAATAAACTTGAGTTGAAAAAATAAATAAAACACAGCTATGCTTCTAAAATTTTCCATGTGTAGACAAAAATAACCACATACAACACCTAATGGCTTTGTGGAGCCCTCTAAACTCTGAACATTGTCACATATTGTGCCAACACTGGGTATTTCCAATATTAATTATCAGTTTCATACACATAAACACACCCTCTTGAGACTACCTAAAGCATTAAAACATTGCACTCATTGCCAGACATTTTCACTCCATGTTTGTCCTAGCCCAGGGCTAGAGCACATTCCAGAGGATGCTTTATTCTTGTTCAAAAAGCTTACCTTCACTGGGTTCTTTTATTTATTATATTTTGATAACACAGTTATTTCTGTTGGCCACAAACATTTGTTGAATGCAAGGGGGTAAACTGATCTTAGAAACAGGCAGCTTGAGACTCTCCTTAGTAATCTAGTTTTCTGACAGCATTAGGCATTTTGCTCACTACAAATTAAATACATTTCAGAGCACTTTGCATTGCATTTATATACAGACATCAGCACAGTAGGTTTTTTCCCTCTCTAAATTAGCTATTAAAAAAAAAAGAAAAAGAAAAAGAAAAAAAGCCTTCATGTAGCATAGGAGTTTGCTTAGCAGTGAACAAAACAATGGAACTTAAATGGCAGAAATAGTGTGCACTGGTGTATATTGGCAGTAGAGCTGGAGCTGAGAGGGTAATACTTTCTCCCCGGAATTCCCCTGGCTGCTAACAGTGCCCCTGAATCCCTGCGAAGGCACCTGTACATTACCTTGTTCTAAAAATTTAAGTCAGTCCACTGCAGCTGGGAGCCGAAACAGTGAGCCCGGGCTGGTAGGTTGACCATGGCAGCACACTGCACATCAAGCACACAGCAACAACCACAGGGGTGGTACCTTCTTAGCCTGGGACTGTCTCAGTGCAAGAAGCAGGGACCTCCTTTCCTGACAAAATTTGTGGCTTTCCTTCTCATCAACCTTAGACATAACTCTCTTTGTCTTTCCTAGAAAAAAAAGAGGAGTAAGCAGTGGGTTCACGGTAAGTGCTTAGACTGCTGCAAGGAAACTAAGTACAGCCCACAAAAACTCTATCCCACTGCAGTAGAAGGCAAAGGAGGAACAGTCTAATGAGTCTCCCAGTCTGGTGAGGAAGGATGCCTTCTGTTGGATGACATGAGTTTATGACCAAAAAAGAAACAAACAAACAAAAAAAACCAAAAAAAACCCCCAAACCTAAATGCAAGAGCAGTATGATGGGGAAAAGAGGTCAATTAAACAACCTGTCTTTAAATTGTGGCTACTGCCAATTAGGAAACAGCAGACTACAGCAAAAAGTAATTTCGGTTGATATCTGGCCCACGGTGTTTGTTGCAGAGGCACAGGAGTACAGGCACCTCAAGGAGCAGAGTCAGGGGGCACCTGGACTGGATCTGCCTTGACAGCTTCCCTTCTGCCTGGCTTTCTCAAAGCATTTGTAGCCCGGCTGTAGCATCCACTGGCTCTGTGTTGTCTACGCAGAGCTGCTGATCCTGTGAGCAACTGAAATTCACAGAATCAGGCTGGTTTAACCAGTGGAGAAGCACGTTTTCTCCTGATAGTGCTCAAGTCATCAGAAATCTGGATGACAGAGCTATGCAGGGACTGATTTTTTATTTTTTAATTTTTTTTAGCAAGAAGATACTCCGTATAGGTTATAAGGGGTGATTGGTTGTTGGAAATTTGTATTGCTTAAACCTAGCTGAGGAGTAACATCTGACACATTTCCCAGGGCAGCACTCTGCTGAGTGCAGCCATGCCCAGGGCATGCCAGAGCTCTTCACTCCTGGTCTGTATGTTTGGAGGTCAGTCAGGAGCTTGCATTCGGTACGGTCCTGCCACTTCCCTCTCACTCCTCTTACCCATAGCTTGCTGCCCCAGCTACAACCTAGACAGAGTTTTGCACAATGAGTTTTGAACATATGATTTAAGGAAAGAAAAAGATAATAAAAGAAAAACCTCCACCAAGCCCACTCTACTCTCCTCACCACCCGAAACATTCCAGCCTTTCTTTTCCAGCCACTTGAGAGAGGGGTTGTTTATTGACATCATTATGCAAGTGCTGAATTTTTTTCTTTTTCTTCTTTCCCGTTCGGTTTTTTTTACTTTCTCCCCCTCGCTCCTCCGGGGATTGCAAAGGTAGTTCAAACCCCCGCAGTCATCTCGGCTTATCAGCCAAAGGAGACGCATTCCTCTGGGCTGCTCCCTTTATAAGTCACTGCTGGCGGGGCGCCCGCTCGCCGCTCCGCAGCCTCCGCGCCGGCAGCGCAGCCTGCTGCCCCCCGCTGCCTCGCCATGCCCTAGCCCGCCCTCAGCTCACCCGGCGGGGGACACGCAGCAGCCCGGGGAGGGCCGGCAGTGATGGCACCCCCGTCCCCCACCCGCCCCTGAGGGCGGTTGCCGCCGGGATGTTCACTTGGCACCGGAGCTTCACCCTGGGAGCGCCCTGGAGGAGAGGTGAGTCCGCCGCCCCCTCGGGGCTGCCCCGTCCCGCCCGAAGACAGCCGACATCTGCCGGCACACCTCCCGAAACCCGCTCCTCCGCCACCCCCTTCCTTCCCCTCAGCGGGCGCGTAGACGGTACTTACGGCGAGCCCAGCCCGGCCCGCTCCGCTCCCGGGCCCCCCGGACGGGCTGTCCGCACGGCACCGCAGCGCTGCCGCCCCGGCCCCATGCTGCGCTCCCTGCTCTCCGGCTGCCTCTGCCCCAACGCAGGTAAGGCTGCACTGAGACTTAAACCTCCGGCCGGTCAGCCCCTACCCCGAGGCCGGCGGGGTGAAGGACCGCGCTTTAGGAACCGATTTGTTTTCTTCAGATGGGTTTGTTGTGCATTTGCAAGCGTGGACAGACATGGGAGAGGCGGGAGCGCTGTGGCTCTGAGGGCGAACTGCCCGGGATGGTCGCTTGAAAGGGGGAAGCAGGACCGGCACCTGAGGTCCTCTGTGCTCTCCTCCCGCCCGTAGCTTCTGGGTCCTCAGCCTGTCGGTACTCTGGCACTGGGTATCGGATCCCTGGTATATTCCACTCCAATACGGGTTGTACCGAATTTGAGAGGCTTTATTTGTTCGCTTCTGTAGTGTGCAGATGAGGTGACCCTGGCAGGGAAGATCTGGTCCTGCAGCAGATCACTTGCAACTTAGGAAGTCTGTTGTGAAAACAAACTACGTGGTCTCAGACTGCCTTTTTCAGGCATAATGGGTCTGGTTTTACTTCTTAGCCCGTGCTGCAGGCTTTGAGATCATAAGCCCGAGGTAGCAGAATACCGATAGCATCCCTGTTTACCCATCAGCTTGGCTCACGCCAGCTGTAAATGAGATAGATCTGCAGTTTCTGTCTCCATTAACATCACTGCACGGTAGTGGTTTGCTTGGAATGTAGGTACAGACAAGGTTTGGCAAAGTCTAAGCCTCGTGTGCTGTGCAATGGCAGAATGATAAAAATGTTACAAAATACTGTGTTGGAGTGGTAGTGCCTCCTGCGGTCCTGGTATGTCCATTTATATGCTGAACTCCTTTCTCCCTAGACTGCCATTTTACAGGATGGTGGAAACCATTCATGTTTCCCGGGATGTAATTTGACAATGAACTTGGTTTTCCCAAACTATATAGTGCAAGCTTGGCGGTAGAGTTAGGAAGGGAAAGGAAGCTTGCTCTTCCACATGGAAAAGTGTTCCTCATCACTGCAGTGTTGTCGTAAAAGGAGGTGGAAGCTTTGATAGAGGAATCAAAAGAAAAAAGATTCAGCTAGAAATGCTCCAAATAAGAAGCAGGGACAATACTCCCTGATCACCTCAGCTGGAAAGATACACTGGTTTGGACCTCATCCACTCAGAAAGTGCCAAGAATATACTGTTTCTTACAGGCTTTGTGGCAGTGACTTTAAATTTTTTTTCTCCACATGTAGCTTAAAATAGAGAATATAAAACAAGCACAACTTTTTTTGAGTGACAGCTTAATAACAGAAGTAGAGGTTGGATCTTCCTCCAGCCTCAGGGGGGTTGGAGGGGGTGTTGGGGGGCGGGGGAAGGGAGGGACATGACATATTACAGCAGAAATACCATGGTGCAAAGAACTCTCGTATAGGCAAGCCGAGTTAACTGCAGCTACAAAACCCTGCATCACCTCAGCTCACCAAGGTCCTGGTGTGGTCCCAGCAGGTTCAACAAGCCCCAAAATTGTTAGCAGACTCACTGCAACAATAAAAGCTGTACCAAGAAGTGTGGTTACACTTGCCCACTGCTACCTCTTTTAAGAGAAGCAGCAGCTCTGGTTTTGCCTGGGGACAGAAGTGACTGCACATGAAGTATGGGTTAACAGTGACTTTTCTCATACAATTCATGAGTTCTTTGGTTTCAGTTGAAGCACTGGGGTCTTAATGGCTTTGGTCTGTAGGGCTATTGAACAGTTGTTTATCTAAGCTTATTATAGGCAATAAAACCTGAATTACTACATACCTGTCATCCTTGAGGGGCAAGTTACATCTTTGCACGGGGCCTCCTGTCTCCTTGCTTGTTTCTGGTTGAATACTCCTTTGCGGTATGAGGCAGCCTGCAAATCAGGTGTGCAAGGAAAGATTTCCTAAATTAGGCAGGTTTTGACTAAGTATAGTGTATCTTTGATTCCACTATGTTGATTTTCTGCTCAGAAACCATAGGGAGCTGTGTGCCAAATAATCGTTTGTTATACAGGGCTGCACATAAAAACACCATTTCCTTTATTTAAGGTTTTGAACCTTTCTTCTGAAGGAGTGCACGGGAATTTCCAACGAGAAGGATTTACAGGTCCTTTAAGGAGAGCTGTCATCTGCTTGACAAAATCTCACACAGTAGGTGACTGTGGGAGTTGAGCCTCCCCCCAACCCCAGGAGTGGTTACATTGCAGAGCAGGGATTACTTGGGCACAGATCCTTGCACACCAAAATTATCCTTGGCCTGGACTTCCCGCTGGGCTATATATCCAAGAAATAAGTTGCAGGGTAAATGCAGTAACCAATGGGAGAGGCTCTTTAGATGGTGGCGTGCTTAGGGTCAGGCGTTGGCTGATAAACTAGGTGGTCTGTGTGGACTTGCTGGACCCTGGGACTTTCTGCCAGAGGTCACTAATCTATCAGACCTGTCGCTTTGTTTCAAAAGCTTCACAGGTCATTTGGAATGAATAGAAGCAAGCTGTAAAAGCGTCAAGTGGCCTCTTTACTTGGAAATCCATTTCCTCTTTAGTTCACCCAACTATATCCATCAGTAAACAATCAAACTCCTTCTCATTCCTCCTCAAATGCCTGAAAAGAGCTATAATTATCTCCTCCTCTTCCAAAACACAGGTATTAAAGCAAAGAATACTTCTTCAGTCAGAGTCCTTGAACCCTGTTATCTTTCTCTCACCATTTTTTTTTTTTAAATATAGGTTTATCATTACCAGCTACAGCTGTGAGGGAATCTTAACATTTCTGGTCAGGTATTATCAACTGTCACCCAGAAGCACTTTACACACTTAAGTAGCATGAGACTGGAGAGCACCTTGAAGCCAAACGAGCCCAAAAACTTTGTGCTTCTTGTTCAGGGACTGTCCAAAGTCTCTGCTTTGTCATCATTACTCCTTTCCATTCGACTTTCCAAACAAATCAAATTGTATATATGCTCCCACAAAACCCATGTGCATTTCAGTTCTCCGGTTAGATACACTGAAATTTTGAGAGCTGGGGCTATCATGCAAATATTCAGTTACCACATGGGACTGTGCTCTTCTGCAAATGTGATTTTTTTTTTTTCCCAGTCTTAAGTCCAGTTAAAAACCTCAGCATTTCTATGACACTGACTTTCAAGCCTTCATAAATTTCTGCCATTGTAGACAGAGATTGTAACTGGTGCACACGAGACCATTCCATGAGCTTCCCTTAGAAAATCTGTCCTAGCAGCTCAGGAGAAGCCCTCGCTCAGATTGGGCAGCCCAAGACACAGAAACATGCTCACAGACTAACTTTGCTTGAAAGGCATGGGAAAGGCAGATTGTCTGCAGAAATTTGGTGCCAAGCAGGACACCTAACATTGCCAGGACTGACACTGAGGCTTCATCAGGGTCGCGAAGGACCATGACACTTCCTCTGGAAGTCCATGGCAAAGCTCTGTGGATATAGATTTCCCTCCCAGAGGATCAGCTGGTAGTGGTTGTGGTGGAGTGGTTTTGGTAGTAGTTGTTTGTTGGGTTGGTTCTGGTTCTGTTTTTTTGGCAGTCTGAGAGTAATCCAGTTCTTCTAAGTATTCCGGCCCCGTCCATGCAACATCTCCCAGTGCCCAGAGGGCTGTACAGGGATCAGCCATTGCTCAGCTAGGACAGAAACACAGACCCTGCATGGTCTGCACTGGGGCCAAGTGGTGGGCGAGTGCTGAGAAGGAGGTGCAGGCACAGCCCCACCCCTCAGCACGTAAAGGGGAAGAGTCAGCAGCAAAAAAATGCCCATTGTTTCAGAAAGGAAGTGACCCCATTTCTCTTAAATTCTGGGAAACTGAGACCACCATTGGTGAGAAAAAAAATCCCATCTTCACAGCGAAAGGGAAACCACTTGAGCTGTATTGCCAGCAATGTTAGAGAACAAGTGGCAGCAACAGGACTAAAGGGCAACTTTTTTTCTGAAGGAAGGAAGGAAACTGAGGGAATGCAGGGGCTGAATGGGAGAGGCAGCCTTTCATTTCTAGGTCATGAGTCTGACTCCAGCTCCACTAGTCACTGCTGCCTAATGATTCTTCAAAAGCTAATGATCTTTCAGTCTCTTAGTTGAAGGCCACAGCCCCATGACAGAACCTGTCCTGCATGGCACAGGATTTTAAACTTGGCACAGCTGTAACTAAAGAGGACTTACTAGGCAGGCTATGCAGGTTTTCTGTGGGATGCTGAAAAACCTCCTCCGAGGCTTTGCACATGAATCTTGCTCCTGTGTTCAAGGCTAAGCATACTGGTACGAATGAGGGGCTTGACATTAGTCTTCTTTTGCAGGGCAGCTGTATAAACTGCTAATCCTGCAGCCCAATTCATTAGTAATGCCCCTTACTTCTGGTGCTCTGTTCCCGTCACACACTGCAGTTGGGAAGTACTGGCCTTACTGAATAAAATCTAGAGGGTGTTGCATGTCTTGTGGGTAATGGGAATGGGGAGAAGAATAGGAACTCTGAGCATCTCTAAATTGCTCACTTTGTGCTTCTCCCTGGAACTGCCACCCTGCAAAATGTTGTCAGCACCACCCACTGCATATGGGCTCACTGTGCACGTTAAACATCCAGCATCTCTGGGGTCAAGCAGAGGGCTGCTATGGCTCTAATGCTGCTATCCTATACAACAATTGCAGGGATAAGCAAAGCTTTGGCACTAAAGCTGATTTTCCCCATTCAAGCAGCCTACATATCAGGACAAATGTTTTCTTAAGACAGGTTGGCACAGACCAGAAGAGAGGAGCACTGGGTAGCACTGTATGGTATAGTTCTATGCTGCCACTAGCAGCACTCATCCCACTGTCAGTCTGGCATCTTCCCATCCCTAGTACTTTGATTAGCTAAATGCATCAGAATTCAACAGAAGAAGGACATGGAGCTGTTGGAGTGAGTGCAGAGGAGGGCCATAAAGATGATCAGAGGGCTGGAACACCTCTGCAATGAGGACAGGCTATGAAAGTTGGGACTCTTCAGCCTGGAGAAGAGAAGGCTTTGAGGAGACCTTATAGTAGCCTTCCAGTATCTGAAAGAGGCCTACAGGAAGGCTGGGGAGGGACTATTAAAAGGGGCTTGTAATGACAGGACAAAGTCTAATGGGTTTAAACTGGCAGAGGAGAGATTTAAACTGGATGTTAGGAGGAAGTTCCTTACAGTGGGGGTAGTGAGACATTGGAATAGGTTGCCCAGGGAGGTTGTGGATGCTCCCTCCCTAGAAGTGTTCAAGGCCAGGTTGGATGAACCTGTTCTACTGGGAGGTGTCCCTTCCTATGGCAGGGGGTTGGAACTAGTTGATCTTTGAGGTCCCTTCCAACCTAAACCGTTCTATGATTCTAAGTCCATGTGCTATGATACTTGAATCAGTGAATCAGAGGCGAAGGACACCTCTCAGGGCACAGCAGAGCTTAACAGGAATTGCAATTGAGAGAATTGCTAGTGAGAGGTGGCTGTGAGCCACAGGTATAGATACAAAAAACCAAAAAAATCTAGATGTGGATTTCAGTGCTTTGGAGCATAGGAATTAAAATACAGGCTTTGGCTTGGTTACTAGAATGACTGAAGCTTTTGCAGCAGTTAGACCCAAACAGTAGTGGAAATGCCTGAGGAGTTGTTTGAGTTCATCTCTTGCATGCAACTTACTTGCAATAAAGAAAACTCCTTTAAAGTAACTTAATGTTTTAGATATCCACTCTCCTTCCCCAGCTCAGAAATTTATGTATTTTTGCACTAGGCTGTGCCCTGCCAGCTGCTACTTACTGTGCAACAGGAAAAATATACTAGGACATAAAACTCCAATGAAAGGAAAATGTCAGGAGAGGAGCTGATGAGAGTGCATTCAGCTTTGAAGGATCTAAGTTTCTCTGCTAGACTTTGCTAACTGCCAACAGAAGTATCCTAAAGAGCAATCTGGAAACAAAGCAAAACAAAGTTCTAGAGACTTAGCTGGAATACACCAATGCTTTTAACTCTACAAATTACCTTCAGATATTAGCTAGTTCACTGTTACCACCTGCCTGTGAGATGGGAAACAATCTTATTCTCCAGCTGTAAGGGCACAGGAACTTAGCAAGGTTACACATTAATCAGTCACCATCAGTTACAGGCTTATGTTACAACCCAGGGAACCCTGTTTATCTCTAGTGTAATTACGAAGTCATATAACCCTTTGAGAAGGCTCCTAGGCAAGTAGCACAAATTACCACGAAACAACATTTGGCTTGGGCACTCATTGCCAAAAATGCTGCAGTAAGCTATACCAATGTTATACTGCATGCTCACAAACAACTCAATTCCCTCTCCTATTGCCATGCCAGTATCTCAGCCAGATGCACCAAAGCATCGTTTTGGTCCCTTACCCCTGTCCGAGAAGGGATGTGGAGAATCAGTCCCTGGGAAAGGAAACAACAACAACAACAAAAAAATCTTGGCTGATTTCCCAGGAGCAGCAGTGTCAAACCTGGCAGGCCTCCAGTACAAGTAAATACATCTTACCAAACTCAATGCCACCTTTTAGCTCTCTAAAGTTCTTCACACCTCCTTTCAGAAGCCTCTTTGCAGCACTGAAATTTTACTCCTGCAACACACTCCCTCCAGCACACCAGGCAGCAGTTTATCTTCCCTGCTTTGCTCCAGACCCCTCATACTGTGCAAAGCATTTACAGACCCAAGTCCTCAGCCAGAGTTAGTGGACATGGTTCTCTCTGTCTTTGTGTATGTATGTAATTGCATAGACAAGATTTAATTGCACCAGTCTGGCGTTTGTTGGCAATATGCTTGAAACAGCTGAGTACTTTTATGTACTTCTCTCAAGATATGTATCAGACAGGATGTTTGATGGAAGAGCCATGGTTTAGGTTCCATAACACAGTAAACAGGAAGGAAGAAGAGACTGTTCCATTTGTGAGGTGCAGCAAGACAAACCTGAACTTCAGGTCGCTGCCTTGATCATGGGAGATGTCTCCACTGTAGCACAGATGACCTCACTGACCATGGGCAAGTATCACTGAATGAATGAGGACAAGGTGCCTAAGTGTGTTGCAAGATCCTGCCGTAGTTTTCATCCACTGACCTTGTAGCAGGAGGATGGTAACACAAGGGCTTGGGAGGATAAATCAGAGAAGTTCAAACACTGTGCTTACTAGGACCTGCCAGTGCTTAGATCAGTGGTTTGCAGTCTACAACAGATAAACAAGAAATTGCTGTGAAACCATTTGATGTTGCTAGTGACGACGGGATGGAGAGAGCAAAGTAATGTGGTGTCCAGAGCGTAGACCTTGCTCAGTGCTGGAGTTGCTGGCATTTAGGGGACCTCCATGCAGAGGGTCAGAGATTTTATCTATTTTTTTTTTTCTTTTGAGGCCAAATGTTGTCATCAGAGATACAAACTAAAGCATCTGACATCTCCTTTAAGTAGCAAGACCTTATTTTAATATGCTGCTTCCTGATTTCAGACAAAGAAATAATTGTGTAGGCCAAGGTGAAACCGGTTAAGCAAGGGAAGAAAAGACAGACTGAAAGACAGTGAGAGAATCTCCAGTCGAAGGAAGGCATGGCATGGTTAGTAAGTGAAGGCATTCAGAGTTTGTGGCAAGGAATTGCCATTGCATGTAGTGACTCTTGGTAAAGAGTGATAGCTATGTGGTTTGTTCTTAAAAGGGATGTGCAACAGTGCAACTGCTCTCCTCTTGACTCTCGGTGGCTTTGTTGTGTCATCTAGGGTGGCAAGGCCATCAGAAAAGCCTGTGAGCATTTAATTTTTCATGCAGATACAGCACTTTGCCTCTTGCTGCCAAGAGTTCTTTGCAGCTGAGCAGAGTGATGGTCTTCATTCCAGATAAGTAACAACTGAGCTTCATGGCCTCCTTCCAAATCCTTCACTCTTAGAGGTGGCATTTTGCTATGCATGAAGCTGCAAAACAGGCTCCCCATTTCTTATCCTCAGTTCAGAGTCAGTCACACTCATCCCAAGAGTGGAAAGGCTGCTACGTGGACCACACAGCTCTTTGTGAGCTTCCCTGTGGCTTCTCTGTGGGCAATGTCTTCCTCTTGTCCTCCACCACAGAAATACACTGGTGTTGCATTGCTGATAGTCTGGCACTGACTCTCAAATATGGCCTTTTACAGTGGAGAGATGCCTGTGAAGCCTGCCAAGGGAGGCAGGTACAATTAATTCTGTATATGACAAACAAGATCTTGTATGAGAGGCTATAAGCACTGTGTGCCCAAGTGCCACAAAAGCTCATCAGGTGGGTTTATTTATCACTTACAAAATCACAAAATGATAGGGGTCAGAAGGGACCTCATGTAGATCATGTAGTTAAAGCCCCTGCTAAAGCAGGTTCACCCAGATCAGGTTGCATAGGAATGTGTCCAGGCAGGTTTTGAAAGTCTCTAGAGAAGGAGACTCCACAACCTCCCTGTTTCAGTGCTCCATCACCCTCAAAGTAAAGATGTTTTTCCTTATGTTTAAGTGGAACTTCTGTGTTCTACTTTGTGCCCATTGCCCTTTGTCCTATCCTTTAGTACCACTATAAAGAGTCTGGCACCATCCTCTTGCCACCCACCCTTTAGATATGTATGAGTATTGATAAGATCCCTTCTCACTCTTCTCTAGGCTAAAGAACCCCAGGTCTCTCAGCCTCTCCTTGTAAGAGAGATGCTTCAGACCCCTAATTGTCTTTGTAGCCCTCTGTTGGACTCTACAGTAGTTCTCTGTCTCTCTTGAACTGGAGAGCCCAGAGCTGGACATAGTACTCCAGAGGTGGTCTCACTAGGGCAAAGTAGAAGGGGAAGAGAACTTCCATTGCTGGCTACATTTCTTAATGCATGCCAGGATACCATTTGCTTTCTTGGACACAAGGACACATGGTCTCATGGTGAACTTGTCCACCAGGAATTCTAGGTCCACAGAGCTGCTTTCCAGCAGCTGTCAACTCCTAACCTATACTGGTCCATGGGGTTATTCCTCCCCAGGTGCAGGAATCTGCATGTGCCCTTGCTGAACTTCATGATGTTCCCTTTCATTCAACTCTCCAGCCTGTCCAGGTCTGAATGGCAGCAGAGCCTTCTGGCATGTCAGCCACTCCTCCCAGTTTTGTATCATCAGGAAGCTTGCTGAGAGTACACTGCACCTTCATCCTGGTTATTGACAAAGTTCTTGAACAAGACAGGACCCAGTACTGACCCTTGCTAGCTACAGGCCTCCAGCTAGACTCTGTGCCACTGATCACAGCCCTCTGTCGTTCATCCAGTTCTCAGTCCACCTCAAATGCCCACTTACCTAACTCACACTTCCTAAGCTTACTTATGAGGATGTTAGTGGGAGGCAGTGTCAGAAGCCTTGCCGAGGTAGATAACATCCACTGCTCTGTCCTACACAGCTTGATGAAAATCCAGTGTAAAATACCAAAATACCAACCCTGTGAACAGTAAAGGGCATGTTTCAGTGGTACCCCAAGAAATTCTCAAGATCAGACAGAAGCAATTTAAATAAAATAGAAAATGATCCATGTAATAGTTGCTTCATCCTAATGAGTAAAAGTCCTCATTGTCTGTGGACACTGTGGAAAGCAAGCTGGAGGAGGGAAGACTGGAAAACAGGGAATTTTCTGGGTAACCACGAAAGAGGGCTGCATGCCAGAGCTCTCTGTGCTCTACTGCTGGTGAGGAGTCTCAGGCGTCCCCACCTACTTAGGCATAATTATGTTACTGCATTTGTAAATCATCTGCTGGTTTGATGACAGGCAAAAAGGAAGGAAGTAGGAGAGGGGAATGAAAGGAAATGAAGTAGGAAGTAAGATATCCTGAAAAGTGTATGCACTGTAGCCTTTGAGGTTCTCTGTGTCAGACTCTAATGAGGGAAAAGACACCAGAAAAACTGATGTTTTGTGCAATTCCTGGTCCCAAATGCACAAACAGATGGATTCAGAGATGAGATTCGCAGTTAAAGGATAGATGCAGAGCTTTCACAGTGGCTCTCCTACCAAGGTGAACAAGAAGTCTGCACTGTGAAATATTAGACTCAGCAAAACAGTGAGAAAACCTGGGGACAGATCTTCAGCCCCTGTGGAACAGCCTTTCATCCAGAGATGTGCTAGCACATTACCATGTGATGTAGCTGTAATGTGCATGTGCAAAAAGCTCATGAACAAAGTTGTCCCCATCTCCTTTCTCATTACAAAGAAGGTAAGCGCTCATTTAAAGAAAATACTTCACAGCTAAAACCATAGAGGGATTAAAAAACATCTATAGCACCTCATTTGCTATCAGCACTTGCTTTTTGTCACCTGTGTGTCTGCAGAGAACACTGTGGACAATACCAGTTTTGAAAACTGCTTATTGCAACCCAAAATTCACTTACATCTGAGGAAAGACAGATTTAATTTTGCCCTTTTTTCCCTGCTGGTCAGAGGAAGTATTTTAGCCTTAAGTTAATCTCTGTTGTGCTGAAAGAACATGTATTTCTCTGCATCTCTATGCAGGTAATCACTAACAGGATATCTGGCTACAAGTGTCTTTTTCTACCTTTTAAATTAGAACTTTCGGTGCATTTGTGTCTCCTCCCAGAATGACTCTGGGACTGTGAAACAGAACACTTCTGTGGTAGCAAGGCCTACAGGAGTCTAGCTTCATATAACTCAAGAAAAAGAAATTAAGGCTGTCACCCTCCACCCCCTTTCTGTAGACAGTTTTACATTTCACATCCCTCTGGGGATGTGCTGGACACTGAGTTTTGTAGCCCCTTATGACCTTATGCTTGTTTTCTTTTGAGCAGGTAAGAAGAGTCCCCCAGCTGAGGACAAAGTTGTGTTAACACATATGAAGATACTGAGCAATGAAGGGATTCAAAACCCAGGGTTAATCCCAGAGGCTCCAACTGACACAGCCTGTACAGAAGAGTCTCATCTCCCAGGAGCCAGCTTCCCACTGAACTGCCAGGGAAATCTGAATGGAGCAACTACACTGGCAGCTCCAGACTATGCAGATGCCCCAGCAAGCACAGACTGTGTAGCCACACTGCCTGACCTCAGTGCTTTTGAGTCCAAGTGTCGACTTCACAGATTCTCCAAATTTGAATCTGAGGACTCTGGGGTTGAATTGCCAAGTGGGGCTAATTCTCCATCAACACCAACTGGTTCAGAGAAGAGTTTTGTGCTTCATAGCAGAGACTCATTTTGTGACTCAGGTGTGCTTAGCACCTCTTCTTCTCCAGAAATTGACCATCTGATAATGAGAACATGTAAAGAGCATGCCAGAAGAGCCAGCCAGCAAGATCCAGAGACTGAAAAGCAGGCAGAGTACTACAGCCAGGAGGCAGATGCTGCACAGGGACCTACAGCTTTCCTGGAAGACATCAGTGTTCCTCAGGAAGAAAGTCCTGATGAACATTTTGACCAAAGCAAAAGCCAAACTTTGGACAAAGAACCCACAGCAGAGGCAGACCCTCCCAGGGAGAGCCCTCCTTCCACTCCAGCCCCCAGAGAAGAGCCAAAGACAATTGCTGACAATTTCCCAGAGAACTTTGGCAGCATGCAAGATCTTCAGTTCCATGGACATCAGCTGAAGAAGTACCCCACAAGTGACAGTCTGGATGAATATATGGATGAATGCTGTAGACTGAGTGAGGTAAGAAACAGACACCTAAACTACTACATCTTAGAACTAGGCCTGTCCAAATAATTAGTCAGGATTCAAGTTCTGTTGTCTAGCATGAACTAGGACACATCTGAGCGATTTAGAAAATCGCTGAAACTGTCATAAATAGAAAATCTTGGCAATTGATTTTTAAGAGTTGTTTTCACTGCAGTGAAATTCTGAAGTAATTCACCTATATTTGGTCTGGGTAAGGATGAGTAATGGCTCATGGAGATGTCATTTTTGAAAAGCCAAATGCTAGAAGATGGACCTGATTTTGGTTTTAAAATGAAGATTATAAAGTTAGTCACTGTTGTCAAGTACATAGGTTGAGGATCAGAACAGTTTCTCTTTCATGGTCAGGTTATTCCTGGACTGCTATTGAGGTGATGAAATTTGGAAAGAACTTGTCTAAGGGGTAGCTCATTCCTGTCCAGGCCTGTGCTGTCCTCTTGAGCCAGCTCTCTTGAATAATGAGTGCTTTGCCTTGCCTTTGTGGCTTCCACGAGGTGGCAATAAAAAGATCTAATGAAAGAGCTTATTCTGGATAGAGACAGACCAAAGGGTTCCATGAGGAAAAGTAAAGAAGGCAGGCTAGCTGAAGAGGATCACACAGGCACACCAAAAATATCAAGTGATGTATAATGAGTATTTCTTTTTGAGTCATTCATTGTGGTAATAGGGAGGTAGGTGAGAAGAAGCCAAGTGATAAGTGCTGTGTATATAATTTCACCATGACCTGTCTCACCTGTCCATGAACCATCAGGCAATGGACTTCCTCTCCAGCATGCCAAACCCTCCCAAGCAGGGTCAAATGTTGCTCATCTTTGTTAATGCTGCAGATTGAGGCAGGACAAGCAGCATACAATTCAATAGAGCAACCTCTTCCTCCTCAGAGCTGCCTCACACAGAGCAGAAGACAGATGTCTGTTTTGCATGGCTCCCAAACAGACAGCAGCCTGGCCTTCTGGCAGAGTTCAAAAAAGTACCGGAGCAGAAGAGTTTGAATGCAAAGAGAGGTCATAAAAAGTTACTAAATTCTCTGTTGCACTCCAGAGGGTTTGCAGCTAGCTTGGTCTCGTCTGACAGCTCTGGCTGCCTGTGAAATTCCTTTAAATCCTTTGTGAAATGGAACCTCAGTTTCCCAAAGCAGAGCATTTAAATAAACAAACAAATAAATTAGAAAGAAGCTAAAAAGGAAATGAAGCTCTTGGTGGCTTATCTCCCCTCCTTTTTAATATCCTCGCTGGCTGAAGGCTAAAACTCTGTGCCTCAGAGCACTTCTCTTTGTTTGTTTTTCGAGCTGTATAAATACAGCTGTGACCTAGATGCTGGAGAAGTTTGCCCCTCTTCACAGAGCACCTCCAGGCTGCTATATCTCAAGAGCAGCATTTTTCAAACTGCTGGGCTGCCAGGTAGCACGCAGGCTGACAGGGGCAAGAGAAGCCCATGGCTGCTGCACAGCTCTGCAGCTGGAGCTGTGCTGTGTGTCTCACAGCACAGGAACAGTCTCCTCCAGCTTTCTGCCCTCACCAAACTTGCACAAGGTTCCTTTGACCTCACTATGATACAAAGAAGGTAGGGCAGAGTGAGATGCACAAAAATAGTGTCCAGATGATGATACAGCTGATGGATGCATCTTGGTTCACCCCAGCTGAGGCTCTGCTCCAGACTTCTTACTTTGTTTTTTATATTTGCCAGTAACTTGTCTGAGATATAACATGGCTTTTAGGAGTCAGTATCTTACCTGTCCTGTGTCATCTCAGGGACTAAGATGCCCTTGGAAATGCAATCAGTACTGTCTGAAAGATAGCAGGCCAATACAGGGTATTCTCACTATGCTTGGCAAAGAACATGGAAAACCAAATTGTTCCATCAAATCAGTTCCCACTAAATTAAATTCATGCTAATAGAGATGCAAGAGTGCTTATACTGGCTTATATTTAATGCCAGACAAGAGCATTGTTTAATCATAGGTGACAGCAACTTCCTCCATTCTGTTGCTGGTTTTGGGAATACAACTTTTAAGTAACAGGAGAGCAGTTGAGTTTCCCCAGGCCAGATGGCTATGGCAGTGTGAACAGCACTTTGCTTGCTGGCACACCGCAGCCAAGCAAGGATTCAGTCTCTAAATGAGGATGTCCCTTGATGTCCTCCCAGCCTCCCTCACTGCTGAGGCCACTTCCAAAGGAACGGGAAGGAGAATGCTCGGAAAGAGACTGGAAATTTGCAAATGTTTTGACCATTTGGTGCATGGCTTTGGCTGACAAACTATACATCAAATCATTTCAGTCTGGCATTTCTTAAACAAAGGTTTCTGATCTTTTGTTTTGAGCTGTCATTATTTTGAATTCTGCCTGTGTTTTGAAAGATGAAAGAAAGTGGAAGCTGTCAAACAACAAGAGAAAGAACTTTGAAGCCTAAATAAAAGCGTTTCCTTTTAAGCAAAATTAAATGTTTGGGGTCAGTTTGAACATATGTAGCTTTTGATGCTTTTGCTTGCAAATGCTTCCTCACACTCCATAAAGTTTACATTTAAAGTCAGCCCATACCCCCAGAAGAAGAGAGAGAGAGTGGAAGCATTTGTGGTCATTAAATTAAAAAAAAAAAAAAACCACAAAACCCAAACCCAAGCCAGCAACATTATTCACACCCAGATAATTATCTTGGGCTAAAGCAGTCTAAATACGTCTGTGCAGAGAGGACAGTTCAGGGGTAGGGCAGCATGTGATGATCAGTCCCACAGCCTGTGTATGATGCTTGGAGGAAGCCAGCAGCTATCAGTAAGCACAGCCCCTCCTGGGCAGCAGGGTGGAGCCACTCAGATATATACAGCAGGATCCCTCTCTTTCCTGTTATTCACAAGCCTTTTGGTGCTGTCAGCTCCCAGTGACAAATGCTTCCCACTCAGCCTGTGGCGTCATGGGCTCCAAGCTCATGATGGGCAAGAAATATTTGTAATTACATTTCCCTGCTGTTGGTACAGTGACCGTACTGCCTCTGTACCAGGAATAGTAACGTGGTGGGAGCAGGCAGTGAGTGATTTGTGGGAGAATGGAGCATGGTATAACTCAAAACTATCCACAAGAGAAAATGAAGAGCATCATGAGAAGTACAGAAACTAAGTCACTGCAAGAAACATCAGTGAACTCTGGTCTGAATTTCACCTGCAAGCTAATCCTCCCTGACAGCCTTGGCTTCTGCTGCCAGATCCAGCCCAGCAGTTTTCCATTGAGACTGATTGAAGAAAAGCTCCCAGCTCTGTAACACTAATGGCTTCAGAAGAACAATAATTTTATAGCAGTCAAAATATTGACTGAAAGGCTCTAGATAAGCCAGAGTTCTCAGTGCTTGTGCTGTTCCTGTATTTTCAGTCTTCCTAAGAAATCTATGGGCCAGCCAGCATAACTGTGATAGCTTATTGCCAGTGAAGCATGGCTAAATCTGCTCAAAACCTGTCCTCAGAATTAAGGTGAGCACTCAAAAGCAGAGACCACTTTTTAGTTACATGGGTATAAAGGCAGCATAGTGCTCCTTAACTCCGCACAGTCAAAACTGTAATGGGAAGTAACTCAGCATAGTGTAGCTGAGTTTGAGCCTTGGATTCCTGTTCTTCCAGATGAGGGGCTGATTCAGTCTAATGGAACTGAAAGCAAAATCTGGCACCTAGTTATACATTGTGTTGTTACTTTTCTTGTGCAGCTGGTACCATCTGATTCATAAACTCTTATCTCTCTGATCCTCAGCATGTCATCTTCACCTTTAGAAAAGTAGGCAAGCTGGTTTTCCTCTTTCACTGGTTTCATCGATGCAAAAAAAGGAGCACATGGCTTTTGTTCCGGTGATGTTTGACAATACCTGTGCAAGGAATGGGAAAACTTTCAGTCCTGTTAGGTGAATGTTTTGCAAAGCCTCAACTGGGAAGGACAGAGACTGGAAGAGACTCATCCTGGAAAATGTTTGCAGTTTTCCTGTGGTTTCTTACCCTCCACTGCTAGCATCAAACTCCCTCACAGGTCCTGAGAAGAAAATATTTACACCAGAATGTGACAGAGCAGGTTCTATACTATGTTTGGCATGACAAGAAGATAACAAGGGCTGTTTAGGTATTTCCATTCTGTGGCAAAGAAAATCCTGTCAGGGTCCCTAGAGAGGCTCTCTCTAAGCAATCATTTTGGGGGCAACTAGCCACACTATGTGAATTTTCTGTATTGAATGCCTGCCTTCTGTATTGAATCTGAGCAATCTTGATGGTTAATGGATCTTATGGCAGGATAAGTAAGGTGAGGCATCCTTGAAAGCTTTTACTCTTGCATGCTGACCACAGAGGTCAGGACACCCAAGGATAGGCAAGCACTGGAAGGTCTGTCTGATTTGCCTGTTTCTCATTTGCTCTTACTAGCATCACATCAATGAAATGCAAATTAATTTCCTATTAAATAGCCCAAACTGCATGTTTTGAACAGCCTCTGAAGGATGGTTGTGAAATGGGGGCATGAGTCCAACCTTCAGTTTGGTCTTCTGCAGGGGTAAATCTGCCTTGCCTCAAGACCTAGAGTGACTGCTCTACATATTTTGCCTCTCATTTTCTGAGGAGCTGTATTTATTCTCAGGAGTTCAAAGTTTTCTCTAACTTTAGCTAAAAGCCAGATTTTCTCCGTGCCTGCCCCAAACACACCTTTGCTTTCAAGTGCCTTAAGCACAAAGCACTGGAAATCAGGGCTACCTTCTCTTCTCCACCCTCTTACACATTTTGCCCTGGGAGCTGCTAAGATGAAGCAGGACTTTACAATATCAAGCACAGGACAAATATAGAACCAAATACAGTCTCTACCTGAAAAAGGTCACAGACAAATGTGTTGTGTTTTCTTCCCTATCCTGAGGATAGATATTACTTTCTCCCTGTCCCTTGCAGTCATCCCTTCTGTTTCTACAGGTATAATAGGTTGGTTTTGGCTCACTCTCTCCTGGCAGTACAGATATGCCATCTGGCAGAAAGGACAGTTGTTACCAGTACAAAAAGGAGGTACAGAGTGGCAGAAAAACTGCATTTTCAAGGATGATGAGGAACTTCTGACTGATTATTTTGGGACAGAGTTTTAAAAATGATTATTCATTTTGGGACAGCTCAAAGCTGCCCTATTTCTGCAAGCTGATACTGACATGCTTTCTGAGAGTCATGCTTCTGAAGCTGAGCACCCACAAATTTCTAGCTGCTTACACATATCTTAGTTGTAGTGATTTTGATTCAAGCTTTTCCCAGCAGGCATCACGTAGGCTTTGTTCTCCCTATGGGTCCCAGGGCCGCATCCCTTCCCACTCAGTTTTATGGATGAGTAACTTTTGTCTTACCACCACTTCTGCAGGCTCTGCCTGAGAGGAAAACAAAATGTGAATGACTGGCTGGCTTGGAGTCATCACAGTTTTTTCATATGATTTCATGTGACCTCTGTCCCAGCCTTAGACACAAAAGCATCTGGACATAATAATACCTGTTTATAAATAATAATGTATCATCATTTGTTTAAATAGAAGTAAATCCTAATGTTGATTATTTTTGAGCACACCATGAGCTTTCTGACATAATGAAAAGACAGGAAGAATCCCAAGGCTGGCATTTCCCCAAAAATGTAGATTGTTGTGGGAAAGGAGACAGAGTAAGCTTCCTGCTTTTGTAGAGGGAACTTATTTTTTGAAGTAAGATAAACTTAGAGTGCTGCTTTTGTAAAGATTGAAGCTTATTTTACTTACTGCTATCACATGCACATCAGCAAGCAGTTCCAAGGTAGAAGTCAGCCTCTTTGTGTATTTGTTAGCAGCACGTTCAACAGGGTCTGCTCACACCACAGGACAGGACGTTTGCTATGCACAAGGAACTTCTGGGGCCAGAAACGTCAAGGTGCAGAGCAGGGAAGCTGGGAAGCACCACTTCTCTCCTCTGCCACAGAATGATTGTCTGGCACTACCCTTGGCTGAGCATTAGTGAGACTTTATAGATCTTAAGTGAGGAGAATATTTTGCTGTAGGCAGACAGCACGCTCGGTCCTTCAGATTTCCCTCGTGCATCTCAACAACTGAGAAAGTATCATCAGGGACATACACTGGGATTTCCTGAAGACCAATGCAAAGGTGTTTTTTCACTTTGGCAGCTACCCCTTTCACTGACCCACCAGTGATGAGGGGCTGAGTTCAGCTGCACTGTACTGCTTGCAGATTGTCAAAGGCACACAGAATGTACCTCCAGCTGGGTCACAAAGTAGTGAATAACTGCAACCTGCAGGTATGTGCATTTGTGTAAGAGCCAGGCTCAGTTTCCATGCCCTTAAGTGCAACTCATACTGAGGGCTGTCAGTTAAATGAGCCATACTAACCCTAACCGTCTATACCATACCAAGTTATATTTGTTTGTAAGGGTCCTGTAGCTGCTAAATGATGAATATTAGCATGGGAGATAGAACTAGAAACAGGTTGTCATGAGGTTTTCCTTTGTGTCAGCCTGTAATCAGTCAGGAGAGTCCTTCTGTTAGTGTACCTTGCAGAGTAACAAGAAAATAGCTGTGAGCAAGCAACACTGTAGGTCAGATGTGACCATAACCAAAGCCCCTTGCAAGAGGAAGCCTGAGTCTCTACCACAGCCCACATGACCGTTGGTGCCCCAGCAGCAGAGGACTGTTCTGCAGTTACTCCATGGTTCAAAATGCATTGTCATTGCAGGTGAACCAAGGTAACACTAAAGCCCTGGGATCTGGTCTGGGATACCTTGAACACATTTGTCAACTGATAGAGAAGATTGGGCAGCTTCAGGAACACAACCTGCGACTCCAAAAGCAAGTGTGCAGCTTGCAGAAAGAGCAGAAGATGAGCCAGATAAAAGAGGTAAGTAGATACCATGGTGTCCTCCATAAATTATGCGCTCAAGGCCCAGATGGCCTGTATGAGGGCAGATGCTAGTTTATTTGACCCTGCACTGCCCTGGGTTGGGTGCTCTGGTCTTCAGGAAGCCCTCACCCACCGCAGTGGGCTCAGCTTCCCTTACAGTCAACTCAAGTTTGTTCTGGTTCAATTCGTTTTCCCATGTGTGCTTGCTTCTGTTGAGTTAAAACACCTCACTCACCTCATGTAATGAGAAGCTTGAAGTCAGCAGGTTTTAATTCTCTACAGCTGAAAATTTCCCATACATATATATATATATGTATATATATGGAAAGAGAATCAATGGTACCACTACCCAGCTCCCTGCTGTCTTTCCCTTCCTGTGATTCTGAGCTGACAAATGAAGAATCTCTAACATGAAAAATCTCAATGTTTGCATTTGTCCCCCAGCCAGAGATAGCTGGGGAATTTGACTGAAATTTGCAAATCATTCCAGTGTCCTCCTAAACATCATGTTTTATCCCCTGCCTATTTTGTTCAGCTCTACCCCACCTCTGCTTCTGAGTTCTTTTTCTTTGACCCTCACACCAGGTTTCCAGCTTTTCCTCCTCTCCCTTTCTTTTTTATTTTATCATGCCCCAAAGGAACCAAAGGAGTTTATCACACTCAGCTATTTCTTNGGTGCTGCTTTCCCACCTGCTGGGGCTGGATCTGCAGTAGGTGACTGACTCTTCAGAGCCAAAGCCAAGTTGTGAGTCAGGTTGCAGAGCGGAGTAGCCTGTCATTTCCATGTACCCATCTCTCATTCTCAGAGGAATTCAGCCCCCTACAAAGAGCCTGGGAATTGTTAGCACATTTCCTGAAGCTTTGCAACTGTGAGTCACTGCTCCAAGTAACTCTTCCAAGCTGCAAATTCAGGGTCAAATCCTCCTCTGGTGTATGTGCCCTCTCCTCCCCAGCCTTCAGTGAAATGAAAGGCACTGAACTTTCATTTAAATAGTTGAAACTTTGGTCTTTTGAATATATCACCAGTGCCTTCTCAGATGCATTTGTCCCATACTGTTTAGTGGGAAACTGGCCCCCCATTTGGCACTTGCGCCGTGCTCTACAAAAATGAATGCTCTCTCCTGGGTATCTCTATGGTGTCTGCATCTGCTATATCTGAGCAGCTTTCTGTCGTCTTCCTTGTCAAAGTCACAGGCTTTCTGTGTAGAAGAGTAATACTGCTACACCCTCTTACCGTAAGACATAGAGGCTGCTGTCCACATTGCAGTTTGAAGGGCATCCTAAGGTTACTTTCCAAACCTTGTTCACTCTCCAAGTAAACTATTAGCATCAAAAGGTTTCCATGCCTCAGACATGGCTTGGAAAGACACAACCCCCAGAACAGAGATGGGTTAGTGTGGTATTAAGAACTGGTGATGAGGACTGTGGATAAGCCAGTGCTCCCAGTGCTGTTCCTGAAAGCTGTACAGACATCACAGTAGAGACTGAAGACATTTTGATTGTGGGACACAAAGGGAACGTGGTTACTCCACAACCTTTGTTTTACAAGGAAATTTTTTGTGCTGTGGGCCAAAAGCAGCATCTTCAGTCAGATTTTCAAAGTGCCTCCCAAGGGTACAGGCAGTGCAAACTGCCATGCTGCTGCAGCACCATGCGAGAGGTTACATTAAAATTGTCAATTGTTTGGTAACATCCTGAGGTGCTAAACTGCTGTTGGCCTGACTTGGTTCCAACATCAACAAACGGTCTACTCACCCCCTTTCCACTTCAGCTGAATAAAGCTCTCCTTGCATCCTGCCCTACTGAATTCTTGTGCCACATGGCTGTGTAAGGCAGAAAATCTCCACTTCCCACCACACCAGCTAAAACGGAAGTACACCAGCTGAAATATCACACACTGGTAACATGCAAGCAAACTCAAACTATGGCATCTCATTAAGATATCATTGTGCACATTCCAGAATAAATAAAATTATATTAAAAGGCGAGTCACTGTTACAATGGAGATGTTTATTTACAAAAATGCCTTAGCCGAGCAGCTCTGTGCTTAGAAACTTGTATTCAATTCTTTCTGGGAAATAAACCCAAAATATGCTGAATATCAGGCAATTTAAACACTAAGGGACTCGTGAAAAGAATCTGTATTACCAACCATAGGTAGCTCAGCCTTCCAGAAAGTTAAATAATTGGTGTTCTGATAGGTCTTGGGACAAGGCTGGGCACCCTTGGGCTGGCATGATTGCAATTAGTCTGCACCATCACACTGCCTGGACACCTTAAGCTATTGCAGCCTAAGAGTCTGCCTTTTTTTTTTTGTCTGGTGTAGGAGTACCTTCTGCAGCACTGCTCCTGTGGAGCTGCCAGCTTCCTCCTCAACTCGTATCAAGATATGAAGACACTTCTTGCTGGGAGAAGCAGACCTCACAGTGTCTTGGTTCAGACTGGAAACCCTTCTGATCTTTCCATCATCCCAGAAATGGGAGCAAACACTGAAAAGCTGAGCAGCTGCAGCGGTGAGTTCTAATACCTCTAGCTTGTCCTCCTGCTTGCTACCACTTGGTGAAATAAACTGACCAAGAACTTCCTCTTCCCTAGGAAAGGCAAATGGCAACAGAGAAGGGTGAGTGGAAACAAATATTAGGTGGAAATAAGAGTTTTAAAATGCTTTGCCTACACCTAGTATTTTAACACTTGCTGCGTCACGCATGCGAACCAGAACTTTCAGCTCTGCAGCTGTGGCTACAAAGATAAGGACAAATACATTATAAAATGTCTCTCTTTTGGAAACATAGCATGTCCAAATAGGTCCATTAGTGGAGGCCCTCCATGTGGCTTTAAAACCCCACCAGCCAAGGCATTATTTGATCTACAGTGGAAAGCCTTATGCCTGTTGCTAATCTCCTACCCTCTCAAGAAGGCACAGAACACATTCCTGGAGGGTGATTTATTCTGTAGACCAAGTGGAAATAAGCCCCAGATGCAAAGCTTGAATCAAGAGACCAGCTTTTCCAGAAGGCTAGGAAAGACTGGGCTTAGCCAACTGAAAAGTCTGGATCCAATGTTAGATACGAACCAGCCCACTAAGTGAAGCTGATTAGTTTATTTCAAACCTTGGACTACGATCTGCCTCTAACACTTGCTGAAACACAGAAAATCAACACACTTCCTAGCAGAGCTGAGTCAGTTTGTAAATGGCCTTTGGGCTCTCTAATGCTGAGGTTCAGAAATCTCTTTCCTGGGAATGAAAGACCTGCAATGAAAATAAGACTTTAGGGTTCTCATCTCATCTCGAGTCACAACTTTCTGGCAGCACTGCCCAAATGCCATCCTAGCAGGACACTGCTGAGAAATGTGAGCAAGTCCTTGTGTTCTATTGCAGGAGGAGAGAGATACCCAGATTCAGGAAGCAGCCAGCCAATGGTGGGGCTCAGGAAGTTGTCAAATGATAGGAACAACAAGGAGAATGAGTTCAGAGAAGCTGGTAGTATGGCCAAGGGACAAGTTTTTTCATCAAAGGACCCTGCAATAAGAAAGGTGAGTGATAAGCTTGGAACCAGGATCTGTGGGAGAAGCAGGAAGAAGTTCTGCTCAGGCAGAGCAGAGTGTGGTTCCATGAGAACAAGCCAACCTTGTCTGCTACTAAACAGGGCTGGGGCAGTGAGGGTTAGGGTGCTCTGTGCTCCTCTACTCCCAGCTTTAAATTAAGGCAATGGTGATGCCAAGAAAGAGACAGAGCACTGCACACTGCAGCATGGGCTTAACCTCACTACCTCAAGATTATTTGAAATGTGGACTTGGTCATAAGTATCTTCATTACTGCTGCTAGTGAGATGAAACCAAGCACACGTTAATTACTACAGACAAAAAAATTGGTGGGTCAATCCTCAGCAACACTCATTACCAGATTGGCAGCATATCTCTGTAATTAGCTCCAGTCCGCAAAACATGTTTAGGGGAAAACAAATCCAAGGGATGAATGTTTTTCCTCTCCCTTTCTTTCCATTGTTTGTGGCTGCCTTAGCACTTTCAGTCCCTGGTGAGCATCAGGAGTGCCGAAATGCCAGGGCAGAGGCTCTAATCAGAGTATTCTCAGCCCAGCAGGAAAGAGGAAGGAGTAGGTCTCTCACGGGAAAGACTGTCTCATGAAATTCCCAACCCAAAGCTGCAAACTGGTTGTAAATGTATTGCTGAATTTCAGAAACCCAGTTAAGATTCAACTTCAGAAACAGTTAAGACAACTTCAGAAACCCAGTTAAGACTCAGTCTCGAGAGGTGCTCCACACCTTGGCTTGCATGACACAAAGTTCTGGACTATGAGCATTAACTTAAGCTCATGGGCAGCCCTGATAACTTCACAGGACTGCAGAATCACGACCCGTGGTCTTTCGACTGAATCCTAGTGCTGTCTTGTTACACCACACATTAATATTGTCACTTTGTGTTGCATTTTATACCCCAGAGCACAGAATGTCCTTCTACATTGCAGATACTGTATGGGCATCCTGCCACATTAGTCCCTGGAGTGCTATGTGCTATACACATGAACTGGCACTTTGAAAACAAAAGAGGTGTGAGAGCTGGATTAGTAAAGGGATTGTCACACAATGAAGGACATAATTGTAAAGAGAAACGACTTAATCAATTGTAAGTGTGAACTTCTGGATAAAGCTGAGAATAGAGTCCAGTCTGTCCCCATGACTGTAAAATTATCTCACTGTCTCATTATTTATCCATTTATTTGCCTTTTTTTTTTTTTTTTTTTTTTTTTTTGGGGTCTGGACATCAGCAAGAACATCTCGGTATGTGCTTCATTTGCAGAATATATATTTAACTTGTACTTACCATTGTCATTGACCAAGCCCTTGTAGCATTGTACACCAGCAAAAGATGAAAGAGTTGGGGCTGTTCAGTTTGGAGTAGAGGAGGCTCCAAGGTGACCTTCCAGTATCTGAAGGGGGCCTACAGAAAAGCTGGGGAGGGACTTTTTAGGCTATCAGGTAGTGACAGGACTAGGGGGAATGGAGCAAAGCTGGAGGTAGGGAGATTCAGACTGGATGTGAGGAGGAAGTTCTTCACCATGAGAGGGGTGAGAGCCTGGAATGGATTGCCCAGGGAGATGATTTGGGCCACATCCCTGGAGGTGTTTGCAGCCAGGCTGGATGAGGCTGTGGGCAGCCTGATCTAGGGTAGGGTGTCCCTGCCCATGGTAGGGGGGGGTTGGAACTAGATGATCCTTGTGGTCCCTTCCATCCCTGACTGATTCTGTGATTCTGTGTGCATGGACACCCAAAATTTACTGTCAAAGTTGCAGACGCAGAGGTATTACGACTTACTCCACGTGGTCTGTTACTCTCCCACCCCTACTGCAGACAACAGATAGCTGCCTTTCGGGAACAGGCTAGCTGTGCTATTAGCAGTGCTTGCTTTTCTGGGACGATACCAGCACAATGAGGGACTAATTGCTGAGGCCTCCAGAACCCTTCTACAGCATAAATTAATCCTAGCAGCAAACACAAAGGTGTGATAGGTCAGTGAGTAAACAGTCTCACTTACGGGCAATTAACTCAATAGCACGGAAACCTGAGTTGCAGTTTTCAGCTAAGCGCATGACCTCATCTGAAGTTTAGCGCTGAAAATTTAGCGGTCCCAAGAAGAATTACTGCCATAGGCTCTGCCTGCTCTGGTGCACACAGCTGGGCAGCTGCCAGGTTGTGCTCCCAAGGTGGAGTAAAAGTTGTGCTGGTGGCTTAGCGGTAAGGAACCTTGCAACAGGACACAACAGTGTTCCAAATGTGACAGTGGTTTGAAAACTTCACTGAAATGGAAATCGTTTCTCCCCATTATACCAGTCCTGGAGCATGGTTGGGGTTGGTTTGGGCTTTTCGTTGTTTGGGTTTTTCTGGTGTGGTGTGGGGTTTTTTTGGGTGAGAATTTTTTGTGGTTGGTTTGTTTGTGGTTTGCGTGTTTTGGTTGGGGTTTTTTGTTTGTTTGTTTGGGTTGGTTGGTTTTGGTGCTGGGTTTTAAAATAGGATTTGTAAATATTGTTGGNGTAGGAAATTTAAAACAATGTAGATAAAGAACGTGGAGTTTTTTGATGCATGGCTCCGTTTCAGTTCAGGAATCCAGATGAGCTCAGCCAGGAGAGAACAAACATTAGGGAGGGCCTCAAGAGACTCCCTGACCTCCTGATAATCTCTATTAGCATTTCAAATGTAAGTGCCCAATAGCTGTGGCTTGCAGACGTGACAGGAAAACAAAGGCTTGATCTCTTCTAATTCATGGTCCTCAAAAGTCACTACCTTGAAAGGAGCTGTTACCGATGCACCTGGCCCAATAGAAAGGAGCAGGGTGTTGAGCTGGTTTTCTGCGTTGTTTTTTTGTTGTAAAGCCGCCTCTGGGTGCATGTAAGTAGGTAGGAAGCCGAAGCGTTTTTTCCTTTGGTACAGTATAACGATAAGGTAAAACGTGCCTTTAGGCAGCTACTCAGCACTCGCCAGTGAAGTGCTCTGAAACCTCTTCTTTAAAAACGGCAGGGTCCTAGACACGGAAAAGTTACCAAATAAACTTAGAAATAGGATGGTATTACTGACAGTTGATCCAGCCTGTCTTACCTTTGTCCTGTACAGGTACAGGCTGGCCACTAGGCACATTGCAGGGTGTTAAAAATTATTTTACATGACCAGACTCTCACCTGTGTGAAATAAAGACACTCCTCTCTTCATACCATCCTGGAGTACCCCAGAGTATCATATGTTGGCCAGATTAGGTCTGTCACCAGCTAGCCTCTGGTCCTTCAAGCTGTGGTTTACTTTTGCTCCCTAGAGTGAGAACCATGCTTGGGGCAGAATGAGAGATCTTATGAGGAGGACGAGGCTGAGAAACCAAAACAAGCTGGGGCTGTCTTCTGCTGCTCTGAAGAGGTCCTGCCCACAGCTGTACAGGTAAGGCAGGGCTGGGGAAGATTTCCATTTAGTGTTGGGAGGAGGTGGTGAGAGATACACCTCTGGTGGTTGCTAGCTGGAAAAGGCCCCTCCTTTTTTCTCCATTGCATATCGTGGTCTTGGCCAGCAAAGCAATTTGCTTCCTTCACACTCAGGTGCTCCTAAGATTGCAACTGGTTACCTGTGTGACAGTAATGGAAACATTAGGTTCCCCATACCCAACAGGGTAATATGATGCTGACAATTGGTCAGAGCTATTCTATAGCCTAATTATTTGTCTTCCTGCTCCCTTGTGATCATTACAACTCTCCTCTATCCACCTTCATACCTTTCATCCAGTAGAACCCATATTGTATCCTATGTGTGATAGGGTGGGACAGTCAGAAAGAGCTGACTGATAGAGGAAGGGGAGATGAAGCTTGCTGAGCATGTGCTCATGGATGGGAACTGTTTGTTGCTGTAGATGAACATTTGGGTCAAGCATGAGGTCTTACTTCCATTAAGAGATCCACACTCATCCCCTGGACAAGTTTGTCTACTAGGGTAGCTACAGTCTGGCCTCTGAACCATGCTGTGTGATGGATATCCCTCTAAGGTGGTGACAATCCTGCCAGGTACCTCTTGCACAGATACTCCCTCTGCACATGCAAAGTCCTCCCAGCTGCTCTGGTGAATTTGGGGCATTTGTGTATATAATGAAGTTACAGGAAGAGCCTGGGTATCTTGCTCACCAAAGCAGGAGTATTACATGGAGCTGAGCACTTCTGTTTTTCCAGCTGAGGTCTCAGTAACCTTGAGCTGAACAGCTGAAATGTGCTTAAGCCCTCCTCAGGTTTTAGAAGGTGGGGAAACAGCAGTTGTTTAAGCACTCAGGAATGTTCTATTGTTCCCCTTAGACCGCCTCTACCTACCTTACAAAATGCATAAGGGAACTGGGAATCTTGTAATTACATCTGGGGAAAAAAAAAAAAAAAAAGCCTGTAGTTCATGGAATGATTTTTCCAGCTGGGAAAAGCTTGGTTGAGGCCCAAGCACACCTAACAGGCGAGCTTCCTCCTATTGTTTAGGAAACTGAAAGAAACACAAAGCAGAAAGATCAAACAGTTCCATCTAAAATAGATGGCAAACCAGCTGGGGAAAAAATACAAACTCTTATGAACCTAAACCTGAATAGAACCAAGACTTTATTTGGTCTTTAGCAGAGTCCTGTCTCCTGCTTGCCCGTTTCTCTGCAGCACTGAGGACATCACCTCAGAATTGCATGTTAGGTCCTCCAGCTGCCTAAGTCGATGTAGTATTCTAATGAAGGCCCAGCCCAGCAGCTCCTAACAGAAATAGCATTTGCTGTTTTCACCTATACACTGGACAACTACTACTGTCATGGAAGTCCTGTATGACAAGATGCCAAAGGGATAATTTTTAACCTGGCTTTAACTGGGCAGCCCTAGAAATCTTGCGTTCTGATTTTTCCAGGCTGCTTTGTGCAGCTGATGAATGGGCTTCTCCTTCTCTTCTCTTCTCTTCTCTTCTCTTCTCTTCTCTTCTCTTCTCTTCTCTTCTCTTCTCTTCTCTTCTCTTCTCTTCTCTTCTCTTCTCTTCTCTTCTCTTCTCTTCTTCACAAAACCTCTACACACACCGCTTATCTCCCTCTATTTCCTCTTCTCTTGCTTTCTAGCTCTTATTCCCCATTCCTATGTGTATCTGCCCTTGCTCTTTTCACCTCACACTGTAACAGCAATTCAGAGACACTGGCTTTTTCACTGGTGCCTGGAGAAGCTGGGCAACTTGCTCTTATGGCATCTTGGATATGTAATTGACTTCCTCAGGCTTAGTGAATCAATGATAGCCCCACAAATGCTGCTTCACAGAGCTGTAAAGCAAGAAAGTCTTGCTTGTCTGCAGCTTTTGGCAAAGCAAAAGTTGAATCCCTGATACTCTCAGCATGTAAAACCACTCTCTTTATCATAATTTATGAAACATGTTTATCCTGGCTTCTGGACCTGATTGTACATATAAGCGTTATGGAATTGGCTGACTTCTCCTTACCCAGGCTTTCTTGGGCTCAAAGATATCTCCCAAGGTCTTGAACTGGCAACAAGTTGGAGCTTGGTGCCTTGAAGGAAGCAGAGATTTGTTGCTTTTGACACCCAGTCCCACTTGAGTCATTTGGGCAATTAGAAAAAGTCCCTTTGTTTTTGTTTTTGTAACTAGGTCAAAGCAAATCTCCTTTCATGCTCCCACTCTGCATATGATGAACGATCTGTTCCAGGGCAGTTGTCTTGTTTTTCTTCTCTCTTGGCTTGGTTGTTCTGTTTTGGTTTTGTTTTGGGTTTTTTGTTGGTTTTTTTTTAATCCACAAAAGAATCCTCATAGTGGAGAGAACTTCATTTTTCCAGTGGGAGAGAGGAGGCCCTGCCAAGATAGATACAGTGGCACAAGACTTGGTAGTTTCTCATGTATTGTTCTAAAAAGGTTCAGGTTGTCCTTTACTTTTTTTTTCTCCTGCAAGTGTGTTTCCTCCCGCAAAGCAATGTCTGTTTTGTGCAAAGCCAATGAATAACTGGAATATGGTATTACAAGCTTAAACAGCACATGAACCTGGATCTGACCCATGGTAGGAAAAGCAGAATTCTTCTGCTGAATGATCAATCCACAAAGAGCAAGGAACTTACTTTCAGCTCAAACAACCCCCCAGAAAGGAACTTTTTGCTTTTCCACTGTGGCAGGTTTTAATGAGAGAAAACTGTTCTTAAATGATAGTGGAGCATCATCAGGTCAAATAGGTACCCTTGTAAAACAGTTACAGTCTGATGCTGCTTGGAACAGTAAGGAGGATCCAACCTGACCTGTGAAAGCTGGGCTACAAATTCTGCAAGAGCCTACCTTGATCAGTTTGCCTGTATATTGCCATTCCATCCAACATTATTGTCTCAGGCTAGAATTGTGTAACAAATGATCCCTAAAAATCCAGGGAGCACCTTCACATATTTTCTCTGCCTAGCTCCCTTGGAGGACAAACAGAGAGATGTAGTCTCCTGCTGCTTGCCATGCCTGCTGCCAGGAAGCAGACTGTCCCAGCAGTTGTTTCAGCCCTGGCAGAGATACAGAGGCAGCCATCTCAATGAAAGCAATTGTGTTCGGGAACTTTCTGATCCCATCCCCAACCCCTTTCCAGGGCAGGATCTAATCTGGGAAGCTTTGGGCACTCTCAGACTTGCATTCCTGTGCAGGCACACCTACTCGTGTATCTAAAGGAGCTACAGCTTTAATGCAGCTGCGTGGGAACGAGCTAACCTCAAATTATGGTGTATGTTTCACGGTTAAGGATGCTAGTTTCAGTTTGACAGCCACAAAAAAAGCTGGCTGCTGCATGATGACTACTTTGTGGTAAGGGTAAGTTAAGGAGGACAGGGCAGTTCCAACATCAGAAAAATCCATCTTCAGTATTGTACAGCAAAGGCTGAAAAGGGCCCTAGAGCCTCAGACCCAGGTCTGAAGGCTGCTTTTCACAAAGGAGATGTTTGTGCTCACGACTGAGAAGCAGCCAAAGAATTAAAGAGTAACATGGGAGCAGAGTTTGTAAAAGAATTCAGAACTGAACAAAAAGTCGTGCAATATTTAGGTTAAAAACAGATGGGTAGCTGGCAAAATTGAGTTTGTACCACATCAGTCAAGACTCAGAACTGAAATTTTTTCAAAGCAAAGATTTGAAGTAAATAGATCTGAAACGTTGCATTTAAACAAAACAAAACCAGCATCAAAACCACCAAAACACAGCATTTTACAATACCTGCTGTTTAAAAGAGTGTCCCAAAAGATTTGTCTTTCATAAGTCCTAGAGCCCTGAGCTAAGCCATTACAACCAAACAGGATGCATTACACTTATTTCAATTATATGCAAGAAATAATGAACACAAAAATTAAGCTGGAGATGGTCCACAGAGGCTACCTTAGTGTTGTTCTCCAGAGCACCTCACTCCCTACTTAACTACTTCAGGCCAAGATTTTTAACTTCCCTGTGACGTTCACCCACCACTCTCTCCATCTCACTTCCAGCTAGGCAGAAAATACTGGTTGCTCTGAACAAAATGATGTTTATGTTCATCCATTACAGTGTGAGGCCATGCCAAGTGCTGTGTTTTGTAGGGATTGTGGCAGGGTGGGGGTGGTAGTGGGCTGGGTTTTTGTTGGTGTTCTTTTGGTAGTGGCTTTCCCTTCTTNCTTCCATAAATATTTGGCCAGCGTCTGCTTTGTCTTTTCAGACTGAAGAAAGAGAAGCTGCTTTGGGTGCAGTTTGGGTGTTGGGTACATACACACAACATACTAATTTTAAAAACACAGCCAGGCATGTTCTGACCGCTGTCAACTTTGTGTTTTTCTATTTGTTAAGGCCAGATTCTGCATCTTCAGAGCTGAGGAAAACTGAGAGGAACTCCATGATTGTTCTGGGGCAAAATACAAAGAATGAAAACATGTGGCCTTTCTGATAGCCCCAGTCAAATGGAACAAGGTAAAACAAGTGAAGCAGCATGCGGTTTTTTGTGGGTCGAGCTGGGGTTTTGCCTTTTCTCAGCACAGGTCAGATTTTTGAAGTTCAAACGATACGGATTTATGCTAGCTGAGGACTGGCCACATACCTTAAGAGTCCCCAATTTTATTTAACAAAAAGTGACATAACCACAGTTTAAAGGAGTCTGTAGTCGTATAGGCTACATCACACAGCCTTTTTACAACAATTTCAGCAGCAAATTCAGTATCTGCAGTCAAGAGATTCTCAGAGAATAAGCTAAGCAAATATCTTGGGAAACAGACACTCTACCCACAATCAAGAGTAAAATAGAACCAGGTTCAGCCTTGTCCTCCATCCTTCCAACTCACCCCATAGTTAGTTAAATCTAGAGAAACCCTTTATAATGTCTCACATTCACTGCATGTTTCTGTTTCAGAAATGCAAAGTGGAAACATGGACGGACTCCCAACTCGAGAACCAGAGGGTTACTTTGTGCAGTCTGCATCTACAGTTGACAACAAAGCAACTTTTATTTGAGCGTTGGAAGGGAAGAAAGGAAGGGGGAGGTTGAGAAGGGTCTGTGGACAGATACATGCTCAGCTATGTACAGCTGCTGAATCTGAAGGATACTTACAAAAGCCAAGACAGAAATGAAAATTGTTATTAGCATCTTGGCAACAGAATCAACAAAGACTTTTAAGTAAGATTTGGAAATTCTTCATCCTCTCTGGGTTTGAAACAGAATTACCTGAAACCTTGAAGCTTTTAAAAAGTATCACTGCTTTCAGGGGGCCTTCTTCAGCTGGAATCAGCTTAAGCTTTATGGGACATAGCAGCATCTAGAAGAGTGCCTGGGACTCTTTGTTCAGTGCAGAAGTGCCTATTAGAAGGACAGCCTCTTGAGGGAGGTGGGATTGGTGAGCTGAGTTGCAGTCTTTGCTTGTCCCCAATACAGCTCCCTCCTCCAAACTGCGTCTGGCCAGCTGCACCATTTTACTGGAATCCAACAGGAAAAACAAGTTTTAAAAGACAGAACTTTCTACAAGGCCATTTCTGAATCCATCACAGGATTTTGTTTGCCTGGTCCTTCTGTAGAAACTCCTTCACACTAGCGCTACCCTACACAGAAGCTGGCATTGTGCAGGTTCATTGCAGAGACTGGAGTGAGGAGCAGTGCAGGAACCAGCCTTTCCAGAGGCTGGAGGGTGCATCCAAGGCAACACCTCAGCTTTGCCAGGTGGCCCAGCTCTTGGACTAGCAATCTTTTGGGTGGGGAACCAGACCTGAATTCCTACTTGTAACTTAAAAGTCCTCTAGCTGTGTAGGTGGGAGCCTGAGGCTGTAAGTGGGGTAATGATGCTGCTGTATGGCTCAGCCTGTGCCTGCTCTGCTGGGAAAAGCCAAGAGGGAGAGCTGAGCTGCAAGGAAGAGTTATTCAAATACAACCTTTTAAAGCTGATGCTCTTTTAGGCCACGCTAACAACAAACATTACAGCCATATTTGGTGGCTGGCTTCTCTGATCCACTGATTCCAGACTCAAGGGGCAGGCAGTGCACACTTCTGAAGGTCCCACAGTTGCAATGGTCTCTCCACATCAGCTCTTGTTGGTACTAGGCACAATAATTAATATGAAAGTGAAGTTGTAAGTAAATCCACTTTGTCTTCAGTTTAAATTCTAATCTCTAAATTACAATATAATTGCAAATCAAGCAATTGCTATTTAAAAATCCCTCCCCCAGTCCAAACTTGCCTGAGAACCAAGATTTGAGATGCTGGCAGGAATGTATCAGCTTCAGCAGATTTAGGCTTTCAGGAACACAGACTTCCTCCTTGCTCAGCTGGAGCCCTTGGAGTCATCAAAACCAGAACAGGATCTCTTCTGAGAGTCAAAGCACCTGAGCCACACTCTGTCAGGGCAGCTGTATTTTGCAGGAGTGAGTGGAGGTAGCAGAGAAAGCCTGGTTCTTCAAGTACTCTTTAGAAAAAAGATTGCTACTATTGCATTTCAAAAAAACAAACAAAAATACCCCACCCAAAAAAATCCCAAACCCACACCAGCCACCAAAACAACCCAACCCCAAACTCCAAGAAACAAAACTATGTCTGAAAAAGATTCGTGCTGACTCAAGAGTTAGCACCCTAAAGTAGGTGCTATGTTTAATGTTTTAGTTATAGTTGCTGCTGTGGGACTTGGTTATACACTATATATCTTTGCTAGCTTTACCCAAAGCTAGAAAGATTTAACACTTGATTATTCTGTGAATAGTCTGTAGCTCTCCATAAATACAGAGGACTGAAATCCTGCATTAATTTACACCCTCCATTATCCCTCCAGATTTACAGAGGCTAATCAATGTGAATCAATGCAAACTGAAGTGTTTTAAATACACAGCATCATGAACTCTGGTATTCCCCACCACCACCTCTCTCCTTTATTATAATTCTTTCTGTTTTGTATTTGTTTTGTTATTTTGTTTTTTGTGGGTTTTGCTTTGTTTTTGTTGGTTTTTTTTTTTAACTAAACTAGCACACATATTACAGCATTATATGGAATATATCCATGTATTTTCAAAAATAAGTATATTTATAACATGTAACATACTGTATAGTTCTTCACTTCAGGATGCATTGTAATACAAGCATAAGAAGTTTAATAAAAGCATCACTATTATGGATAATTGTTTTCTGATATTTTATTAAGACCTGGGTTATAGTATAGGAACTGCCACACATTTAAGGTTTCAGGCAAGCATACCTGGACAAGAAATTAATTGTTACCTCCAAGCTTTTGAAGAACTTCTTCAGCTCTGGTGAAGGAGGAATTTGGGTTTTGATTGTGGTTTGGGTTTTTGGTTTTGGTTTTCTCTGAGGCTAGTGCTGTTCTCAAAGGTCCAGAGGGCAAGGAATGCCTTCGGAAAGTTCAGGCAAGACCAGGTGTGGAGGTTCATCTTGAGCAGCCATGTATTAGGTGCTGTTTATGGGCTTCACATCCAAACCTACAGCATGGGCAGGCAGGGCAGCACACAGCACTTCCATCAGAAAGGGTGAAGGGGATAAAGTGTGCTGATGCTCTGCACCAGAGTGTCTTTCTTTAAAAGGGTTAATTAGAAACACTGCACAACAGCCTTACCTGATAGGTGTTGGCTGCCCTCAGGGCTGCTTTTCCTCAGCTTCCCCTCACAGCTCATGGATCTCTTCTGGACAGGGCAGCTTTCCTTCACCTGTAGGAGTCTAAGCCAATGTCTGCAGTCACCAGTGACAGCTTCGGTTCAGCTACAGAACCAAGCAGTACGGAGCAAAGCTGAGGAGGGTGCTGACACAGCAAGTTACGTGCCATCGCTGGAAAGAAAGCAAAGCCAAGTCAGGGAATCCCAACTAAAGAAAAGTAGGGGCAGGGGCGGGGAGCAAATGTGAAAGAGGGTAAGAAAAGGCACCGACAAGAAAGATAGGGAAAAACCAAAATATAAAATAGGGGAAACGAACAAACAAACCAACAAAACCAACACTCAGAAATCCACCTGAAGGTAGCAGGGGAGCACAATTTTGCAGGACAGAAAACTGCAGGACAAAACAGCAGCGAAGAGCACTAACCAATAGAGAACAGGCTAGACAAATGGGGACAATGCACCAGAAGGAGCCTCCACGTTGCCCAACTGCCACCTTGTGCTGGTGCTTCACAAAAACAACTCGTCCCACTACAGCTTGCGCCCTTCCCCTCCCGCTAGGGACCAAATAGCAAGTCTTAAGCTCACAAAAATTCCTACAGAGTGGGTAAGTTCACTTCCTTGTTCATCCACCTCCACCTGTCACTTCACACACCCTGTGGTAAGCAGCAAGTCCATTACACCAAGATCCATCCCTGCACCGGTAGGCATGGTCCCTGAGGGAGAAAACTACCTGGTCCCCGGAGATTACATGTTCAGAGCTTCCCGCTGTTTTGGGACAGCTCGTAGAGGACAGCAGGGAGCAGCTGGGCTGCTTCCCTCCTAGCCCCTTGTACCTCTCCACACAAATAACTAAGCTCTTTAAGCAAGTGTTGGTCTGTTTCGCTGAAGCACGGGAAGACTCCGTCAGTCTGCGGTGAGGTGTTTAGATCTTGGCTAGCACACACAGTTAACAGCAGTGCCAGAGCACCCTGCCCACTGTATGGAAAGCTGTGGTCTATGTTACTCCTCTAATTGCCCTGTTAAATAACATCTCAGACAGCTGCTAAAGACTCGTCATAAGGCACATTAAGAGCTTACACTCCGCTTCCCCCGACAAAGCTCCACCTGTACCAAGGTCGTTTTGTTGAAAGAGACACTCCCTAAAGGAGGAGGCTGTTTTACCTATCTCCAGCTGATGATTTCTCCAGCCTGTGATCTTCACCCTCCCACCATGCAACCTGAAGTATTATAGTTTCGTCTGGTTTTAAAAGCAGGCATGACTAAGAGCACCACTTATCCTGGAAGTAGCAGGTAAAAGTGGTTCTGCTGGGAAAACAAAAACACTGTAAGATGATTCCTGAAATTTCTTATGGGAGTAAGAAAGGAATTAGAAAGCAGTTCCTGGCACATGTTAACACTTTGCAGTCACACAGAATTGGGAGAAGCTAGTTAAATAGAACAGTAGCTGCTACATCATTTGAGATACTATTCTTTGCTTCGAAGTTTCCATCTTCCAAGAGCTGCTCTTCCCCTTTAAAGCCCCCTGAGCAGTATGATAAAGATTACTCCTGTCTTTTAACAGGGAAAATTTCTATTCAAGCCTGGGATGTGTGTGTGTAAAAATAAAACAAACAAAATAAAATGAAAAACAAAACAAAAAAACCCCAACACCACATTTTGCCTTTTCCTCACAACTACTTGCTCAAGGACTACTCCATCCATTAGAATGGGATTTCAGTTTGAGTGTAAGCACCAGAGCTCCCCTAGCCTAGGCAGGAAAGGGGGCGGTGAAGACCTTTTCCTTCTCCACCATCCATCAGAGGCTTGCTCTGTTTTGTCCAGGACCTCAGGAAGCTAAGAATGATCCTGCTCAGCTGCTGTGACTGATCAAACCACTAAACTGCTCCTCGTATTCAGAACAGCAAGTTTTACTTCTCATCAAGAAAGCACATACATGGCACTGTTAATGGAACAATGGCATAAAATTAGCTTTAATCTAAGATCTTGGAAGACTCCTAACTGTCTGCTCTCACATGAGGATTTAAGATTACTCTTTAAATACTTTGAATTGTCTCCTCATGTTCAGGCCATCTAGGCCCTTGACTTCCCTCTCAGGGAATAAAATTTCCCAGTTTGGAATAAAATTTCCCTATTCCCATCCTTCAAAAAACAAAACAAACCAACTAACCAACCTAAAACTCACCTGTCCTTTTTGTGTTTCCAGAGCAAGGGATGTAGGTTCACATGCAGCATCATTAGGAAGGCCTGTTTGTATCATGCTTACCATTCCTGCCTCTGAGTCCTGCCACACAGACCCAGACCTGACCTGATGAGTGAGCTCAGGAGCAAGTGGGAGCTGAGGCTCATATGTACAGTCAAACACTAGCTCTGTATCCACAAAGGAGAAGCAACTGCAGGATGTGTTTTTTTGCACTTCTACTCTGATTGAGAGGAGCCAAGATAAGTGCTTTCGAATGCCACCTTAGCTACTGACAAATGCAGACACCAAACAGCATGACTCCTGTCTCAGCCTGCAGCTTCCCAGCAATCCTAGACAGCAACAGTCAACACTAATGCCAGAGCAGAATAATAGCCATAAAGCGAGATGGATTTAGAGAAGACATTCTGAAGCTCAGGGTGATTTTCGTCTTGCAAACAAATGTCTACAGCTGGGGTTCACAAGACACACTCCTGTTCAACCTCATGTGTTCTGGGCCAAGGAGAAGGCATAAAATAGGCCAAGTAGGCGCCAAGAGCCACTTTGTTGCAATACATTGATTTAATGTCTTATAGGCACCTTTCTTTGGCACAGAACAGCAGCCAGAAGCAACATGCGCAGAACGGCCCCAGCTGCTACAGCAGCAAACCCCAGAGCCCAGGAGGCTGCAGCATCTACAGCTGCTCCTGTGGAGTGAGAGGTTCCAGCAGGATGAGTGGTCATGCAGGACTCCTGTACATAATAGTGGCATACTGAGGCACTGCAGTGCAGTTCACCTATAAAGAAAGGGGGGCAGCCTCTGAAACCAAAGCATAAATGATACTAAAGCAAATCACCTATGCCAGTCCCACAAGCAGACTGGTGCCAAGCCAGACTGGGCTGCATTGGAAGACAAAGTCCTCAGTGTTTATTGCTGAGTGTGATATCATAGAGCATGGAGTAGCCCTTTGGCCAATCTGGGTCAGCTGTCCCAGGTGCACTGCCTCCGAGCTTCTAGCCTACCTCATGCTTACTGTTTGTGGGTAAGAAACAAAGTGAGGAGAAAGTACCTTGGTGCCATGCAACTACTATTTGGAAAATAGCTGTGACATTGGTATGTTATCAACACCGTTTTAGCCAGAAATCCAAACCCAAAACTAACATACCGCCTGCTATAAGGAAAGTTAACTCCATTCCGGACGGTTCCAGTGCATGTGGTCACAGAAATGAGAAGGCAGAAAGATTACTTTAGCTTGCTTCAAGTACAAGCTGTAGCCTGGAGCCCTCTGCTGCCTGCTTCAAGCCAGCTTTGATACCTTTATTATACATATTCAAACTCGGTCAGATCTGATATTACGGAACTTCTCTCTGTCACCTGGGACACACTCCACACTGTGACTCCTGCTTATGTACAGCTAGAATGAGTTCTGGATATTAATTGATCCCAGGAGCACCGACAAAAGAGTACAACACATGGTGAAATTAATGTGATTTAAATAGTCAGCGCAAGAGATTCAGAGCCTAAATTCTTCACAGCTACCAAAAGCTATTTCCAAATAATTTTCCCCAAGAAACTTAGAGAATATTGCTCAGCATAGTTAGAGCACACACTCCAAACTAGTCCAATGGAACAGCTTAGGCAGCAAGCTAGCTAGTCCTTGCTTAAGGACTAGTAGACTCGTTTTCTGTCATACCCATCCAGTGATGCATCTTACCTCTAACACATTTGTTTCACAGAATAAAGTTTCTCGCATCAACTTCTAATCTCCTGTTTCAGGAGAAGATTTTCCTCGTCTTTGCCCCAACATCCATCCCCCTCCAGAAGGCCAAAGGTTTCAACTATGAAGAGGTTCTTATTGCTCACACACATTACTCGTCCTGAATAGAAAGCTGGTGCAACCATGACAGAATCTTACCAGCCTAGAGTATTGCTTGGAAAGTGACGTCCACAAAGTTGAATGTGTAGAGGATAAAACATTGGTAATGAGAAGGGAACAACAGTTCTGAAGCAAGACTCAGAGGCACCAGGTGTGTCCGATAGTTGTCCTCTGCATAAGGACACCTGAGGAAGAAAGGTCAGCAGTGAAAAAAGTGCAAGCCATTACCCCAACTCAAAGCTACTTAGGAGTCACTTACCCGTCCGCCAAAACAAGCCATTGCAGCTGTTGCTGGGGTCTGATACTTGGTGTGACCCAGCAGTGGTGCAGGACCAAAAATCAGGTCTGAATCTGTTCTCTGAAATATTTTGACTTTCACATAAACAGGGTCTCTCAGAGTCTTTACAACAGGATAGTCACTGTCAGTATAGTAGAAAGTATAGCTTCCATCTGGAACAGAAGAACCCTGAGAGCCATTTCAGAGGAGGAACAAGCAGAAAGAAATTACTTGAGAGTATCCTTTATAGCCATGTCAGCAAGTTCCCACCATGATAAGGAAGAAGCAGTGCCAGGTTCATGCATCAACATTCTCTTACTATTCAACAGATACCAGAGCCCTGCACCAAGAGGCTTAAGCCAGTCCTCCAAACCTCTTACACCTGAGGCCATATGCAGCTCCAAGGGCAGAGGACCCAGCGTGGACACAGAAGAGAGTGGTGGCAGAGTAAAGACATGAACACTCAAGGGAATGAAGCTCCCAATGACAGAGTAACCACAGCAGACATGCAACCTGGTGGGACAGGAAAACTCTGAATCAGGAAGACTAGAAAGCTCACCCTGATATCTCCTCTCTCCAAGATGGAAATATAATATCTGCTTTAAATTAATCATATCCCCAACCTTTCCTCCAACACTTCCTTTTAACAAATTCTCTTCAGAATTCAGACTATCCTGCAGAGTGTCACTGATCAGCACCTGCTTTATTCCCACTAACTCAAGACATATCAACTTTAGCCTACTCAAGTGCCCTGTTGTCAATTTAGAGCTTGTGACAAGCAGGAATTTCTCTAGTGACACTGAACACAGCAGCACCCAGCAACACCAGCACCAGGTATTACTACCTGAAAGTGCTATCCCTAGTGACAGAGCCAAGGCTCCCAGTCTTCACACCCCTGAATGCCACCAACTCGTTCTCATATATGGCCTGGTCTTCAGTCACCTGGAATGATAGACCAGGCACTGACACCACAATAAAGTCAAGCTGGATTAATTCCAGACCTGAGAATAGCACTTGGCCTCTGGAAGTCTGTGAAGTGTCCATCAAGTACCCAGAGCTATGTTGGGTTGTGCCAGGTTTGCAAGCTCCTAATGACAGCTGCAGTTCTTACCTGAAAAGTGGTGCCACAGGCAGAAAGTGGGAACTGGTAGACAGGAAAGGCATCAATTTTCATTACAGGGACACAGCCAGTATTGCACCTGCTGGACAGTTGCACAGAGTTGAGGATAATGGGTGGCAGGGTCACATCCTGAGAGACAGCAACAGAAAACTGGCCATCTGGTGTGCAATGAGCTGCCACTGGAGGAAAAAGATCTAATCAGTCTTGAGCTCAGGGAGAGAAATGACAGAAGGGAGACTGGCACATCACAGCAAAGGCAGGACCAGCAAGCCCTGCAAGTTTTTCTTCCTGTAACTCCCAAAGTGCAAACAAGGCAAGCGCAACCAGCTCTAAGAGCAGCACTGATTCTGGCCCATTGCAATACACCTGAAAGGGCTGTACACTTCGATGGAACAGAGTATTCTTGACAGCCAAAAATGCAGCCCTAAGCCACCTGGTACACACCAATCCTGCTCTGGCAATGTTTGTAGCTCATCCAGGAACTCATGCTTCCCTGTGCTACCAAAGTAAGAAGGATTCACTCTGTCCCAAGGGTTGTAGCAGCAGCCTGACATTTCAGTCTCCCTGGCTGACAGGCAAAGAGGCACATAGCAGCTGGTCTTAGCTGAAAACAAAACAGGCACTTGGAGCATCCAGGGCTGGAACAAACAGCAGAAGCTTGTAGGTAAAGTACAAGAGGGAGACAAAGACAAAGTGGAAGGTGTCTTGGTGATTCTGCATACCAATCAAGGGGATTTAAGACTTGGGTAAGGGTCAAACACAGTCTGGAGGTGTCATGGAAGCCTGCTAGAGAGGGGACCTCTCTGTTCCCTGGAACAGAAACTCCTTAAACAGGGGACTGGACTGCAGTTTGGATCAGCTCTGGTAGTCAGGAAAATCACTGTACCTAGTCTCTGACTCAGTCCCTGAGCTTACAAGCACTTACGCAGTCAGGATATGTCTGGAACACTCAAGAAACATTCACTGGTTGACTCTCCAGAAGAGGCACAAATTCCCAGCAGGTTGGTGGCTCCTGTGTCCAAACTCTTCTACAGGGAGTCTTCTGCACAGCATTAAGTCCCCTCTCTCAACTCCCTTACTGACTATGAACAGTTATTCTTAAGGAGCTGTCAGTCATACCAGGAAGGTCCACAGGGCACCTGAGCAGCTTCTCTTCGTGAAGAATCTTTTGTCCAGCAGCTTCTGTTCCTTCAAGTGCAACCAGCATGAGGTAATTGCCATCCTGGAGGAAAGTCATGCCAGTCAGGGCCGCCAGGGCAGCAGCAGCCACAGTCCCAGCAGAGCCACTAAGGTCATTCACCCATTCAAAGACAGAACAGCCAGCATAGGAGAGCAATACCTTCCTGGAGCCATCTAGAGTACCAGATACTGAGACCCCACAGTCAGAGTCATTCTGCAGAGTATGTGTCTCCCCTTTAGCAACAGGGGCTCCAACACCTCACATGGAAGATGAGGTCCATTCCAATCCTACCATTCTGCACGAAACAAGGTTCTAGTCTGGACTAGCAAGGGTTGTGAAGGAATACAGCAGCCAAGACCTTAAAGATCCAGGCACAGCACTTCACCAGAACTCTTGACTGCTAGGTCATATAAACAGCCCATTGGTTACACAAGATGCACTGAAGCTGTTGGACAACACTTCACAGAAAACCTTTTCCCTTTCTCCTCCTTCCAGGCATACCTCTGTACTGTGTAATGTTACAGCAGTAAGAAAGCCTCTTGACACCACCCTCGCTTACTCCAAGTAGTCAGCACACAGGAAGCATTCCCTTCCCAACCTGGAGGGATAAGGTGAGCTACTGGCTTTCCTGGCCAGAACTTAACACTGCCTTGAAACCCAACGATAAAAGCAAGGGGACCAAGAAAACCCAAGAAAGGCATAGCAGTCACATTCATCCTGCTGTCTTGCTAAGGACTCTAAAGCAGCTGCTCTTAGCCTAGTCCTTTTCAGCTGTGGATCCAGGGGGAACCAGAAACTTCTGAAGCATCCAGGTGGACCCAGCTCAGCAGGTTAACACCTTCTGTTGCCCTCAGCTGGCTCTAAGCCCCTCACCATCTGCTTGTACCATTTGAAGAAACCCACAGGGCAGAAACTGAGCTGATGTCAAGTGATGGGGCTGTATTCCTATCTCTAAGCTGAGGGGAGCTAATCTGTGTAATTTCATGTAGATCCCCAGGAGTGCCTTAAAACCTTGAGAGAAAAAGGACCCAGAACTGTTCCCACTGCTGGCCTATCCAGGATCTCCACCTGCTTTTCCCTATGTATTCTATTGCTGCTCAAATTGCTCCTCACACGAGTGCAGGAAACTAAGTGCCAGTACTCTTGCTGTTTCAAAGATGTCACTGCTTCAAATGTCAGACACAGGGTGCCAACATATAAGCACAGATTCAGCCCTCTGTGTGAAATCTGTGTAAAACTATGGGGTTCAGGAAACTTTGCACGCCTAAAAGGAGGTGATTCCCCTTACGCACACCTTATTGTGGACTACAGCCCCATTTGCAGTGTGGTTGCGTGGGGATAGCTGCAGGATTGTTCCAGACCTGGCTGCCAGATGGCAGGACCATACGCTTTGTGGAACCTCCACCCTCCAAAAGCTGACTGGTAGCTCTCTAAGATGGGGCTGGCACACAGGTAAGGGGAGGCACTGTGATCCCAAGAAAGATCTGCCTGCCAGCACCCATTGCCTGCCTGTAACGGCAACATGTCTCCTGTAGAACCTTCTCCCTGACTACACATGAGGCTGCAGGACCTAAACTGAGTTTAAAACTTTTCCTGTCTTTCCACACAGATTCTGCATTCATGTGATGGAGGTGTGAATGTCTTTACACTGTTGCAGAAGTGATGCACACACAGCTTCTGCATGCCTTTTCACGCCCAAATTTTTACAGAGGGAGCAGTAGCATAGCCCATGTCATCAAGTTCTTTTCTAATCTGCTTGTTTCTTTGTCATGGGGGTTAGGTGAGTAAAATTTCTATTACTGACCCGTAATAATGCAGTTCCATTGGTAACCACCCATATTTCTGCTCTCTACAGAGCCTTCAGCTCCTGAATGTCTGCACAGCACCACACAGCAGGCAGCACACACACCCCTCCAGCCATCAACAGTAGCTGAGTCCAAGGGAGGTATTTCCTCTCCTCTTCTACCTTAGCCCACAGACCATCTTTCCTGCACAGCTGTGCAGCTAGGCGAAGAATGTCACTGTACCTACCCTTCACACTGCTTATTTCATGCACTGACCAGGGGTGTTCCACAAGGTACAACAACTTTCCAGCTGCTCTGTATGGGAGGGACTGAAGCAAAAGGACTTCAACAGACTAACTGCATGGGTGCTGTTTGAGCGGCACTCATGGACCAAATGTTTTCATGCCAGTGTCTGCATGGGTATCAGGTAGCCATGGTAGAGAGGCACTCAAGGACTTTGGCAGGGAGAGAGGCTTAATCTCTGTAGAAGCTGATTGTTGTGCCAAGACAGCTAGCTCAAACCTCATAGCCACTGTGTGACTGGATTGTCTCATCTGACTGTGTACCTGCTGATAATTTGGGTAAACAATAACAAATAAACAAGTACTTTGGAGCTGTAGAGATAGTTTTCATCACATTTTAACTTATCAATATTTTTTTTTTTTATGCCAATAGGAAAAATGTCTACATGCACTTGAAGAAACAACACTGTAGCTCCACCTAACAATGCCTGTGCTGAGAATACTTTCAGGTAAACAACATTTTCTAATTTCTACACACACACACACACACTTGCCATAAGTGTTGGATGATGTAGAGATGGGAGGCAAGTGAAATGAGCCTAAAGTTCACGGAAATAAAATGCTTTGTTTGGAAGAATTTGTTATAAATAGTAGAAGGCAGCCTAGCTGAGAGGAAACAGTCTCTCTTCCTCACAAATTTCTTCATCACCCATTCAATAGTTCTCAGGCACTGCAATGACCCAGCCATAAGCAACTAATTAGCTAGCATCTCTGTAGGTCACCAACCTGAAACTGGGATGTCTATCTTGAGATCCTCTCCTATCAGTTCCGAGCCACAGGGCATAGTGGCAGCATAGGAGCTGCTCTGGATATAGAAATCTCTCTAGAGACCCACGGGAAGAAAAGGAGATACTAAAGAAGTACTGAGAAGAGGAGAACGAATTGCCCTGCACACTGTGGGACAGTCTCCAATGAGCTCACTCTGTATCTGGCCTGTACTGTGTACTGTAAATGGTACAAAATGGCAGCACATGGAGGAGTAACTCAGTCAGAACATCCCTCAGCAGAAGCTGAACAGCCTCTGCAGCAGCAGTGATATCTGCATCAAGTCTCTCAGGGATGAGGGGTGCTGGCTGCACCATGGACTGCAGGAGCGGTCTTTTGCAGCATCGCCTTCTGAATCCAGGTCCATACAGAGAAGGCTTAGACAGAAAGGATACTCATGCATTACAACAAACCAGTTGTAAGCACAAATTTAGCTTGCACCCAAGGCCACCACAAACAAGACATGTAGAGGATGGAGGTAAGTGTAGTGATGCAATCATGGCAGATTTCCAACAACCTTGTGCTTTGCTTTAGAAAAAAAAGGGGCACAAAACTACAACACTGGTAGCCTCTTCTTTGAATATCCCTAATAGATGCCTCCAATTAACTTCCTGGAGGAGGGGATTTCAGCCTGGCCTTCCTGGACTTTCACATGGATGGAGATGACAGACCAGCCTTGTCTACTCTTAGTGCCTGCAAACAGAAATGAGTACTCAGAAAAACTCTGGACACTACTGTGACATGAAAATACTCTTGATTTTCCACAGGAAAATGTCTGAGTCAGGGGTCTTCCTTCCTTGCAAACCCCAGTGTGTCTACTAGTGTGGTGGGAACAGTTGGAATATAATGATCTTATCCTGATAAAAATGAGAAATCTTGAAGGTATTTCTACTTTCAGGGCTCTTGACCAAAGTATGTTCCAGACTAAAAAGCAGAGCTGAGAAGTGAGCCACTGTTCCCAGGAATGAGTGAAATTTACAGGGAAGGAGGTAGAGGTCACGAACCCTGGCAGCAGAGAGACCTCATGTAGCAGCGCAAACTCCCATGAACTCCACTATTACCATGCAGACATTTTAGCACTACGTGAACTTCCATGAACTGCCCTGGCAACATCTGAGCTGATGCAGCAGTTTAGGCCAGAAAATCAGCATCTAGCCCGAACTTGGTGACAATTCAGTTTTCCTACCAAAGTATCAAGTATGAGTATTTAGGAAGTGAAATGAGATTTAAAAAGAACAATGAGCAAATTATTGTGCCTATGCAAGAGAGGAATGATGACTTAAGAACTCATAGGGAAGCTACAGAAACTTTTGCAAGGGATAGAGACCCTCGCTAGCATCTCTGAGTGAAGAGGAAACTCATATCAACACACTGATGCACACCAAACCCAGCAGGCTCCAACCAAGCATTTGTTGGTTCACCCAGATTTCTCACTAATGCCCACCAAGTCCCACATTCCCTATCCTCACAACACCTTTTGCTCAGTTAGAATCATTGAATCACAGAACTGTTGAGGCTGGAAGAGACCTTTGAGACCAAGTCCAAGTGCTCACACTGAGCTCACGATCCCACAACTACTGCTAAGCCACTATCACTAAGCCATGTCCCTGAGTGCCACATCCACACGTCTTTTAAATATCTCCAGGGATGGTGACCTCACCACTTCCCTGGGCAGCATATTCCAATGCTTAATAACCCTTTCTGTGAAGATTTTTTTTTTCTAATATATAACCTGAACCTCTCCTTTCACAACATGAGACCATTTCCTCTTGTCCTGTCACTTGTTGCATGTGAGAAGAGATAGGTCCCTAACAGATGAGATCTGTCTGCTCATTAAAGTGTCACAGATCAGGAGAGGGATATGGACAGACTGAGCAAGATGAGAACAAACAGTGCCACAACTCTGAGGGTCTTTTCTACCAGCCATTGCTACTGATGGTTGTACCTTGGAAGTACGCAGTCCCGGGACTAATCTCAGGCAAGAAGCCTCCAGCTCTTCTTGAGATCCTTGCAACACACCAGACATGCTGTGCAGCCTCCCAGAAAACCTTTGGCTCTTCCAGAGCAGTATTTCTTTGGTCACTGGGAGAGCAAGGAGTAGTGGTCAGGTTCTGCTAATACATGCCCAGCCTCTCCTGTGTGGAGCTTTTCTCAGTTTAGGAAACCATTCCCCAGAGACTCTGTCAAGTTCTTGATTTCTCTCTTGCCTACTTGGCTCTCTCACTCTTTCCTCTTGAAGAGGTCAGAGTCTCGAGGTCAGAGTCTCAAGGTCTAGTCTCCTTACTTGTTTATCTTCTCTCTCCCAACAAGTACTTTCTTGGTTGTTGAGATGCTTGGGGAGCTTTCTGCTCTTGATAGATGGATTTTTTAATACTTTCCTCTCTTCTGAGGCCAGACACCCCTAGGGACAGAGACCGAGGCACCTGCACAAAGAACATCACATCAGTATGTTCGTTGTTACGTCACATGCAGTGTGAACTCCACTGATAATGTCAGGAAGACTTCAGGAGTAAGCAAGCTTGGCTCTGAGAGCTTGTACAACTATTGCAAAAGCACAGAAAATCCAAATGACACTGAAGTACTTGGAAGATGCTCTCACAACAGTGAATTTCTGAGAGCACCTCCGCAGAAGAGTGCACCCCTAGAGTTGTCCTTAACAATGAACTTCAGGTAAAACAAGCACATCATATGTTTCTTAACCTTGGTTGGCCTCTGCAATTGTTTGAGATAAGGTGTGCCCTCAATGACCAATTAACCCGAGAGAAGTTCTAGTTTCGTAACACAGGGGCAGTCTAACAAATGATTGACTAGTAACATTGACAAACTCAGCCAGGTGACCTGAAACCTGATGTTGAGCTAACATAGCCCTGCAGTATATAAACTTGGGCTCCATCACCCCAAACCACTCCTTCCTGAGCCACAGGAGCAAATGGAGCTCCTGGGAGCAGCCACAATTGTCCTCCTGATTTGCATTGCTTGCCTGCTCTCCACCACAGCATGGAAAGGGAGATCTGGGAAGGGGAAGATGCCTCCAGGACCAGCTCCCCTTCCCATCCTAGGTAATATACTGCAGGTGAAACCAAAGAACTTGGCCAAAACCATTGAAAAGGTAAGGCCACTTTCTTCTCATTTTCTTCTAAGGCTGAGAAATTTGTGAGACCTGTTTTGGTGGTTCAGCAGTTACCTGCTCTCCCCACCCCTCAATTTGAAATAACCCAGGCTAGGATTCAATCAGCTGGAAATTAATAAATGAAGCTTTATATTTACAGCGTTGCACAATATACAAGCAGATATTTACAATGTATAACAGATATTTACAGATATATACAGTAAAAAGGTAATACAGAAAGACCACACCCCTCCCAGAGATCAAAGTCCCTAAGAGACGGTTTTAACCACCCCCCCCCACCTTCCCTCCCCCCAATCTTTTCTCACCATCTGTCTTATGCAGCAGACAGGCGAAGGTAGATCGGCCAGGGGGATTAGAAGCAGGAAAGAAGTTAGTGAAATTATTCAGATCCAGCTACAAAAAGCAGGGAGAAAGAGAGAGCCACGCAACAGCAGCAGCCGTGGCCCAAAGTGCTCTGACTTATCTATGTTTGGGTTACAACTCTTAAACCATTTTTTTTCTTTCTTTCTTCAGTAAAGCTATGAGTGAAGTAGCATCATCAGTGTTTTCCTTTCTCAGCCTATAGTCTAATTTCTCATTCAAATCCTCCAATTAGTTCAAATCAGCACACCTGTGCAATCTGTGATGAATTGCAATGTCAGAGGAGCAGAAAAGTGATGGAGATTTGAGCTACTCCTCCTCACTGCTGTTGCCATTGTCATTCAGGGCTTGATAGCTAGAAACCCTCACCACAATCAACATTTTCTCATGAGAGGACACAATCTTTGATAAGGGGACAGACTCTGCTCAGCAGGTTTGCTGAGGACACTAAACAGGGAGGCTTGGCTGATACAGCTGAAGGCTGTGAGGCCAACCAGCGAGACTTGGACAGACTGGAGAGCTGGGCACACAGGAACCAAATGAGGTTCAACAAGGACAAGTGCAGAGACCTGCACCTGCGGAGGAATAATAAACTTCACCAGTACAGGCTGGGAGGTGATCTGCTGGAGAGCAGCCCTGTGGAGAGAGACCTGGGAGTGCTGGTGGATGACAAGTTGTCCACAGGACAGCAATGTGCCCTTGTGGCCAAGGTGGTCAATGGGATCCTGGGGTGTGCAGCAGATCAAAGGAGGTTCTTCTCCCCCTCTACTCTTCCCTGGTGAGACCCCATCTTGAGTATTGAGATCAGTTTTGGGCTCCCCAGTTGAAGAGGGACAGGGATCTGTTGGAGACGGTCCAGCAGAGAGCTATGAAGATGATTAGGGGAGTGAAGCATGTGCCTTATGAAGAGAGGCTGGGGGGCCTGGGGCTTTTTAGTCTGGAGAAGAGAAAACTGAGAGGGGATTTAATACATGTTTATAAATATCTAAGGGCTGTGTGTCAGGAGTTGGGAGACAGGCTCATCTCACTTGCTCCCTGGGACAGGACAAGGAGCAACGGATGTAAGCTGCAGCACAGGAGATTCCACCTCAACACAAGGGGAAAATTCTTTACTGTAAGGGTCACAGAGCACTGGAACAGGCTCCCCAGAGGAGTTGTGGAGTCTTCTTCTCTGGAGACTTTCAAGGCCCTTCTGGATGCATTCCTTTGTGAACTGAGCTGGATTGTATAGTCCTATTCTGGCAGAGGGGGTTGGACTCCATTATCTCTTTGGGTCCCTTCCAACCCCTGACATCCTGTGATCCTGTAATCTTGACATTGCTGGTCCATAAGGCTGCACTGTCTGCAGTTGGATGCAGCTGCAAGGCTGCTTTTCAACTCCTCCCTGTCTGCTCCATCTTCTCTCTTGCTTTTTGACAGCTCAGTAAAGAGTATGGACCAGTGTTTACAGTGCACCTGGGCTCTTATCCAGTGGTGATGCTGACTGGACATGATGTGGTGAAAGAAGCCTTGATTGATCGTGCAGATGAGTTTGCTGCCAGAGGACACATGCCAATAGGAGACAGGGCTAACAACGGATTAGGTAAGTTTGCTGACAGCTCCTTCTGAGGAGGAGGGAGGGGCTGAGGGTGCATTTGGCAGATTAGAACTGGAATGCACCATGCATGAAGGAAGACTGTATGGAATGGATCCACAGGGGGAAGGGAAGGCAGAGTGATCTATAACTGCTGGCTTCCACCACCCAAAGAAGGTAGCAGTAAAATGGAGCTAGAGGTCTTTAAGGCCAGGCTGGATGGGGCTCTGAGCAACCTAATCTAGTGTGAGGTATCCCTGCCCATAGCAGGGTGGGGTTGGAATGAGGTGATCCTTGAGGTGCCTTCCAGCCCTGATAATTCTATGGTTCTGTGATTAAACTGGGTGTAGATACAAGTGATTAATTGTCAACAAGGAGGTTTGGTGTGTGTTGGAGAAAGCCAAAACCAGGCAGCTGTACTACAGGACCTCCAGAGATTGCCTCCAAACCACACCACCACTTCAGCACTCTTGCAGGGACAGGATTCACTGAGAGCCTCTCTTCCTCTCAAATCCACCATGCCCTCTTCCTTATCCCTCTGCAGGGATTATTTTTAGCAACAACAAGGAGTGGTTAGAAGTCCGACGCTTTGCTCTCACTACGCTGCGCAACTTTGGAATGGGGAAGAAGAGCATTGAAATGAGGATCCAGGAGGAAGCTGAGTACTTGCTGGAGGAGATCAACAAAACAAAGGGTATGGCCCATTTTTAATATAGCTTATGTTTGCAAAGAAACCAAACCAACACCAGGAAGAAGAAACAAAAAGAAAAGAACTGTATAAAGGGATCCCATGTCTTTAGCACAGAATTGAAGCTTCCAGGTGTCTGGTCCACACACCAGCTCCATGCCATTACAAAGCAGTAGTAATTCTGTGATCGTGTGCTGTTCTTTCTGGAGGACTTCTGTATCTTCTGTACCACTCAGAGATTGGGATCTGATATTTCCACTAACACCTAGAGTTCAGGTTACCCACAGCATAGTTTGGGGTTATTTTTAATAGTTTGTAACTTTTCTGAAATCACAGGAGCAGCTTTTGACCCAACCTTCATGCTGAGCTGTGCTGTCTCCAATGTTATATGCTCCATCGTCTTTGGGAGACGATATGACTATAAAGACAAGAAGTTCCTGTCCCTGATGAACAATATGAACAACATCTTTGAGATGATGAACTCCTACTGGGGACAGGTACATCCAGTAGCACTTTCACAGCTGTAACATTCTCATAGGGGAGCAGGAGGCCTCCCTCCCAATGAAGTCCCATTTCAGTCTTCTAACCAGGCTTCATCAATGTTGTGTTGCACAGGAGGGAATTAATTCAAGGGCAAGAAGCACCCTCACTAATAGAGTTGAATTAGCCAGCTAATTGCAGCTTCCCTCTAGTTCTGAACATCCTTCTTTTCCATTTCTAAGGTTACTACTACTAAGCAAGCCCCTGCTGCCTTGTCAGACTGTCCAGCATCATGGCCTTTCTGCTTGGCTTCATCTGAGGGCTTTGTGGTCTTCCCAGACTTTTTGCTAATATCAAAGGACAAGGCAATGATCATAATAGGGATCTTGCTGTTTCTTTTCTTCCAGCTCTACCAGATGTTTCCAAATATCATGTATTACTTGCCTGGCCCACACAACCAAATATTTGCAGAATTTGATGCTCTAAAAGCCTTTGTGGCAGAGGAGGTGAAGATACACCAAGCCTCTCTAGATATCAGCTCCCCTCAGGATTTCATTGACTGCTTCCTCAGCAAAATGGAGGAGGTAAGAGGACATTGTACAGTCCTAGCTCATCACCAAACATATGAGCTCGCACGACCTCAAACTCAGCTATGCTGTGCCACTTCCCTCTCCTAAGAAACAGAGATGTTAGGATGACCCTTTCCCAGGCAGCTGGGAAGACCCCAACTGTACCCTAAATATTGTGGTACTAGAGCTTATAGCTCTGGGTTTGCACATTGACCAGCCACTATCCACAGCCGTTTGGACAGCAAAACCTTCATCTCATCTGACCAAAACACAGTGACATTTGCGGTCTGGTCTTGGCAGTTCTTGCACGGGAAAACAGGTGGCACAGCAAGGACAAATGGGCAGCTACATACCATTTGATGCACATCTTGAAGGAAGGCTGCTCTGACACTGAGCTTATTATATAAAGAGAGCACTGCAATGGTGCTACTGCACCTTAGCTGATAAATGCAACAGCTTGGGGTGAAAAGGCAGGGACGACAAAAGAAAGAACCAGCTTTCTCAGCACAAGCATAAAAACAGCACAACCTTTTCCCTAGGAGAAAAAGAACCCAGATTCCAGTTTCTATATGAAGAACTTGATAACCAGCACCTTTGATTTGTTCATTGCTGGAACTGAGACAACCAGCACCACCATAAGATATGGGCTTCTGCTGCTTCTCAAAAACCCAAAGATACAAGGTACTAGTCTGTGACCCTTTACTCTCCAGCTACTCCTTTGGGCCAGGTGTGTGTCTAACACCACATCCTTTTCTCAGCTTTTATTCTCTCTCTCTGATATTTTACCCAAATGAGCAAAGCCTTTGCACCATCATTCCTCAAGGTGACCATCTGAGATCCCTCAGTTTTACTAGTGTCATCACCAACTGCATTCCACTCACAGTTGGAGACTTTATCCAAATCTTCACCTCCCAGCACCCCTATTTAGCCAAGTTACTAGGAGGATGCTCTCCACAGACTCTATGCAGTGGAGCTGTGTTCTAATCAACTCCAAAACCAACCTCAATGCTCCTGTCATCTGTGAGATTTGCTTTATTGGAGAGCTTAGGGTAATCCATTTAAGGTAGGTTTGGGTTTACTTACTCTTTTAATTATTTGTTTCTCTCACAACAGAGAAAGTTCAAGAAGAGATTGACCAGGTAATAGGACGATCACGAAAACCTTTCGTGGCAGATCGGATTCAGATGCCCTACACAGATGCAGTGGTCCATGAAATCCAGCGCTTCATCTCCCTCATTCCCCTAGCTCTCCCTCACACTGTGACCAAAGACACCTGCTTCAGAGAGTACATCATTCCTAAGGTTAGTAAGCAAGTTCCCTCAAGTTCAACAACAAGGTGGCATCACATTTTCTCTTACAACCCAGAAATGCTATGGTCTGACCTTATGTCACCCAGCCCCTCAGGAAGCTTTTATCCTTAGTCTGAAACTTAGAGGGAGCATTCAAGAAGAGCAGCCAGCATCTGTCACTGCTGTGACATCTAGCAAGGTGTCCTTAAAGCTGCCTTCCCAAATAAAGGGTGCCCAAAGGGAAATCAAAGGCACTGATGGGGCTGTGATGTGAAGCTCAGTCTTAGCATGGCAGTCAGTCATGTTAAGCACTCCAACTTGCTTTCTCTTCACTCTCTGCTCTTCTTCATGTGTTACCTCAGGGGACTACAATCTTTCCCATCCTCAGTTCTGTCCTCCATGATAGTAAAGAGTTTCCAAACCCACATGAGTTCGACCCTGGACATTTCTTGAAGGAGAATGGCACCTTTCAAAAAAGCGAGTACTTCATGCCCTTCTCAGCAGGTAAAGCACAGGCTTTTTCTCTTCCTCTCTCCATCAACCTCCTTCTCTAGGACAACCCTACCTCTTCTTGGCATTGTCCCACTGATGCTTCCCTGCTCTCTGTAAAACTCCTCCTTGTTGCTCCTTTCCCCTGCTGCATTTCTTATCTTGTTCAAGCCTGGTGGCTTCTCAAACTTCCTGCAAGGATTTGCTGAAGTAATGATGTAAATAGGGCACACTGACCCTTTTAAAATGCCTCTAGCCTTCCTACCCAGCCACTAAAGTCACCCTTTAATCAACTCATTGTTCTGTGGTAGCTTCACTTTCCCCCAGCACTTCTTAAGTACCTCTCAGGCTACATGCAACCATTTGCCTACCAACAGCCCCAACCCTCTGCTTTCTCACCTGTCCTTTACATCACCTTGCTCTCATCTTGCCTCCTGTGATGGCCTCTTCATATTTAAGACTTTTCCTGCTCTTGTTCTTCCTTCAAACACCCAACAAACTGCCAAGGGCCTAGTCTCCAACAAATTGCTGTCCTTACTAATCCTGAGAGTCATCTTTGCAGCTTCTGCTGACTGCTGTTTGCTGTTTTTATTTCCAGGGAAGCGAATATGCCCTGGAGAGGGCCTGGCACGCATGGAGATATTCTTACTCATAGCCACCATACTGCAGAACTTTACCTTGAAGCCTCTTGTTGACCCCCAGGAGCTTGATGTAACTCCAACAATGAGTGGGACAGGCAATGTACCTCCTGCTTATCAGCTCTGTGCTCTGCCCCGCTGAAAAGCACAAAAGCTTCCTCTCTCCATGGTGTTCCAAGTGCAGCCAGTCCTTTACATCTCCCTTACTAATACTTGCAGGAGAATTGCCCCACCTTTCTGAGGCCTCCAGGAAGGCAGCCCAAACACAGGTACAGGAACAGAGTAGATTTCTTCAAAGCCTTCCAGGACTTCTCGACGACACTGCAGAGGGAGCCTGAGTGCCACGGCAGCCCACTGCACTGCCACTCTGTCCATGGGCTCATTGACCTCAGAGGCTACATCAAACGTGGCTTTCCTTTCTGTCCACAACCTGCTTCTCCCACAATATATGTCCCACCAAGAGTAGCATTCTTTGCATATGGATAGCGCTGTATGTGTGTATGTTAATGACTCAATAAAGAAAAACCTGTTTATGAGGATTTGAGCATTCACTGCTGCTGCCTGCAAGGAGTGCATGGCTAGCTGCAGCACACCACAAGTTTGGAAGGCTGATAGTGTGGGAGGGGAAGTGGTCTTGCAGCCTGGGGGCTGCTAGCAGGAATAGCTGCTGTTCCCGGGGCTGCAAATTCTGCTGCCCACAGCCAGATGATGGATAGCTGCAGCATTCTTCCTAGAAGAGAGCACTCCCCTCCAGCTCAGAGGCTGAAGCTTTGTCTGCCTTAATGTGATGTCTGACTGCTCTTGGATGCTTCTCTCATTTCTCAGGCATTCTGTGGTCCAGCCTTTCCACAAACTGGAAATGCTTTCACTATGGCTTCTCTCTGTCCTCCTCCCAACACCTCCCCCAGGCCTTCAGCTCTCCCAGAGGTATCTGCCAGCAGAAGCCTACTTGATATTCCCACAAAAATCTAGACATGGCTGCTAAGGAGAATTTCTCTGTCTGGTGTCTCCTGTCTGAATTGCAAACTCACTCCACCTCCCAGCTGATTTGCTAAGGTACAGAGGAGAGCACAGCTGGAGTGAGAGAGAGGCGGTTGCAGGTAAGGAACAGCTGAAAATGAAGGGAAGTTGCCACCACAGGGGCTAAATTCTGCAGCTGGAATTCCATTCTCCTTACAGTTTTCTTTTCTTTCTTCTCATTTATGGTCTGGACTACTTCTGCCAAATAAAGAGTGAATCCCTGTCTTTGCAGGCTGTTGCAAGAAGCTCAGGCAACTGAGTGATGGAGAGGCTCCAACCAGCTCTCTGACTGCTCTTTTCTATCATCAGTATAACTACAAGCGTTTAGATGTTATTTATTAAAATTAAATTTAGGAAAACACCAAAAACATCTCTCCCAGAGAGCTTGGGCACTCCAGGAGAATCTCCTTCTGCTTCTGCATCTCAGAAGCATCATTGCAAACAAGTTCCTTCCCAGTTAAAAGCCTCTTAGTCCCGTCCTCCATAAAAGTTCATGCAAACACAAAAAGAAAACTCCCTTGTTCATAAACTGCAACTGTTTGACCCTTGGTGTCCAGGAAAAGGATTGTAGTTGTTATTTCTGGCCCCAGCCACTATTTGGTGCTTTTCTTTCAGTGATAGGGTAGATAGTTTTCATAAATGTATTCTGCCTTAGGCGGCTCTCTTTTGGGCTTCTTTGTCTTCATGGTTTTTGCTTGCATTTGGATGTTTTGTTTGCAGTGTTTGTCTTCATTTACATAGACACTTGTTGTCCCCTGCATTTTGGTCATATAGAAGTCCTAGAGGAAAGATATAATTTTGGTGATGATGGTGAATTAGTTGGCACAATTAACGAGGCAGGAATTATAAAATATGTAGTTATTTTATATCCAAAAATTGCTGCCATTGCATTATGGGAAATTGTAGGTGCATGTTTATACCCCTGGAGTAGACAGTTAGAAGTGTACTGAGTCCTCTGACAGGTAAAAGCAAACTGAGGCTTATTCTGCTCCCTCAGTGGAATCATGAAAAACATGTCCCAGACATTCAGGGCAGCCATCCACGAGTGGGATACAGCCTAATGGCTGTGACCACTGAGGTTAGGCTAGGCACTACATCTGCAAGAAGAGGAGTGTTGACATTTAGCCTCCTATAATCTGTAGTGAGTGTCCATCTGGCAGACTAGGGAATTAGATGGAGAGTGAGTCCTACAGATAATCTGTATCCTCTCCAGGACAGCAATCACCTCAGCGATGCCTTGCATACCTGCTGCAAGTAAGGGATATTGAGGCACACAAATAGTGCCAGCCTGGGGTAATGCTGGAGCCATTTGGAGAGTGTTTATGTGAGCTGACCTCACCCTCTTTGACTCCACCCTGCAGGAGTCAAAGCACCAAAGAGAGCCATTTGGAAGATGCCATCTTTTGCCAGCTAGCACATCCAAACCCAGTGTTTCCTAGGTAGGGACTTAAGGCAGCTTCCACCAAGGTGCTGTATTTGTCGCCTGGGAGCCACATCTTTGTTTTAGCTAGATAACAGATATTAGGTGCCCCTGTGACACCTAGTATTTTTATCCTTTTACAGGATGGCTGTACCCCCAGGCTCTTTGCCAGTTCTAAACTTAAGACACTAATTTGAGTACACTAATTTCTACTGGGTCCAGGTAGGATTAGGGTAAAAGACTTGTCATTGTCAGACCATTATCACAGAATCAGTCAGGGTTGGAAGGGACCACAGGATCATCCAGTTCCAAAGCCCCTGCTATGCCCAGGGACACCCTACCTAAGATCAGGCTGCCCACAGCCTCATCCAGCCTGGCTGCAAACACCTCCAGGGATGTGGCCCCAACCACCTCCCTGGGCAACCCATTCCAGGCTCTCACCACTCTCATTGTGAATAACTTCCTCTTCACGTCCAGTCTGAATCTCTCCACCTCCAGCTTTGCTCCATTCCCCCTAGTCCTGTCACTACCTGATAACCTAAAAAGTCCCCCCCAGCTTTTTTTTTTAGGCCCCCTTCAGATACTGGAAGGCCACAATAAGGTGACCTCGGAGCCTCCTCTTCTCCAAACTGAACAGCTTCAACTCTTTCAGTCTGTCCTCATAGCAGAGGTGCTCCAGCCCTCTGATCATCCTCATGGCTCTTCTCTGCACATGCTCCAGCATGTCCACATCCCTCTTGTAATAGGGGTTCCAAAACTGGACGCAGTACTCCAGGTGGAGTAGAGGGGAAGAATCACCTCCCGTGACCTGCTGATCACAATTCTCCTGATGCATCCCAGGATCTGGTTGACTTTCTGGGCTGCAAGTGCACACTGCTGGCTCATGTTGAGCTTCTCATCCACCAGCACCCACAAGTCCCTCTCCTCAGGGCTGCTCTCCAGCCAGTCACTGCCCAACCTATATTTGTGCTTGGGATTGCCTTGACCCAGAAGCAGACATTAACAAAGCTGTGGCAGAGGCCTGAGGCAGCCACAGCCTCATTTAGTTTTTTTGCTTTCTGCTGGGGAGGTGAAAAAGAGTAATTCCCTGAGAAGTGGCAGTAGCCTCGGAGGTGGGGTGAGCTGGCTGCCACCATGGTAAATACATTTATATTTTAAGGACAAAACCATAGCCTTTACCTTGCAATCAGGCAAGTCCTTTAGAACAATTTTGGTTATCCCTAGCAATACCACTTGTTTATACCAATTATTTCTGTCTGGATTTATGCATGAAATCACACCACTTCCTCTGTTCCCTACCCCTCTTTCGTCTGCACCATGGGCTGCTAGGGGAGTCTTCTGCAGCAGGGATGTGCTTGCCTTTTGGCACTGCTGTGGCTCTGTCTTTACAGAAGCTGCTATGGCTCCTTTCATCAGAGCCTTTGTCTCCATGGGAGTGAAAGCCAAATTGAAGTCTGTAAGCATTTAAATCCACCAAGAGCTCAGCCCACGTCATGACATGCTCTTTTGCACCCTTTTTTAATTTGCCATTTTTTTCTCAATCACTTTTCCAATTGTTTCTATATTCGCTGAGGCATGGACCTGCATACTTGCAGACAACCCCCTCAGGAGAGGGTAGAGCTGCTCTGGGTCAACTGGGGTGTTTAAGGGACAGTCATATTTTCCCTTATCATGCATTGCCTACACGCAGGCAAGCCTCTGAAGTGCACTGCTCAGCTCAAGGGGGAGCTGGTGACTTCTAACTCAGTTGGTTCCCCTCTGTAGTCTGGTCAGAAGCTACTTTCCCACAAAGCTATCCACACTGTCAGGCTGCGTCATCAGAGCCCAAAAGGACTTTGCCTCCACCAGCCTGGGAGACTTAATAAACATACTCTGCAACTGAGTCGTTTGGCTCCCTTGCATATTTGATTTGCAGGTCACTTAGCTGCACATCTGTAACAGCACCTGCTGACCACAGTAGTGATGGGCTGTGCTTGCTGCCTTTACAAGTCCAAAACCTCAGTTCTAGTCACGAGCCACATGTTTTTCTGTCTGATAATGTCCTCACCACTCTCCTCGTCATGGGTGAGTCTCTCTCTGGTTTGGACTTGGACCTTTTACACGCTTATCTTTAGCTTTCTGAGGCATGGGGACAGACACAACAGGGTCCTTTGTATCAGCAACAGTGTCTTTTTCACACAACTTCACTTCGCTCAGTTTGCAGGTGGAGGCAGAGAAGGAAGTCACTGAACATTCATCCAAGGAAACTAGCCCTGACATGGTTTTTGTCTCCTCTCAGGCTTTTAGGGCATTTGTAATGGTTTTAGACTGCTCATGCATGGTTTTCTATAGGCCTTGGCTTTGTGCCCTTTCCTCTTTTAGTTCCTTTTCCAAGGTCTGAATTTTTTTCCTCTAACAGATGCTTTTTTTCCTCTAATAGTAAATTCTTTTCCTCATAAATTTTGAATTTGACCTGTGTCCAGGCCATCACTGAACAGAAGACTACAGCATAATATTCTGCTGTAGACTCTCAGGTCACAGAGTCAGACTTATCAGCCAATTTTTATATTTTTTTTTTTCCCTGGATTTTTACAGCTTTCCTAGGCCCAGATTAAATCGACTCCTGTGACAATGCATCCTTTCTTGTGAAGAAATTCCACAAGTTAATTAGCTTGCAGTTGCTGCACCATAATGAATTAGTTGGGCCAATTAACAAGGCAGGAATTATAAGTTACGTAGTTATTTTATTTCCAAAAAGCCCTGTCCACAAACTATATACAAACTTGTTAAATTTGGGTTCTAATTAATTAGGGAAAATCTTCATAAGAATCTTCTGATTTAGGAAAATCAGAAAATTGGAAAAGGTTTAGCCACAAAGCAGCTTTGCCCCACTTACAAATAAAAGGCAGCCCAGAGCCCTAGGGAACATCTGTGCTACTCATGGTAGTGGAGTAGGAATTTTGAGATGTTCCATTGGCTCTTTCGTGGCAGTGTCTTTTGCAGCAGTGAATTATAATCTAGCAGTGGATCAACGTGGCACAGAGTCCAATGTGAGTAAACCCACCAAACTCCAAAATTACTGTAGACACAGCTTCCACGAGGCAAAGATCGTGGGGCAACACAGGGAAAAGCTGGGCTGCTCAGCAGCGTTCTCACAAATGGGAGCAGTGGTTTACAGCAGAGGCAGATCCATCCAGCAGTAAGTCAGGATGCGGCAGTCTGAAAACAGGGGCTGCGCTTTCTTGTAACCCTTCTTCCAGATACTCCTCAAGATCCCCCGCAAGGTCTGACTAGACAATGTGTCCAGTTACCATATATATATACACATACACACACACATATATATATATATATGGGTGATTTGCTCTTCTCCATTCAAGCCTGTGGGGGGTGGGGGAAGGAACTTTGTGCGTACTTCTTTCCAAATTCCAAATCTCAGAGCCGAAGGTGGTGGGTGGAGGAAAACAGTTTTGTCCCCATTCAAACCTCCATCAGGGCAGAGATTTGGGAGTGCCCTGCCACAGATTGCCAGAAAGTACTCTGGCTTGGTGAGTATTGCAGAAAATATAGTATGCAGGAGTTTCCACCTCCCTTTGGAAATACTTAGTAGTATACTGAAGAAACTGTCATATTTGCTTACATATCAGCTTCATCCCTCCTCTTCCCTCCATCTTTGTCTATGCAGGTTGCTGTTCTAATGCCATTTTACTTTAAAACAATGGCAAACCACTGGTGACTTCTCATCTGGGATTGTGTCAAAGGGACAATCATGCAACCAGAAACAGTAGCCATGCAGGAGCCCAAGGCAAGCGTAGGGAGAAAGCCTACCATGAGCTCTCTAGTAGTCTAGGGCTACCCTTAAAGTCAGTCTTGCATTCAGAAACTCGGCAGCATGTGCACTATGTTGAGAATCAGTTAGCAGATTACTTACGTCTGGAGGTCTGGGAGAAGATGATTCATATTCCTGTTCTTCCTCCACAGTGGGATGTTGATTTGTCTGAAGTGATGAACACAACAGTGTTGAAGAATATCTAGCTACAATTCACTAACAACTGCATAAAAAGCACAGGGCAATGAGAAAATCTTCTGTTACTAAACAGCACCAGAAGTCAGCACATGCACTGGGGTAAGTAATCACACAGGAGATAATATTTGGGATAGTATCCAACATATTCCAACCCAGATACCAAAATACTTCCATTTGGAATGACCTCACAGAGGGGAAAATTGAGTGCCACAAAAAAGAAAAACATTTTAAAATATTATGTTAACCACCACCAACTGCAGGTAAATAATCTCCCTCAGTACTTCTACACCTTTCTTTCTGAAGTAAGGAAACAGAAAGATCCAAGAACTTGTTAAAAGCATCTGTAAAGTAGGAGGGGAAGAAAAAGGGCCTGCCAATGCTGGGCTGCCAGAGTTGTTCATGGCTTTCTTCCTGTGTGGGCAAGCTGATGATCTCTTTGGTGACATGAGTGCTTTTTTTCCAGCCCAGATGAAAGAATTGTGACCCTGTTCCAGCAGTAAGGAAGTAAGCAAGGTACAGAGCCCCAGCCATCCCATGGGCTGAAACACAGGAAATAAAGGTGGCCAATCAACTTATCCACCTTGTATCATTTGGGGAGCTAGCTAACAACTTTGTGGAGTGAAAGGATCCCTAAATGAAAGATTTCCTCTGGGAAATGAGAGAGAAATCCCCTGAAAAACAATGGTGACAGATTTAAATTTTGGGGGTGCCCCTCCAGTATTTTTCACATGAATTTATCTTTTATCCTTATGAATCTACAAATGCTAAGCTGAGGTCCAGCCTTTGAGAGACAGACCTGACAGTCTGACTGTTTAGGTATGTGGTCCTGAACTTCCTGAAAACTTGAGTGCATTGAATGAGGTTTCAGAGGAGGAGATCTATGCTCAGAAGCAATAAGGCATTCAGGTGTTGAAAGGCAGTTACCTGATTCCAGCTGTAGGTCTTCCAGTGGAAAACACAGACCACTGCCAAGACGACTGCAAGGACCAAGGTCAGGAAACTGGGTATTCCTGCAGATACTCCAACCACCCAGTGCTCATACTAACTCACAAAGACAGATAGTCAGGCCAAATGCATGCAGTGTGATCCTTTGCCTTTAGAAGCTGAGTGAGTACCACACAACAGCAAGAAAAGCCAATGCAAGAACAAAATTGCAGCCCTGGATCAAAAGAGTAGTGTCTAGCTCAGCTGATCTACACACTGACACAGAGAGGGGAAGCAGAGATTTTATTTCAGAGGGAAAACATCTCACATAATCAAATGGATTCAATAATGAAATACAAATCTTACCCCAGGAGAACAATCTGCCTGGACAGTTGTGTTTCCAGATGTATGTGCAGAAGTCTAGGAATAAGATGGTTACAGAACACGTACCAAAAAAGTTTTTCATGCAAAGTAAGCAAGGAGAGAACCTAAGTCAGCAGCTGCACTTAGCAACAACAGCATTGGTCAGTAACATGCAGAACACTAAGCTGTACCCTGAGGTCATTCTCTGTGTTTACCAGGACCTGAATTCTGCTCCTTCGAACAATGGTTCTGGCTGAATGGAAAGAGAATATGTTTGTTTTGTTCTTTTTTTCTCAAAAAGGAGTATGAGGCTGCAGAAAATCATACCCAAGAGATGAGCAGAAATACATGCCAGAGAAGGCTGGATTCAGAAGGAGAAGCAGCATGAAGGGGAGCAGGAAGCCCCATGATAAAATGAGCTTTTGCAATAGTCTGTTTTCTTCTGAATAGTCTCCATGCTTGCCATCATGCTGGAGGCAGCTGCCTGCACAGTCTTGCCTGGAAGATCAGTTGGTGACCTGGCTCACAAATACAAGGCATGTAGTGCAGACCACTGGCAAAAACTGTATACTCCAACCCAAAACCTTCTGGTTTTCTCTAGTCATTGCAAAATGTCATGCCCAGCTCCAAGCAAGATGGCAGCTCCATCATGAAGAATGTCCATCACGCAGGTAGCGGTGACAGCAGGTGCTTCACTTGTTGACCTATTGCCAAGTTAATCCACTGTCTCAAGCTGACACTGCCCCAGCTGAGAGCCACAGGACCCAGTGTCCACCCCAGACAGCTGTGGGGAGCAAGGTCTCTGGGTACAGGCCAGAGCTCAATAGCTGCACATCTCCTCCAAGGCCACAAGTCAGTCAGGTTTCCTCCTGCACTCATAGCTAATAAATGCTCTGTTTAGTGAAGAACAACCATGACTAATACCTATGGACCTTTCCAGAATTCAGGAAACAGAAAAATTATCCTTATCCATTCTGAGAGTGGTTGTGACTGGACTGATTGTCCCCAGTGCTTGTAACTCATCAGTAAAATGGTTTTGAGCTCTGGTTGGGAACATACAAAACCAGAAATCGTCTTTGTGTCAGAGCAGAGACTACATATCACAGAAGAGGAGCAGAAAGGTAGGATCAGAAAGCTGAAATTTTTGCATACCTACAGCTTTTTGTGGGAAGAGAGAGGACCTCGTGTCTTCTAGCAAAGAATTAGCAGTAACAGATATCTCAGGTGAGTGTCAGCAAATGTAAAGGGCCCTTTGGTAATAGCTGCAATGGCTAATGGCCTGCTCCCCTCATCACTCCCCCCTCACCAGGAGAGAAGAGAAATTACACCTGAAATGGACAGATGTTCCCCTTGGTGAAAGAAGCAGGAAGAAACTAGCTGCATTGGAGGCAAACTCATCTCTCACTGGATTTGTGCATTGTTAAATAAACAGGCAAATGTCCACGTGTCGAAATCTGGGTACTTCAGACATCTCACCTGTCCTTACTGTTACAATATAAGGTCAGCGGCACTAGGACAGTCCATCAGAGAACATCCACCTCAGCACCCACCCATAAAAACAACAATTTATTTTCCAGAATCACAACCCCAGCTCTTACAGGTAACATGATGGTGAGAGTTCAGCTGACTCTCATCTTATGCAGTGTACTTACTGAATTTACAGTTGTGTTGTAAGATGGCGAGAAAGATGTTGTCTCCTGCAGAGAAAGAAAATAAATACACGTGAAGGCAACCAGAACTAAATATTAGCAAATGGGAGATGACCGCAGCCAGGTGTGGGAGCAGGAAGGAGTGCTTCTAAATTATTGGAAATGATGACACAAGAACATACCAGTTTGAGCTGAACAGAAAAGGCATGCTAATTACTCCAGACAAAACAAAACCCAGAGTCTTGCTGTTGACAAAAGTGTTAAACATGATCTGGTTTGTCTGAGTTGTTTATACTGTGCACGGCCTCTGATTAGGCAGGACTTTATCATTTAATGCATTTACCGTGATCGTTCCCCAGTGAGAAAGGGTAAGGCTTTTAACCCCACCGTGGCTTGGGAGAGCAAGTACAGTGGTAGCTTGTAAAATAGCCAATACTTGCAGCTGCAGCCCTTGAATCCTAAACTAATCACATGCACCTGCTTCTGTTTATCAAAGGACAGCTGAATATGATAAAACCACTAACACCTTCCTGACTAAGTTGTTTGCTGTTTCCACACACAGAAAGGGAGAGATTCAGACCAGTCTCTGCTAGATGTGTTGTCTGTCATCTGGGATATAGAGGCTGCCATCCAGGAGGAATGTAGAAAGAAACGTGGAGATAGTTGAAATCTGCTTTTAAGCTTCTCTGCTATTGCAACTCTACTGTTAGAAGCAATACTGTGTCCGTTGCCTGTAAAGATCCAGTGCTAGTGACAGTGTTGGGAATGGTACTGTGGAAAAGTTTAGCTTCAGAGATGGGTTATCAGGACAAGCAGTGCAGACGCTCTCCTTGTCTATAACTGAGGGCTAAGTAAGTATGGACATATGTACCAAACAGCTGTTTTAAGACACTTAGATTCAGTGTTGTTCCTGAACCCCATCCAGTTCCAGAAATGTGACAAATAAACTAGAGAGGAAGAACAAAGCTGCTGAAGTCTCTCTTTGAACTGAAAACTGTATTACATGGGAACATGATAAGGAAAAGGCTGAAAGAGCTTTGTTTTTAATCTGCAAAAAGCCAGTAGAAAGGGAGATGTAGGAAGTTCTGTTGTCTTGTACTGAGGAGGGTCTGGGTACTTCAGAACAAGGTCAGTGCAGTGAAAGCTGGTGAATAAAAGTTTGAAAGGGAGCAGAGCGGAGATGAAAATGTGCAGTCAACACACACCCAGCAATCAGACTCTCTGGACTTACTACTATTTACCACAGATGATTCAACCTCTTAGCATCAACTCTCCAACATACGGATAATACTCCCTTTCCTTTAGCTGTTATTGCACTTGCTCAAATTGTGGTTACTCATGGGCAGAGACCATCTCCCTTTATGTGCCTACACAGCTCCACGAGTAAGACCTGGCCAGCTCATGGATGGAGCTGGCACTGGGTCCATGCCATTCGCTGTGTGGGGCTACAGAAAGGAAAGAAAGGGGGATTCCAAGGGTACCAACATAATGAAAGTGAAAGATCTACAGAGGTTAGAAGGATCAAAGCCACTAATCTATTATTTATGTTAGTATGTGTTTAACAATTAACTTTGTGTTGCGCTCCCCTAGCTCTGTTGCTCACCCAAAATCCTTTGAGAGCAAGACTTTAGTGAATGCTAATGGAATTAATAAATGATTACATTTCAGAAGAGAATGCTGCTCTAGTCTCAGAGCCAGCTAGCCACTGGGAATAAGGAGGTTTCACTCACAGCCACTTTAACCTGGCAACTTCTAAACCGACTGTGTGCATCTCAGCCAGTCCCATCTCCCAGGACAGGAAATCTCCACAAGATCATCCATAGCTCAAGCTTCCTCTTTGCTCTGGCTGCATTGGTTGCATGGTAAGGAAATGCAGAGCTAACAAAGGGGCCAGCTTGATTGATCTAGATGGGGCAGAGAATGGGGAGGCTAAACATTCCCAAGCAGCTTTCCATCCAGTGGTTTCACCTCTGCTGCACTCTGACCTGCCCCTGCTACTTCCATCCAAACAAGACCCAGCCCACTCAATAGGATGATTCCCACTCACCATTTTGCTCTTCTCCCCAAGAAATTCCAGCATGAACAGGACTCTGTTAAGTTAGTGCTGCTCTGCCAGTTAGTGCTTCTTTCAGGATCAGTTTCTCTCCCTGCTAAAAACGGAACTGCAAACCTGCAAAAGATGAAGGGATGATGGCATTCCTCTTGGGATGACTCAGACAACCTGTCTGGGCCCCAGCACATCTGATTGAGCCAGATCACTACCAGGGGCAGGGTCTGGCATGTGCCTGTGGCAAATAAAACTACTTCTGGCTCTGAAAGCATGATATGTATCACAAATTAAGCTGAGGAGAATCCCGCTTTTGCTTTCTAAGGCTCATACCCTGTCTGCCAGAGTACATTTACTGGAAATACTCATACAAAGCAGAGGATTTCTGCCAGCTTGATGCAGAGACCAGTAAGCCTGTCTAGTCCAAGGTGTTGCTCTTTGTCTGAATTGTGTTGTAGCACTTAGTATTTGTGTTTTTAAGGGTCACGAATCTCTTGGCAGGCAATGGATATATCCTGCAGCTCCTCACATGTGGTGACTAGACAGCCCTTCCATGGTTTCTGAAAAATGAAATCATGTTTCTAGATATAAGCAGAGAACATGAGAGAGCATGTCACACAGTACTGGTGGCAGGCAGGCAGTGTGAAAGGGGACATTAATGGAACGTGAGAGTGGAAAATCAGAGAAGAAATATACATGTAAATCATTTGCAGGTTTAACAAATCTGATGCACACAGTAAGAACCTATCTCACTGCAACTGCAAATGTCTGTGTGTTTCTCTAACAGCTGTGACTCCAGTTCACAACCTACTTCCTATTTTGCTTCCTTTTTCTCCATCAGATTCACTTGGGTTGCATAATGTCTAACATTTCAACATTTCTTTGGACTGTAACTCTCTGTGTGATTGAAGACTTCTGGCCTTTGTTCTGAAAATTATGTGCACCTGGTGACTTGACTGTCAGCCTTCAGGCTCATTCTAGGGTTATACCATGCCTAGATATTTTAGTACAGGTGGCTACATGGTGACACTTATTCCTTACCTCATCTCCATTGCTGCTTTGCCTTTGGAAACAGCTGGGAAGAAATTCAGTCACCACAAAGGTTTGAATAGCACACAGCAAGAAATATTCTGGGTAGTGCGACATCCCTGAACTGGGTGTATGTTGAGGAAAGAGCACAGATGTGATCTTTATCAAGCAAAACAGACATCAAGCAGTGGACAAAAAGAGAAGAAAAGCCTTTTAGGTGCTGCCTAGAGACTGAACATCTTGCTACCACAGAGTGTGGACCTTAACTCTGCAGGAGGTAGCACCTGGTTTGTGCTCATTCTGCTGTCCTTTGCACAGGAGTTTCATATCCCAGGGCCTTTGGGACCTGTGGTTGAAAGCTATACCCTGTAGTGTAGTAAATGAGCTTTCACTTTAGAAATCTACTTACTGACTACTTCCCAAATCTCTAATGTTTGTTGCTGCAGATCTGCATCTCAGCCCACTAAAGCACAAGTGCAGAACATGAAACAGTGATGCAGCCCTTTGGCTGACCAACTTGTTCCTCTGCCTCACTTTGTTAATGCAAACTTGATTGCAAAAGCCAAGTAAATAGCTCAAGAGAAAGTCACTTCCTGCAAGAGAGCAAATCCCACCCAGTGTTAGCAGGAGACACGAACAACAGTTGGCAGAACAAGAATTGTATTAAGAAATTTCCTTTGAGGAATTGGTAAAAACATGCATACAACAGAACGTGCAACTGAATCAACAGTCTTTAATGAATGCAGAAACTCATTCTGGGCACAGGTACATTTGTGATTAACCCCAAACCCTGCTCTCCTCCTGCTCTCAGAAGTTATTTTAATTAGTGAAATATAAAATCACAGAAAGACCAGAATACTTATGCACACCTTAAAGGGTATGACTTCTTCTTTTTTTCTTAAGAAATTTCCACACATTTAGAATTATTGACTGTTAAGTGCAGTCAGTACAGCAGAAATATTCTACACAATCATTGGTTGAAATGAACAGTACAACAGTTGTGAGCACACTGTCACTAGAGACACCTGCACGAATGCTAACAAGTGTAGTAGATCAGTCTAACCACAGTGAAAGTATCTGCAATGAACCAGTCTAGGGAAGATGGCAAATTACCAAAACATGGAACAGGTATGTTGAAGTACATGGGAAGATCCTATAGTGACTTCTCTCCAGAGCCATCACTCCCGTTAGAGGGTCAGGAAGCCTGAACCACTGCTTGCCATCTGAAACTTTTCTTCTGTTTAACAGAGACTGGTGTTATACTTTTATTCCTAGACTTCAGTCACTGTGATTTTGCTTGAACAGGGGCAAAGAAAAGAAGGACAAACACAGATCCCATCTAGCACAGCTCACTTCCCCAGACCACCTTGAGATCAGAGATCTTGCCTGTAAAAAGGCCACAAAACTTGAAAGGATGAACAAAACAGAGCTAAAAATCCAAACCAGAAACAACATGGTTTTATACATCCTGCAATAAAGCTATAGACAACAGTACAGTATTGTTCACATGACACTTATTAAGGCTTTGACTACTGGTCTTCTACATGCACATTTTATATACATATAATCTTGTGTGTGTATAAATTACTTATTTTTTCTTGTTCTAAGCAAGAAAATATTTCCATGCATTTGCTTCTCCTAGTATTCACAATACTTGGACCATATTCTGTTCAAAGACTTCTGGAGAGGGCTGAGTCCATCTATTTACCCATCTGTAAATGCCCTCATCTTCAGTAATGTCATTTGTGCCTGACAGTGGCGCTGGCCCCACACTTCTCCATAGGCATACACCAGAGAGGAGGTGTCACCCCAGAGCCTGACAGTACACTGGTTATGTAAACATAGTAATCCTTGGATTATAAATACTTTATTAAAGCTAACATACCTCAGCTTTTAGCTCATAATTGCCTATGAGTGCCTTGATGAAATTATCATTCTGAATAAAGTTGTTGGTTTTTCCTTTCCATATCAACAGCTCAGTCATAGAGGTTTCCCCATGTGGCACTCCAAATGCACACTTTTCCCTACTTTTTCCCAAAGAAATGCCAAGCTAACTGTTAATTCAGCAAGTCCATGTACATAAATAATTGCAACACAGAGCATGCCTGAGCCCTCTAACTAAAAGTGCTTAAGCCACCATCTTGCTTCCTCACCTGCCATGAAATTAAGAGACTGGGCCACGTGCTAGAGAGGAACAGGGAGGAAGCAGAAACCAGCAGAACTCTCCTAGTCTCGTGCCTGGAGCTTGCACATGTAACAGTTTCCCAGAGCTCACCTGAAGCATGGCCTATGTCCATTTGACTCAGGGACACTTTGATTACCTCTAGTTCAGTGTTCCCTTCAGTGAGATGTCCTGGGCAGAGCAGCTCTTCTGTGGAAAGGAAGGACTGACATGGAAGCGATACTAAGGAAAGGAAGCAGTGTAAAGAAGGCTAAGAAAGCGAGCGTAGGTGGAATGAGAAGGAGGGAGAGATTTCTTCTTAAAGATAAGGCCTGGACTGCTGCATCAGCCTTCTGAGCTGCCTTGCCTGGTAGTGTAACTGGAGCATGCTGTCAGCTCTCCAGTTGTTAAGCTTTGCCACCAGTACACAGTCATTCCTTGCACCACACCGCATCATTTCCCTGTCAGCCACCCCTTTTCCACTGCCCACTGTGTCAAAGTACTTCCATTCAACATATACCATGGCAAGGACTGCAACACAAGCAGAGGGTCCTTCTCGTTCACCATAATTGAAACAGTTAGCAGCCCTAAAGGGATAATTGTCCCTGTGCCCCTGCCTATATTTCAGTCTACAATAGCCAAAGTGGTAAGTAGATGGGACAGGAGTGATGGAGTCCCAGCTACCTGGCTATTCACTTATTGCACTGAGTATTTTAGGCTGGTAGGGAATAGTGGGTGGCTCCTAAGGTCCTTTGAGAAAATCCTACTGAGCGGCCATTCACATCACCTGCTAAGGAAAATGAGTTCAGACAGCTCATGTGTACAGAATGCTTAGGAAATGTCACCTAGAAAAAAGATATTCAAGAGATGAAGGCTTTTCTCAGTTCAGTCTCAGTCTTCACTCTGAACCATGGCAGACTGTGCAAAATACAATGCTTATGCCCTGGTAGGTATGATTAAAAGACTATTTTTGGTCATGGGTATGCCAACAAGAAAGGATCATGCTAATAATTTCAGAGGCAAAAGTTTGAGATTGGATTTATAGTTACAGCAAATACTGTACACTGCTTCTGGCCAGGTGCACAGAGGCTTGTTTAAAAACAAAACAAAACAAAAAAACCCAAAACACAAAAACCCCACACAACCGAAAACAAACCAAAAAACCCAACAATAAACCCCCAAATGAAAACCAAAGATCACAGTCAAACGTCTTAATTTTCAGATGAGAATGTCTGTGAGAAACAAACTACTTTCTCATGTGCAACGCATCCTGAAATTTGGTACTTATGTATTGGGCGTGAAAGCCTTTCTTGCTGATGGTGTCGTCTGTGTGGAATCGAATCATGATGGAATCTCCTGCAGAGTAGATTTCTTCTAGAGGCTGCAGAAAAGAAGACAGCACAGAGTTGTCAAGTCTGCAGACTAAATAGCTGCGCTGTGGTGCTAGAACTTAAGCTCACAGACTGGTCAGGAAAAACAGACAGCTAGTGCTCAGTATCTCCTGTCCTGTTCTGACCTCCTTTATTCTCCCTTTATGTTTGAAGACTGGTGCCAACCCACCCTATAATCCCAAGTCTTCAAGTTGTTTTTCGTAAATCACATTCACTGGACTCCCTGAATGTTCTTGTTCCACTCTTCTAAGTTTTCTTGAATTGGCCATAATCATTTCAAGACATGATACAACCTAAACTAGGCATGTTTGACAGTTAAGGCCTTCTCAGGGGAAATTAGCAGCAAAATAGCCACTTATCTTACATGCTAACTGTGGTTATCTTTCCCACTGCTGTTGCCTGTTGCAACCTCCCCGTGCTTCTCTGCAGCAACCACTTTCCTGGCCATGCTCCATTTGCCATTGTGCAGGTAGATAAATTACTGCCCTGCTGCTCTGAACTTCTTCACACCAAGTTGCTACATCTTTGTTTATTTTCCAGATTATTTCCCTCAGTTTGCAACAATTTCTCCCAAACACCTGCACCTTAGATGTCTCTCTTTAAATGCATTAAGAACCTTCTCTATTGCTGAAGTCCTAGAGCAATTAAATACAGAACCTCTGGTTTTAAATGCCACACACTACTGTTATCACACAGATAGCAATTTAGGAGACAACATGCCACCCTGCAGTAAATAGGCAGCTCTGCAAGTCCCTCCATCCTTCAACACTGCCATTACATGGCTGCAATGTGACTTGGATTCAGGCAGCAAGTGACTGAGGATGACACTGGCCTTTGGAAGCTGTTACTAACATCTACATGGCATTTTTGTTGGTAGGCTGAGACATAGCAGTGCCCTAGGCTAACAAGGACAAGCCACTCAGCAGGGTTTTCAGACCAACTCTGTGCATCAGATGAAAGGGCTGTCATCTCTAGCAACCTGAGAAGCAGCAAAACCTAGACACACAAGGTGTTCTCCTTATCAGTAGGGAAGAGCTGCCCCCCTCCAAAAAGCATATGAGAGTATCCTTCCTTGCCACTTCTAGTTAGGCCTATGAAATCACCATCACCACAGCTTACCCCTGAGCCACAGAAGCGTCCCAGACGGGGAGCAGTGCTGTCATAACCATCATAAATCTCCATGTAGTCATACCCACAGTCAGCCTCCTCCTCGATCTCAAATGTCTGGAATATCAGCTCCACCCCATAACCATCTTCAGCTACAATGACCCATTCACAGTTTGCTTGACCTGGGTAGTTGTTGTCCCCAAACTGAGCATGGGAATATAGGTCCTTAGTTCGTACTTCAGCCTTTAAGAGCCCACCACATTCTGGAGGAAGAAAAGAGGACAGAAGAGTCTCGTCAGAGGTCCTACCATAAAACAAGGACTCACCATCCAAATTTTGGGCTGTAGGGAGAGAAGACATTCATCATAACACACATGTACAACAGGGAAGGTAATTAATCATTGCACCAAACTTTTGTAAACCACCAGAGAATTTCCCAGTCACCCATGAATCAATCTATGGACCAACACAGCACAGAGAAGTCTGGTCCTTTAAGTACAGAACATGAAGGGAAAGAGATAATCAGTTAACACTGGCAGAGTGGGATTTTTGCCACATTATGCTCTAGAAAAATGTATTATTTTATAGAGCAGTTGTGAAAAGGAAAACTTAACATGTTCTTTGCATGTGGCTTGCAACTGAAATTCTGAGTTCAGGTATTTTACCACTTCAAAAAACACATAAAAAATTTAGGGACCAAGATAATCCTTTTCTGCCCATGCATTGCACAAAGGTAGCCCTGTGCTTGCACAAAATATGTGTGCTTTTGTTAAGTTTCCATTTAGCCAATTAGAATATGCCTCCTCAACAGTCTCTCACACTCAGAGCATATTTCAGCTGTTCACAGAAGCAGGTATTTCAAAAAAGTGAACGTTGGTACAACATACCCACCTCTGGGCTGCCAAAGAGAGATCAAGATTGCTGTGCTGGTACACAACAAATATCTGCTTCCATCACAACCATCCTGTTCCATGTGTAGGCCAATACATTGGCTATACCACCTCATTTTATGAGGGTTGATGAGGAACAGAATGGGTTGCTGTTCAGCCAAACACCTTCAATTTAAACAGAAATGAGCAGATATGTCTGACATGAAGAGACGTCTGAGCTAATAAAGGAGTCAGCATTTATGGTATGATGCAAATAAATGGTCTAGGAACAGGTTAGCACAATTTACAACTACCTAAAATTCAGGCTAATGGGTGAAAAATGTGCCTCATTTTTCCTGGTAAACAAGACAGTGAGATTTGATGACATCACACTGGGGGATTGACAAGCAACCAGCTTACCTGTGCTGTGCTTTGCTTGGAAACCCTTCCTTTGCACAGAAGCATCAGAGTAAAATCTGAGGAACATCTTGTTGGTAGAAGCCACTACAGGGTCAGGTTTCTTGCTGCCACAGAAACGACCAAGGACAGGTGACTTGCTGTTGGGCCCATCATATATTTCCACGTGGTCATAGGCACATTCTTGGTGCTGTTCAATCTCAAACTCATTGAAGGTCTACAGCAAGAATAAGAGAATTAGGACAGAGTATGAGTTTCGCAGAGGAAGAAATGTCAAGTGAGAAACGAGTGACATTATATGCCTTTCCCACAAACTAGAATAGCAGTACTTTCAAGCAAAAGTGATCTCAGGTTCAAATGTTCATATGAATACATTGTGTAACATTAGTTTTGCTGCCTCATATGAGTGCACAACAGTTTTCACCAGCAAGCCTTATATACTCATACTCCTGCCACTGCCCTACTTAGTACAGAGTGGGCAGTTCTTTAATCCTACTTCCACAGGGATCCAGGTATTATTTCCCTAAGTACATGGGCCATCTGCACAGCCTTGGACGTGCCCTGCTATAAACATAAGGCCACTCTGTAAAACAGAACTGATGCTTCTTCCTTAGAGGGGCTGCGGACTAGCTTTGCCACCACCTTATGCAGAGATGGTCCTAACAGAGTGGGTTATGAGGAGGAGTAGTGGTTGGAGGGCATCTTACACCTTCTGTTAATAGAGAGAGTAATGCTCCACATTTTCTGGAGTCTCCTCCAAGCTGCCTTACCCCTACCTTGTGTCCTTCTGGGACATTCCATTCTTTTGCAGGCCAGGGCCAGCCTCTCAGGATGCCCTTCTCCAAGCACCCCACACAGGACCTACAAGAATCAACCTCCCACTCACACAGTGTCAGGGGACAGTCACTGAAGTTCTTCACAGTCCAGTCTGTTTGCCCCTTTATGTCCCCACTCACTAGTTACTCACTACTTTCACTCGGTGACCAGGCGTTGCAGAGATGTCCCAGGTGCACTCTTTCCGGCTGGGGTACTTGTCAGGCCAGTTCGGACTGCTCATTGTTCCCTCTGCAGCACTGAGCTTGTGCTCACAACCAGCTTGGAAGAGAGATCACAAGATGGAGGCATCAAGACAGGTCTCACATGGGAATCATGTAACATCCTACATGCTCCTCTCTGCCCACACAGACCCTCAAAAGGGCAGAAACAGGGAACATGAACTTTGAGTATTACTGCACAGTTCTGGTAGGTTTGTCTAATACTTTCATGACCTAACTTGGCAAACTGGTGAAATGGACCACTCCTAAGGGACTTACTAACTTCATCCACCTCTTCATTCCAAAATATAATCTCTTATACTTTGCTTGCCCTGTTTCCTGTGACATGGTGCCCAAACTCTCTGTCATGTTGGCTCTGGTGCTATCTCAGCCTTTACTTGTTTTACTGACTTGGAAAGCTGAATCATCTCATGGAGAGATCAGACAAGGACCACAGACCATACACAGGAAGGCCATGGCAGCACACATCAGGGATACAGGTGCAGAAAGCAAAATAATTTTGGCAGCAGTAATTTGTTAGACCAGCCCATCTTTTATCTTCTTACTCGAACCAAATAATTAAATTAAGGAGCAGTGAATAATGCAATGATGATGCCCCATAACTGCTCCTTTTGCTAGTCCAACTTTTCCCCCCACCCTGTTCACCCCCCATGACATATAAAGGGCCAGACTTGTGAATGGATCCAGCTGAAAACAAGTCATCTTCTTCCTTTTTCTAGGTACTGTTTCATCTAGCTGGGGCTTTTTCAGTGTCCCAGTCTGGTATGTTGCATTAACATCCAACACCAACACGGACTCACACTGGCTCAAACTCTGTTTGAAGAACCTTGTTTTTCCTGAGGGTAGGGAGTGGGGACCTTACCTTCTTTACAATCATGACCATTTTCATGCAGCTTGAAGCCATTTCTGCACTGGCATATGTAGCTCCCAAACGTGTTGATACATTCATGCTGGCAACCACCATTGTCTTTGGAGCATTCATCCTTATCTGGTCAGGATCAAACCAACAAACATGGAGCTGACACTGAGAAACAGACTACTGCAATAGTATGGGAGTTCCATACTCAGACTGGCAGATAGCAGGGCAAACCTCCAACCTCTAGTGCTGGATTAGTCCAGTCCTCCTCTTCACCCCCAACACAATTCTCTTTCATTCCAAAAAACACATCACAAACGTGCTTAATTATACAAGGTAGGTTTGAATGGTGAAAGACTCTTATCTAAAATACACCTATAGCAACGTCTCATTCTTTCAGAATGGAGTCCAGAAAATATATCACACAAGTTCAGCAGCCTGGGCAAAAATTTACCAGCTAATTTTTATACTTTCAAGTTCCCAACTTCTGAAAAGTGCCCATCTTGGAACAGTTCTGTATGAGAGTAGGTATCAGCTACTCCCTGGAGCTGAAATATGCCCCAGTGGAAGTTCATTCCTGTGTGCCTGGGACTATGCATTCTTGAATCTTGAAATGTACACCACATCAGCCTTCCTTTTAGATTTCAAAAGGCAACCCCCTAGCCCTGATTCTGCTTTGCAACTGCTTTAATTCAAGGCCATTTTCCCTGACCATCCTCTTAAAAAACATTAATATTCCCCAGTTCATGCTGAAAACACAGCATGAAATTGAGTTTCCACTTCTATATAATGCACCCACCAGAACTGACTCGTAAAAAGGCAAATCATATCAAGAGCTATTAAGGGTTCAGAACAGAGGATTACAAACTTCCACTAGCATGTCCTGCTTTGGTGAGAAGAACTGCTGTATAGGAGACTTCTGAAACTGGAAGAGTTAGAAAACATCCAGAGGAAAAGGCTTTTCTTTAATGACTCCAGTGACAGAACTAACTTCTAGGATCAGGTTCCCCATTGCTTCCTACTGTGAAAGGTCTTGCTGACACCACACTATGAAATGAGACCATACTCTGCATCATGTCAGGCTCTGCCTGATTTGACAGGAGATTGAAGAAAATTCACCAGACCCAAAAGGTTCAGAGGAAACAGCTAAGTGAGTGAAAGAATATGGCCACATACCAGAGAAGTAATGAACTTTAAAGCCTTTCTTGGAGACTGTGTTGTCTGATTTGAACTCCAGTCTCATGTTGTTGCTATATGATGTGATTACCTCAGGCTTCTCTGAGCCACAGAATTTGCCGTGAAGCTTGGAGTCAGAAGGCAACCCACTGCGGACCTCAACATAGTCATATTTACAGACCTGCCAAGAGAGAAAAATATTTCTCAGCTCTGTAAACTTTGAACTGAACATTTCAGTGTAAGGGGACAGAGGCTTGACTGAGAGGGAACAGAAAGAGCCTTATACTCAAAACACTCCCAACTTCCCCATATTCTCCTCTGTCAGTGTTCTCACTCACTTTCCTTGCTGTCTTGGTCTTACAGCATGAGCATGTTTATCAGAATTCCATTTGGTTTAGCTAAAATAATTACTCCCATCTTATCTACAAACCTGTCAGTGCTGAACAGCAGCCTGCCAAATGAAGAAAGAGCAGCTGCTCCCATTTGCAGCACGGAAAGCAAGACCTGAACGCTTTGTTTAAAATCCATTCCACCTTTGGCAGGGCAGAGAACAGACTCTTTTACTGGTTATTTTTGTATCCTTGAAGAACTCTATTTCTTGGTTCATTTCCAATTATTCTCTTGCACACACAGTTCTGGGAAGGGGTGGGGAAGGGGACAGGACAGCTATTAGGTATGGAAAACATGTACAATTACACAAAATTGGTAGAAACGAGAAGTCCGTTTGTAACAGAATAGCTTTAATCCTTCCACTCCATTGAGAAAGCAAGTCCAGAATTCAAATAGAATAATCACTATTATTGGGTTATTATATTAAGGGCAGGGAAACAACCAGAAGCTCCACCAGTAGAAAGAAAGTCTCCTCTTCCTTGTCCCCCAAGGATTTATCTGATTCTGAGCTAGCCAATAGTCACACCTCTGAGATGCAGGGACTGGTTACGTACATCATTGCCTTCCAGCTCAAACACTTCGAACTGCAGAGAGATCCGGTACTGGGCTGGAGCTACCACCTGCCAGACGCAGTTTTTGTTAGTAGGATATTCCTTGGGCCATCCAGGGCTAGTAATGGTCCCATTGAGCTTGGTGATGAAGCCCCCACAGGCAGCTGGAGAGGCAATAAATGAACACAAGTTTTACTTGGTTCTGTACAGACACACAGATTGGGCCATGCTGTTAGCTAGGAAATGAATCAGATCCTGGTTGGTAGCACATTTCAAAACCCAGCTTCCAGAAAAGATTTTAAATGCTGGGGGCTGTGAAGACAACAGAAATGTCACCTGCTGTAAATCACCAGTAAAACACACACAGCCAGGTTGTGCCTCTGAGAGCCACTGAAATAGTGTAAAATTGACCTCACTTTTAGTCTATAGACTTGGGCTTACTATGGATCCATTGACTTGACATGCACACTAAAGTCTAGTTTGATAAATTCAGCCTTATTATTTCAAGTTTATCAGTAATGGAATAATTGATAGGTAATGGAATCCTAGGGAAGGTACTCCTGTCAACTCTTTAATGACTATTAGATGAGGACTGCATCTTCTCCAGGAAAAGTAGAAGACAAAGCTAAACTTAGCTTCATTATCACATTTTCTTAAAAATTAAGGACACCTCATCTTCACCCTCCTGTGAGAGGGATGGCTTTTATCTCAAAACAATCAGTCTGTTTGCTCTTCTGCAAAACTGTACTTGTGATGAAGTAATTTTTCTCTTGCTGTTCCCTGGGATTAATGATATATAGTCACATGTTCAAGACCCACAGGGATAAAAGCTTCCTGCACCTTGTTCCCAGCATCATTTTGCATTAACAGAACTAATCCAACAGAGTAGCTTCAATACAAAAAAAGTGCAGCACGCTTATTTGGAAAAACAAAAGCAATTTACTTTAATGTGCACCAGTACAATTTCAAATACTATCCTCCCTGTAATGGCCACAAATGAGTTTTAAAACAGGATGTTAAGGTGAAGTTTAAAAAATGCTTGCCAAGTTATACCAACTGGCTTGCTCAAAATTGCAATTTTTTTTTTTTTTTTTTTAATGTAGTAAAGCTTCCAAAAGTCTTTTAGACACACCTGATTCTCCCCTCACCAAGTCAACAGCAACCAGTTTGACAAATGCACAAGTCTGGGCAAACTGGACGAGTTTGAGAGCACAATGTGTGCTGATCCCTACATGCAGAGCTAAGATACAAGGACAGCTGTATTGTTGGTAGGAGCAAACAGCAAGAGATTAAGTTATGACTAGAAAGCTGACAGAAACAGTTTCTGTCAAAGATAAGGTTTTGTTTTTTTTTTTTAACTCCATAACAGAAAAAAGGCAACTGACTCCTCAGTATGGAGAATGTCTGTTTTGTATGCTGGCAAAACATGAATATTTTATTCTGCAAAAGGATTTTTTTTTTTTTTTTAAATCAGCCCTGGACAGAAATACTTTGGAGACACTTAATTGTCAGTTTGCAATGCCTTCTTATGCTGCACCATGGGAGATCTCGTCTAAATAACAATCTTTGGGCAGGAAGGAGATGTTTAGTATATTTTCAGTTTTTCAGCTAAAATTTTCTTTTCAGCATAAGAACTGGCAAAAAGAAAATTTTCAGATGGGACAATATACAGAGAAACAAAGAGGATGTAAGGGCAAGGAAAATCATCACCAAGCTTGTTCAATTTCAGTATTAGCTGTAGCACCCATCCTATAGACAGATGCCTTAATCTGTAGGTTACTCACCTTCACAGCTCTTTTTGTCAGATGTCAACTCATATCCAGGCTCACAGGTGCATTTGTAGCTGCCCAGTGTGTTCTCACAGTGCTGCTCACACCCACCATTGTCCGGCAGAGAACATTCATCCATCTCTGTCAAGAGAAAACCAGAACGTTTCACACTTTCCCAAACACCTCAACCACCTCATATTCCTCAGGCAACACTTCTACACAGGGCCAGAACACTGGCTGGCTAGCCAAGCCCACGGAGCAGGCACTGCAGCTAACCTCACAAGGGCTAAAGGACTCCTACCATCAAAACCTCAAATCACTACAACTACTGTTACTAGTCAAGAGCATTTCTCTAAACAGAAGTGGAAAACCATGGCCTGCTAGAAAAAAAATTACCACATTTTGTTCTCGTTTGCCTTTCTAAAATTTGCTTTGTATTTCAAATTTCTCATGCTCCCCAGTGAATTGAGTTACCAGGAACCAGCCCACTATTGTGCCTGCAGTAATGGAGCTGTGGGAGACCATACCCCACCGAAAAGGGTGCAGCAAAGGAACTGGCAGAATGTGTAAGTAGTTCTTCATTTTCATAGAGACATGAAGTCTCTCTACTCTAGACTCTGAAGTCACATTCTTTCAATCAGGTCTCAACAGTTTGAACTGACATTTTAATATAGAGATTTCCAGACGTACTGACTTCCCACTCTGGCTTCTGATTCCATGTGCATGCCTTAATAGTGGCTTTATGAGCATTGTCATGGTGGGTTGGTCTCAGCTAGCAGCCAAATTCCCACTCATTTGCTTGCTCACTCCTGGAACCCCCTACTCCAGTGGAATGGGAGAGAAAATATGAGAAACTGAAGCAAGAAATGTCCTGGGCTGAGACAAGGAAACTACCCACCGTCTACTGTCATGGACAAAACAGAGACAGCTTTGAGGATTTTCACTTGACTTATGCCCAAATAATATAAATATGTTAATACTGATGTGGATACAGGGAAACAAAACCAAAACCNTACTTAGGGAAATATAGGAAATATTAAAATACTTATAGAAAACATTTTTCTGCTCTCCTTTCCCAGGCTCAGCATTATTCCAGACTCCTCTCCCCCTGCCTTGTAACACCACAGCTTACACTCAGTCCCTTCAGTAAAGTGCATAAAGGCAGGAGGGGAAGGGGAGGGTAAATCTTAAAGCAAGTTAAGAATCTTCTCATTTGATCTATGTAGCAGAATTTGGAACATTATACTGGGTGTACACATCAAGGTATTGGCAGTGGAAGGCTGTTGGGATACCCCATCCCACACAGCTGGGAGCTACAGTCTGTATAGGACTTTGCTGCTAATTCCTTCTCATACTTCCCTCGTGCTTCAGCACGGGTTCTCCACAGGTTGCAGGGAATATTTCCTCTCCCATGAAGTACCTCCACCTTCTCTTCCTCTGACTTTAGTGTAATCACAGAATCACAGAACTTTAGAGGTTGGAAGGCACCTCCAGAGATCATTTGGTCTGGGCAGCTTTTGAAAGTCTCCAGAGAAAGAGACTCCACAACCAATCTGGGTAGCCTGTTCCAGTGCTCTGTCACCCTCACTGTAAAGAAGGTTCTCCTCATGCTGAGGTGAAACCTTCTATGTTCCAATTTGTAGCCATTGCTCTTTGTCTTATTGCTGCTGACCAGCAAAAAGAGATTGGCCCCATGCACTTGACACCCACCTCTCAGATGTTTGTATACATTGACCAGATCTCCTCTCAGCCTCTTCTGCAGACTAAATAGCCCCAGGTTTCTCAGTCTCTCTTTGTAAGGGAGATGCTCAAATCTCCCAATCATTCTCGTGGCTCTCTGCTGGACTCTCTCCAGCAGGTCCCTGTCTCTCTTGAACTGGGGAGCCCAAAACTGGGCACAGTATTCCAGGTGTGGTCTCACCAGGGCAGAGTAGAGGGGGAGAAGAATCTCCCACGCTTATCCTGATGCATCCGTGAATGCCATTGGCTGTCTTGGCCACAAGGGCACATTGCTGGCCCATGCAGAACTTGCTGTCCACCAGCACTCCAAGATCTTTCTCCACAGAACTGCTTTCCAGCAGGACAGCCCCCAGCCTGTACTGGTGCCTGTTGTTATTGCTCCTCAGGTGCACAACCCTGCACTTGTGCTTACTGAACTTCATAAGGTTTGCCTTCACCCAGCTCTCCAGTCTCTCCAGATTTTGTTGGATGGTAGCACAGCCTGACAGGCTGTTGGCCGCACCCCCCAGTTTTGTATCATCAGTGAATTTGCTGAGGGTACACTCAATGTCTTCACCTAGGTTGTTGATAAAAATATCGAACAAAACTGGACCTGGGGAACACCAATGGCTACAGGCCTCCAACTTGATTCTCTCCCATTGATGACAACTCTCTAAACTCTGTTGTGGAGACAGTTTTCGATCCACCTCACAGAGCACATCTCCTGAGCTTATCTCTGCTGTTTCACATTTTTTGTTCCTTCCTCCTCTTTTAACTGAAATATTCTATTTTATTCTATTGATAAGACCATCTTCCTACAAAGCCTTTCCTCAGTCAGGAACTTCCCACTGCAACAGTTTCAGTCCAAACAAATTTTATTTCCTGGTTTCTGTTTGTGGATTTGCGGTGAAGAAAGCAAGAGTATTTCTTCGCTGCTCCATGCCTGGGTACAGATTCAGCAGTTTCTAATCTGGATGCAAAATCACCTGCTTGAGAGTTAAGAAGCTGTAATTCCTACGACCATCAAATGTAACTTTCTTTGCCTACAAACTTGCAAGAGAACCTCAGATTCTACAGGATGACTTGCTGCAGGCCAAGAAATCTCCACATAGTGTTAAACCTGGGAAGACACATCTGCCACAATCTTGCACTACCAGTGCCTGATAGAGGCCTTCAGGAAGTATTTTCTGTGACTTTATGGAATCTGAGAAATTTAAACAAGGAAGTTTAGGCATTGTGAGGTTTGGTCAGGGACTGGAATTAAATACCAAAATATTTGCCTATGATCTTGCCATCACCCTTCGTCATGGTCTGTTAGGATCTCTCAAATTTACTGGGTAATGTACTCTGAATTAAAGTTTATTTAACTAATTATTTTCTTTTTTGTTGGTGGTGGTTTTTTTTCCCCAGTTTTGTTTTTCTGTGCACAAGTGCACAGAAAGAATTACTGGTTACAGGTTATGAAATCTTATAACTTGAATGGTAAATAAGTAAATTGACATAAAAGACTAGTCTGAGCCCTGTTGTGTTTGTTTTATTTCTTGATGAGCTCATGAAATCAAGATTAATTCACAGTACATTGTCCTCCGAATTTGGCACATTCAAATGAACTGTGATGACCTTAACACAAGACAAAAATTAAAGCAGAAATAAACACAGGACTTATGCAATCCAAATATTGGAATTGAAACTATTATTTCTGCACAAATGTCACTGAACTCAAGGGAAACATAACAATCTACCTTACAGCTCCACAGGTATTTTCCCAAGTGTTCTTGCTTTGGTAACTATATCAAGTTACCAAGATGCTGGCGAAGGACCATGTCTCAGACCCAGCTGTTAAGAAAAAATCTTAACTTATTCACATCGTCCTGAGGAGGATCTCAGTTTAGGAACATGTTTGTCTTCTCAAGCACTCAGAAATTTTCCTTTGTGTTCAAATCTACACTCTCTCCAGAGGCTTCTTTTGGGATAGAACTTAAACAGAAAGTTGTTTTCAACACTCTTTTAAAAATAATACTTTTAAAATAGTACTTTTTAAAAAAATATCAGCGTGCCCTGGCATGGATAAATCGAGATCAAATTCTGCCCAGCTGCACAACACAAGGTGTTAGTGCCTGTGCTGATACTGACCCAGTAGGTTCACTCTGTCTTAACCAGGGAGATGATGTTCATGCCTAAGCATCAAACCCCTCCACACTCTGAAAGCAATTTGTATACAAACTCAATAGTGAAGGTTGTCTAACAGCTTTTAATTACAAGTAGATACTTAGGTAGCTGATCACTTTGGGACAGAAGTTGGTTAAGAGATGACCTTGAGAGGTACTAGATCACACACCTTTAAAAAAATTTGCTGCAAAGCCTGCTTTATTGATGGTTGCATCAGATGCAAACTTCATCCATACTTTATTTGAGCTGGATTTGATATCTTCTGGCTTCTCGTAGCCACAGAAGTGACCAATCAGGGGGCTGTATTCAGTGAGGCCATCGCGGATCTCTAGGTAGTCGTAAGAACATGCATCGTGCCACTCAATCTGCAAAGGAAAAAGAGTGGGCCTGTAGCTTACTAGCATGAGTGCTGAGAGTCAGGCTAGAGACACAGTTAGACTTTGTCCAGAGATCAGCCTCCAAAGGAGCATCCAAACAGCTGGTTACAGATAGGTAGTGGTCTCATGGCTGTCACTGAGCAATCCTGCAGATGAAATTGCATTCAAGCCCAGGCACATCTCAGTTCTATTGCTATTTCACAGCTATGAACTCTGAGAAACAGAGCAGAACAACTAAAAGCAAAAGTTTCAAGGAATAACTGTGGGGTCACAGCTAGCAGATAGTGGTGTCAGCTCTTTCCAGAGCAAGCACAGTAAGTATTCATAAGACACTTGTGAATTAATGATATAGATGGAATTTATGCACTAATTCAGGTCCTGTCCACTTCTGTCTGTGACTTACAAATCAGCAGTCAGAAACAGGTCACTGGGCATCTAGATAAAAGTGTAACACGTCCTGTAATCAGCTAGAGAAAAGCATTTCCTGAGCTTTTCAAAGCCTGTCTGACACATGGCAACGTTATGTTTCACTGCAGAGCCTACAAACATCTTGCAATCTGCTAAACCTCCATGACACCAACAAGTGTTTTTTCTTGCCTGGATTATGACCATTCTATTTGACCAGAGTGAAAATCTAAGGACTCGTGAATCCCTACTTAAAAACATCAGTAGTTTTGAGGCCTTTCTAATTCTCTTTGTTGAGAGTCAGTTTTTGAAAACTCATAATATTTAAAACTTGGTCCCAAAATCTTTGAGCAAAACCCTGGTAAGGAGAAATGATCTTCTGAAACNTCATTCTTAATTTTAAAGACTCTGTTGAGGCAAAATAATATTCATAATATAAATACAATGACATTTCTCACCTCAAAGGCTTGGAATGTTATCCCTATATGAAAGCCCTCAGAAACTGTGATCTTCCAGATGCACTCTTTGGAAGGTCTGTAGTCATCTGGGTAATTGGGAGATTGGATCTGGCCATTATCTTTGTGAATTTCTCCACCACAAATAGCTTCATAAAAGACAAACAGCAAAACCAGGAGATTGCAGGTGTTTCCTTATGTAAAGCCGGCTCCATACACAGTCTTCTTCCTCATCCAAATCTGTGTCAATATCACTTATCACACAAAAGCAACACACAAAGTCATGGAAGTTTTTTTATATACATATATCTATCACATTTTGTCCTGGTGACAGTGTATCCCGTCTTGCTGTGCAAACCTCCTTAGAAGGTGAACTCAGTGGGACAGAGAATTTTTGTGGATTTGTGTTTCACACTCCTGATCACCTTCATAACTGCTTGAATCCTACTAACAGAACTAAGGACCAAGAAAAAGTGGCAAAAAACCCAAAACCAATTAAAAAAAAACCCAAAAATCAAAACCAACCCAACAAACCACCTCAAACAAACAAAAAAAACCCAAGAAGAACCACAGTTGCAAATTTAATTCAGCCACACGATGGCAATATTAACAAGCACGAATTGAGCTGCTCACCAGGAGACTATAAGGCTGACTGCTGTGCACAGAAAAAATAAGGTTTGTGCTACACATAAGAATGAGCAAGTTTAGAGACCAAGAACAGAAAATTTAATGAAAACCTAATTTAAACACAAAACTGTCAGGCTTTAAAGACAATAGCAGTTCAGCATAGTCACCTTCAGGATTGTGTCACAAATGAGAGTAAGATCACAGGCTAGAACCTGTTACACTATGATGAACACATCTGCAGAAGGCATATGGATGTTTTGCTGTGTTTCAAGTCAAGCAAAGAAAAAACACTAAGTACAAGAGAGACGGCACTGCAATAACATCTGCCAGAAACCAACCATCTTCATGCACTGCATTAGCAATTCATATCTGAGTCTCCCTATACTGTCTTGGAAATTGCTTACATTGGATAACATTGTCTTGATTTTGCCTTCTAAGCTGATAAAGTTTAACTATGACCTAATTAAAACCACTATTTCACTTCTTTCCTAGAGAATCAGTGATAAAGCACCACCAAATAGTCATATTCAAAATTCACCTGAAGAGCACAATTTAGATCGCAGTGTGAGGTCATATATTCAGAGCTACGAGAGGTACTAGAGAGAACTTTTGGGGGACCCTGTAGAGAATTGTCTCCCTCCCCCTACAAGAGCAGAGAACTGACTTCCCCCCCCTCCTTTTATTTTCTTTAATAGTCATAAACACGTCAGCCGGCAAACAGTATTTTCTCTATCCACTGCAATAGTTCACACTGAAATTCATCTGAGCCCCAAGTATACTGGAAGAGCCTTTCTGCAAAATGGTAAGAACATCTGCTGACGGGGCCTGAGAAAGCATCAATGATGACAAATTCTGGGCTGCCAGCAGTGTGTAGCGCAAAACCACCAGCAGCTTCCCATCTTGTATCTGATGAAGGAAAAGGAACAGTACAACTGAACTATGAGGACAGTTTAACTGCATTAACTGTCATGGAGAATCAAGTAATGCTCCCTTCATACGGCTACATACTTCTTACTTTCCAGGCCCTAGACCAAGATTAATTAAAATTCAAATCCAAATTCAAATCCACAGCCACAGATCTCCCAGCAAAGTTCAGATGCATGAGCATTTACATGCACTTTCGCTAAAGCAGAGGACAGAGAAGCAGTGATAAAACCCACTTTGTCTTTTTAGTATGCAAGGGAGAAGAGTCCAAAAGAAAAAGAGAAGCTAACAGCTGTGCAGAGAGGTTTTCAACAGAAATGGAGATAAAATTAAACACCAATAAACAATTGATAGAAAACTAAACATTAAAGAGAAATCCCTTCTTGAAATTCCTCCTTACCCTTATTGCCTACACAGAGAAGTCACAAAACAGCTGAGCAAGCTACTTGACCACCAAGGAAAGAAACAAATTGTTACCAGAGCTTGAGTCAGAGGGAAATAAGGACTAAAGATGATTTCTGCAAGTTCTCCCATTTCAGCAAATGAATTATGGAGACAGATGCAGATAATTTCAATGTCTGCTGTTCTAACAAGAAGAGGCTAAGCTCAGAAAAAAGAAGGATGCAATAGGCCATCATTGTTTCTGGGGTACAAGCTAGCTTCTACCAGTCACACTCTGCACTTACTCCCAGGCTTAGCTCTGGATTTCATAACTTTACAATGGATAGCTTCCTGCAGAAAAGGGTTACATAAAAAGAATATTGAAGAGATGGGAAAATATGAACAGCTGGAGGGATGTGAAGTTTGACTACTACATGCACATTCCACCTTCATTTGATCTTCTCAGAAACCAAGTTAAGCAAGCATTGCTCGTGTTTACTGGACCTTTAGGAGTAATTTATAAATCAATAGGAAAGTTATCAAGAGGGGAAAAAAAGTTTTGTAAAGGGACTTTGGCATGTAAAAGCATTGAAAACTTTTTTTTCTTTCAATACCATTTAGCAATATGAAGCATGATGCACAGTGAAGAACACATAATGACTATGCATAATGAAGAACAGAGAAGTTGCTTCCCCAAAAAAATCCTTTTTAGAAAAAAATTAAAGCAGATGTCACTGGGAAATACACACTGTAAGATTTAAGATGAGAAGCCCACCAAAGCAATAAGCCAAAGAAAAATTTCTATAATTAAAGTTTATATGGAACACACTATTTTGATCACTTCTAACTCCAACAAGCTACCATAAAAAGGGTGTCATAAACCACATAGTTCAGACAACAGCTGCTTCTCAGGAAAGACTAAGGGGAAAAAAATTAAAATCAGGCAAGCCACCTCTGTCTCTGGGGCAATAACTCCTGTAGAAATGAGATATTTCTCCTGTGAAACAGATTTGCTAGCCCCACACTGTTGTGAATCCTGTATATGCTTTATCTGCACTTTCCCAGCAGTCCCTTGTTGTCTTCATTTCCTTCTGTTAGTATCATTATTCATGAGTATATTGAACAACTGGGCACTGAACTTCCAGTGTCACGTTTGCTTCCATGGCTGAAGAAAGAAGATGGCACAATATCAGTACCACTACAGTCAGTACTAGAGACAACACTGTACTTGTAAGAAAATGCCTGTTTCACAGAGAACAAGGAAGGCTTTTGATATATATTAGAATAATTATTGTAAAAATTAAGCATAAATGGAGAAAGGATGTTAATTATTCATTAGTGACTTTGGCAGTATTGCTCCTCCACTAAAGTAGTTTCACCATTCCAGTGCCATGCAAGTTTTCAAAGTACCTGACCTGCAAAAGATCTGACATGCTAATTTCTAGTCTTCTGTAAGTAAAAGGTACCAGGGAGTAAGCAAAGAACAATCTTTACATTTGATAAAAAAACAACAAAAACAATAACAATGACCAAAAAAGCTGCAATAAGTGACAGAAAATATATGATCTGAAAATAACTTTGCTTGTTAAATTACTGGAAGGAACTGCTTAGCACTGCTGCTTTCAGGGGCTGATTAGGGCAAACAGAACCTGCCCCATGAATGGAAGCTATTGCTATTGCTCTGTGCTGCCATCCATGAAAAAACATGATAATCTCATTGGAAGAGCTGTACTTTGTTTGCTAAGACAGTGTGCAAGATCTGCTAATTAAAAAAAAAAAAAAACCAAGAGCAGAGCATGTATCTAACCACGCCATGAACTGCTGCTAATCCCATGAACCCCTACATCATGTTCTGGCTGTTCCATGCATTGTGACAAACTTCTAGCTAAGGAAAGGCTGTACCTTCATAGACTGCAAAGAAGCCTTTGCCCAGGATGTTACTGCTGCTCCGGAACTCGATCCATAGCCTGCTGTCCGTGGAGATTACTGCTTCAGGGACCTTGTCACCACAGAATCTACCTAAAAGGCAGGAAAAAGACAATCAAGATCTCCTGGCTGATGGACAACACACCATAGCACACACCTGTGGCTTTACAAAGTGAAGAGTCTGTGGTTAAAGGAGCTGTGCTTGTGCAAAATACCCTTGCACTCCCACCACTTGTGCTTTTGGATTAGTATCTGTGTTGCCTGCCCCTCCCTCCTTAATTCACTTTAATTATTAAGTGAATAATTGTTTTCTTCAGCTGGGAGCAGAATCCAGTAGTGACAGTTTCTATTGGCCTGGTAAATTCAAAAGGGCTCATTCTGATCACATAATTTGGCAAATGAACTGCAAGTGTGGTAAACCATTCCCTGTCCTTCTAGAGATGCAACATGAGGGAACATCCTTTCCCCCTGCTAGGCCTTGGAAACTTCTTCAGCAATTTTCACCCAAGAGAAGACTGCCCAAGTCAAACTGAGGGCAAGATGTGGCTGTGCTGATGAGAAAATGTCTCATCTTCTGCTCTCAAGTCTTCTTGGTTAAGCCTCTGCAGGTTTTCTATCTTGTTTGAGAAAAAGAGACCAAGAGCCTTTTCCACTAGCAATGGTAAATACTCAGATCCTGCCACTGAGATGAATCCTGTGTACTGGTTTGTACTAACTGGAGGATTTTAATGAGAAATTAGGTTATAGGCTGAGAAAGGAAAACATTGATGGTTCTACTTCACTCATAAGTTACTGAAAATTTTATAAAAATTAAAACCCAAACAAAGATAAGACAGACTGTTCTGAGCCATTCTGGCTGCTGCATCTCTCTCTCTCTCTCCCTTCTTAGCTGGATCTATGTAACTTCACTAACTACTTTCCTGCTGCTAACCCCCCTGGCCACTCTACCTCTCTTATCTGGCATATAAGACAGATAGTGGGATAAGATTGGGAAGTGGCGGGGAAGGTGGTAGGGTAGTTGGAAAATCCCTCTTAGGGACTCTGATCTCTGAGAGGGGTGTGGTGTTTCTGTATTACCTTTCCACCGTATACATCTGTAAATATCTGTTATATATTCTCAATATCTGCTTGTATATTGTGCAAAGATGTAAATATAAAGCTTAATTTATTAACTTCCAGCCGACTGAGTTCTAGCCTGGGTTACTTCAAAGTGTGGGGGGAGCGCGGAACTGCCAAACCACCACATCCTGAAACAAAATACCTGGCAGATGGTGTCTGCAGTACGAACAACCTCAAATAGCTTGATTTCATGCCCTGTTACCTCTTGAGTCAGAAGCTCCCTAGAAAAACAGAGCAAGCACCTGATATGCACTAAGAGCATACCTCCCTTCGGCATGGCTGTATACTGAATTCAGTTCCTCAGGGTGCAGTCAGCCATTGCCACTTCTGTCTCTGCCTGCCCACCTCTACTACTTGGCAGCCTCAGCAAGGCTATAACTCCTCTTTGAGGACTCAGGAGCTACAGCTCTCTGACAAGGCAAATCAGTGCAAGTCAGGTGAATTTCAAACTTTGTTTCTCTTTAATGGCAATTTAACTACTAGCATTTCTCCTGTGTGATCTGGTATAGGTGATCCTGCTTTGGCAGGGGAGGTAGCACTAGATGACCTTTCGAGGTCCCTTCTGGTCCCTGACATTCTGTGATTCTGTGATTTCCTTCTTGTAGAATCACCTAACCAAGCATTATCTCAGTCTCTAGCTTCACTTGGATACTCAGTTCTAAGCCTCTGTGTCCCCAAGCTGCCCAGAGCTTTTGGGGCAGCATGACAGGCCCTGCAGTGTACCAATAGCATCTCCAATCTCCACTCCCAAAGAGGACTCTAACAAACAGCATCAGCACTGCAAAGCTCCTTCCCCTTGGGTCACTGAGTAACTGCCTCCCGGATTTAGACTTGGAGTTTAATAAGGGTGTCAAGGAGAGGAAAAGCAGATGAGGAACAAGAATGAGCAAACTCCACAGAGTGTGATAAAGGGCCCATTCATAAAAAGTCATACACCATTTAAAGACTGGGTTTTCACTTCCCTGGGAAAATATGCAGTGCACATGTATTTTTTAACTCTACGAGAGAAGTCCATGCTTTCACAATTCACACTAATCCCTCTCCCCACCCCCCCACTGAACTGCCGTCTGTCTGCCTTTTCCGAGCTAATTTCATGGGCTTAGCCCCTTGCGGGAGCCATGGCCACTCATGCAAGATCTCCTTCCAGATGGAAACACTCCTGAGTCCACCTGCAGAAAGGGGACAGGGAAGAGCTTGGCTTCTGAAGTGATTTTAAATTACCCGGCAGAGAAAAATAAATAATGAGGAGCTAAGCTGCAGCTGCTGGAGCAACGTTACCTGAGACACGTGCAGCAGAAAACAGCAATGAATGCTGCCAACCTCAAAACAGGCAGGAAGCAGTAAAACTGGCTGCCAGTTCTGCTCTGAAAGGAAAGTCCACAGAAATCTCTGGACAGCATACCTTCATCCTCAGCACTTCACCTTTTGTCAGGAATGGGATGACCAGTGAGGCCAAAAGGAGCACCCAGACCTCCCTAAGTCCACTGACCCCTTGCTGACTAACCTAGTTCTGTGCTGCATCATGGGGCACAGCACCTCTAACACAGCTGCTGAAGCTACACAACCTGACTGCTTCTTTCCTTTGAGGCAGAAGGGGCTGCCTGCTGCAGTGCAGCACATTACATGTTGGTACACTGAGGAGGCATGGAGTCAGATTCAGAGCCAGTGGCAAAGCAGGTGGGACTGCTGACTGCTGACTCAGGGTAACAAGATGACCTACAATTATGAAAACAGGAGGCAGAAGAGCTGAGAGGACACAGAGGAGCTGCACCTTTCCTTGAGGTCTTTGGGTTTAGGAGCACTGGAGAGCCCTTGCACAGTCTGACACCCTAAGTCATGGTCTAGCATGTTTCCTGCTAGAAGTACAGACTCGATGTACAGACTACTGTCTGTATTTGCAAACACATGCACTTGAGAAATAACTGCAAAAGTTTGGGCCAGGAGCTGTATGCTTGTTGTTTTGATTACCTGACGATTCCACCCTGGTCTTAGGAAAAACCAGTAATAAAACTCCAGAGACTACATTTTCAGTTCCAGCCATGCCTATGACTAACTTCCCTCTCTGCCTCACTTCTCAAGTTGGAAGAGGAAAGGAATAGTTTTTGTTAGCAAAATGCTGAGATCATGGATCATTTGGAGTGAATACAGCAGAGCAACATCTCTGGAGACATTAACAGATGGGCAATGCACTGGCCAGATGCAGGCTCATTCCAGGTAAAGGTAGGCTTGTTTCTGTTTGACCTCTGACTAACTTCCCTCTCTGCCTCACTTCTCAAGCTGGAAGAGGAATGAATAGTTTTTGTTAGCAAAGAGCTGAGATAATGGATTATTTGGAGTAAGATAATGATTATTTGGAGTGAATACAGCAGAGCAACATCTTCGGAGACATTAACAGACAGGCAATGCACTGGCCAGATGCAGGCTCATTGCAGGTAAAGGTAGGCTTCTTTCTGTTTGTTACCACCACAAACACCCTTCCCCCAGGCACCAAGAACACATGAAATGCCATTAAAATGAAATGACTACTCACCCAGTAATGGAGCCTTCCTCCAGTAGCCGTCACGCACCTCCACATAATCATACCAGCAAAGGCGACTTTTAAATAGGTCCATGGATGTGAAGTTTAACATAATCTGAAAGGAGAGAGTGCACACCTCTCTTTGGCAAGGAGGCTGTTTTAAAGAAGATGCCCTACATATTACTTGCTTACATGCTGCTGCAGTGCTGCCTAAGTGAGTATGCAGGAAAAAAACAGGTGGCTGGATGTTTTTTAATCAGCTTTCCTCAAAAAGAAAGGCTTTGCAAGGTATTTTAATGAAACTGTGAAGGTACACAAAAAAAAAACCAAAACCCCACAGCAGTTTAAAATCCATTCTGTAATTCACAGTCACTCATCCTCAGTTACTAAAGCGCTACTTAGAAAAATCATAGAATCATAGAATGGTTTAGGTTGGAAGAGACCTCGAAGATCATCCAGTTCCAACCCCCCTGTGCCATAGGCAGGGACACCTCCCACTAGATCAGGTCACTCAAGACCTCATCCAGCCTGGCCTTGAACACATCCAGGGACGGAGCAGACCCACTCCCTGGGCAACCTGTTCCAGTGCCTCACCACCCTCACTGTGAAGAATTTCTTCCTAACATCCCGTTCAAATCTCCCCTCTGCCAATTTGAACCCTTAATTTGTTTGGGTTTGGGGGTTTTGTGGTTGTTTGTTTTGGATTTTGTGTGTGTGTGTTTTTTTAATTAAAAATGTAACCTTTAGTTTTGATTAAGGTGGACACCATAGACAAATACACTGCTCCAAAACACAGATGTCTATATACCCTTATAGAAATGGTGCTTGTATGAAACAGTAACTTTTGCTGACAAGTTGCCACATTCTGCCAACGACACTCGCACCATCACCATGGATGCAACTGGGTTCAGTGGCTTTAGAGCAGAACTCAGCATTAAGATTTTACCCCTTGGATCTCCTCCCCCTGTAACGCGGAATACAGGCCTTGTTCTCAGCCTGCAGAAGTCACTGACGAGGAGTACGTGGTGGCATCTCTTGTCCCTACAACATGAGCCAACAGTGTGCACATATGGCCCAGACAGCAACTGTGTCCTGGGCTGCATTAAGAGCAGCGTGGCCAGCAGGGCAAGGGAGGGGATTCTCCTCCTTTACTCTGCTCTCGTCAGACCCCACCTGGAGTAGTGTGTGCAGTTCTGGAGCCCCCAGCACAAGAAGGACATGGAACTGCTGGAGAGAGTCCAGAGGAGGGCCATGAAGATGCTCAGAGGGCTGGAGCACCTCTGCTATGAGAACAGGCTGAAAGAGTTGGGGCTTTTCAGCCTGGAGAAGAGAAGGCTTCCAGGAGACCTTCTAGTAGCCTTCCAGTATCTGAAGGGGGCCTACAGGAAGGCTGGGGAGGGACTGTTCACAAGGTCTTGTAATGACAGGACGAGGGGGAATGGGTTCAAACTGGCAGAGGGGAGATTTAAACAGGATGTTAGGAGGAAGTTCTTTACAGTGAAGGTGGCGAGACGCTGGCACAGGTTGCCCAGGGAGGTTGTGTCTGCTCTGTCCCTGGAGGTGTTCAAGGCCAGGCTGGATGAGGTCTTGAGTGACCTGTTCTTGTGGGAGGTGTTCCTGCCTATGGAGTCCCTTCCAACCTAAACCATTCTATGATTTGACCCATCTATTAGTTCATGCCTATAGTCCACCACAGAAATGTCAAAATAAATCAGGTATTTCCCCCCAGAGCTCCAGCTGGATGTACAGAGGGCAGTCTGTAATTGTGGTTGTTTGGGCCCTTTAAGAAGACCATAAAGACAAAGTCTGATCTAGGGCAGGGTGTCCTGATCTAGGGCAGGGTGTCCTGATCTAGGGCAGGGTGTCCTGATCTAGGGTAGAGCGTCCCTGCCCACGGCAGGGGCTTCAAACTAGATGATCCTTGTGGTCCCTTCCAACCCTGACTGATTCTATGATTCTAAAGTCCTCCAAAAAAAGAGATAGAGAGCCTTGAGGGACAGACCTGCTCATGCCAGGATATTGTAACATTGTTACTTTATCCTGCTTTCTGGTACCACAGTATATGGAGCAGTGCCTTGCTGCTATTTCTCTCTCCTTCTCCCTTGACTTCTCCTCTCTTTGGGAAGAGCGCAGCACACATCTCTGCTTGTCTCCTGGTTTGCGTGGGGCGATGGCTGCCAGGGAACTCTGAGCTGTGTCATGAGGCCTGCTGAGGCCTTGTGGGCCTGAGGTGGGGAGGGCAGTTTTGGCCTACTCTCAGTCCTGCTGCGGTTGGATGGGTGGAGGATTCTGGAAGGTTTTGATCTGGTAAGCTTGGCCTCATTTGTGAATGTATTCATTCTAGCTGAAGGCCTTCTGTACATATGTACTTCTGTGAACAGAATCTCCCTTTAAACTTCCAATTGGTGTGCAGCATTTTGATTTTTACTCCCCCAAAGGAGTGAATATAATTTCTGTCTTCTGTTTCTGGGTGGGTCGTGGCCCTAAACCAGCACAGTAATGATGTTATTTACTTTGCTCACACTTTTAGTAGGTTTTCTAACTTTGGACAGCAATAGGAGACTCGCCTGGTTCTGTGCAGATGAGTACTACAAACCATGGCAGGGGGGGTTGGAACTAGATGATCCTTGTGGTCCCTTCCAACCCTGACTGCTTCTATGATCCCATGAAACCCAGTATCTGTACTAAGCTGACACCTCAGTGCTATGATGCTACTTTGTACCAGTTGCTGCATTTGATGAAACAGGTTGGTTTTTTGGGGTTTTTTTAAACATTAGTGGTTCAGCATTTGGGTTCTGGGTTCTATTCAGTACAACTCTCCTAAGAGGCTGAGAGATGAAGGGAGAATTTACAATAAGATTTACACTGCAAAGCTCACAGTGCCATAGTTTCCAAACCAGGATGGCTCTTGACACCTTTACCCCTGTGGAAACCCTCCTTGCAGTTGTGGCAGAAGCTCAGCATGGCACAGGACTGGGCTTGTAGGTGGCTGCACTAAGTCCCAGAGGAAGACAGCTGCTGTAAAATGAGCGAGCTCTGCAATTCTTTCTTTAAGTCTGAGTCCCAAGTGCATCTCAAGGGTGGTCCTCAGCAAAGTCACTCTGCCGAGGAGCTGCCAAGATGGGCTGTGCATTCTTGAAGACTAGTACAGCATGAAAGGTCTGAAGGGCTGGTGTTAGTGGATTAAGGAAAGATTTCATTTCCACAGGAAGATCAATAAAACAAAAGGAGCTGGGAAAGAAAGTGGACAGGGTGGGTGATTGATGCGCAGTGGGGCTCAGCATTTCAAGGTGGGGAGCAGGAGTCTCCTGACAGGGACATTATGCCTGTATGACAGGGGCAGGCCACTGATGTCATTCATGGTTCCTCAGCTCCTTTTGGGACCCTAGTTTGCTGGAACAATTTGTCTAATTCATCTGACCAGGACCTGACTTTGAAAGGTGAGCTCAGACGGAGTTAGTGGGTGGCAGGAAATGTCTGTGCAGAGTTCAACCTCACATTGAGAGGAAGGCTTAGACCTGTGAGGGGGGTCTGCTCCAGCATTATCTCTTCTCTCTTCAGTAGCATATACTCCTCACCTCATCTCTGGGAGGACAGTGATGGTACTTAGGAGCCTTTCCAGGATCCTTTCCTGCACTCCAAGCACGTAGAGATCTCTTGACAGCTGCTAACACTGTCATCACAGCCAAAAATGGATGCAAGGCAAATGCAGAGAGTACCTCATGCTAATGTTGCACCTACCTTCTCGCCTGGGGTCACTGAGATCCTCCAGACACAGTGGGAATATGAGGGGTAGCCATTTGGAAAGCCAGGAGCTGAGAAATTCCCTGTTGAGTCCTGCAAGGTCTCTCCACAAGCTGTGGGAAATAGGAAAAAACCCACAGCAACAGGGAGTGACCCTCTGGAAGAAATTATAATCTAACAAAATGTTTGCACATGTGTACAGGCTGCTGGCTGGTACTCTAAGGACGTTCATTCATGGTACTAGCCAAAGGTCCCTGACCAAAGAGGTAGCATGAAATCTGTTAGAATTACTAGGATAGAAGATGATCCCAAGTGCACAGAGGAAACAGCTTTCAAAGAAGCATCCTTCTTCCATCATCTTCCTTCCACATGCTGGCACTTTCAGGATTCAGTCCTACTCAGCAATATCTAATCCATTAATCAAATGCAAAATATTAAGCCCACCCCACCTCAGAATCCCAAAACTGCTGCTAGCAAATCTGTTTTCCTTCATTACAAGCTGTTTGATAAAGTTCTCCTTAGTTACCATTGTTAAGTGTCTTTTTTTTGGAGTTAGGATATTTTAACAAAAGCAGGACGAGCTCCACTGCCCTCATGCTTTGGCTATCCAACATCTACCCTGCTGTAGGATAAAACATACACAGGATAAAACGTGATCACTGCAGCTCACTCTGCTCTCCACCTTCCCTGTTTTCATGGCCTGCTGCAGTTGATGAAATGTAGATCCCAGAGTGACATTTTGGAAGAAAGTAATATACACACGCATATGCTCCATTAGGGAACTGCAGCTTCCAACATCTGGGAAAGCCATGACTACTGTAGTTCCAGCTCCTTGAGCCAGGAGGACTGAGCTGGAACAAGGAGTGACCATATACATCTGCAGAGCAGCTGACTAGCTAGGTGGGAGGATCACAAATATTGAAACTCCAGTTTCCTGCAGAGTGCTCACTAGACACAGGCAAATACCTAAAACAAGGATCAGGGACCTTGGCTGTCCTTGTCCTGCAACTTGGTTTCCTCAGTGACAGTAAGGCAGCTCCCAAAAATCCCTCATTAGGCAGCAGCACTTTGGAAGATCCAACAAAGCCAAACATCTGACTCCCTTTCTCATGGAAACAACAGGGATGTTTCTCTGCCCAGTGCTATCACACATACGTTAATTTTAAAGCCACAATTACATTTAGATGAGCGGATCAGATGTTAGAGGTGAAAAGAGGCTGGTCTCATTTAAAAAGTTTAGTATCTTCAAAAAGGGGAGAGGGAGTCACTGAAGTTAGAATTTCTTTATTTCCATGATGTAGTTTGATCCACAGCTTGACAGATCAGACTAGATGAACAATAAGCAGCGACACAAAAAAAGGGTTTTGCCCAACCAAACAGCTCATAGAGGTGCTCTGGAAGGTGGAGTCACTCCTAGGAACAAGTTGTAGATATTTCAAGGCAGAGGTCAGCACGGGATCTGCAAAGTGGTTCCTGATAGGAAAGTCAAAAGTATTTTAAACTACTAGAAAAAAGCACCACTGGTACAAGAGGCAAGCAAATGCAAACACCTGCCCCAGAGGAATGAAGAAGATGAATGAGAGCTTTACATTGCTCCTTCCTATTCAAGTGGTTTTGAGCCCTGAGAACCTTCCATAACATCATGTAACTATAAAGGAGCATAGCACAGCAAGTTTTAGTTTCAGTCTTCAGAAATAGCTACTATCCTTCCCACCTCTCCCAAAATGTTTCACAGGCGATGCTGCCTATATTCTTCAGGTGGGTAGAAAGAGATGCTTGTAAAGAGTGGTGGCCTGGCATGAACTGGAGAAATCTGGACTTCTACCTCTTGCAAAGATGTCTTGTTTTCTATGTCAGAATCTGTCAGAATAGTTTTGGGTCCCAGGCTGCCTCAGCATGCATGCTGCCTCAGCAGATAAACTTCTCAAAGAACCTGAGTATTAGTCATACTTGTTTTGAGGACAGACAGGCACTCTTCAGTGGTCCTCTGGCTTCAGCACTCATCAAAGCTTAGTCTGGTGTGGCCTCTACCTTAGGATGACTCTAGAAATGCCGATGTATGACAAGGTGTCCCAATAAAGAGCGAGTTCCAATCTATATCTCACCAAGAGTTCTTCACTTCTCAAAAGTACATTTAAACAAATATGAAATTATCAAGAGAGCTGTAAATCACTGGGGACACATACCACAGAACCATGACAACACAGGACAAAGGGCTGCCCTCAGCTGAACCAGAGTGAATGTTTCCAACAGCATAGAGTTAATTTCTTAAGTGTAATTACCAGTTCCTTGGTTCCAGGTACTAGGGTATCTGCTACCAAACAATACTCTGCTAAAACATAAAAGGAGACCTAGCTTGCAGAGGAATCTTGCTGACATGCTGGGAGAAGCTGGCCTTTCAGTGTAGAGGAGAGTAATTTCTTGCACGTGCAGGTGGAAGCCTGATTAAAATGAGCAATGAATTTTTGTGTGTAGAACATGATCCTTGCAGAGCAAAGCAAAAGCAATACAACCATACTCCACTTAGTAGAAAAGAAGCCAACGAGTCCAATAAGACTAGTGTTTGGTACTTCTGGGATGAAAAAAACTGATTTGAGATTATTTTCCCCACGGTGAGGAGGCTGTTGCACACACAAGGAGCTAGAAGGGAATAGGTGAAAAGCTGAGAAGGTGAGTGATTCAGTAATAACAACATTTAAATATCTGAGTGACAGACACTTACTGCTCATCAGCTAGTTATTGGTATGTCTTTTTGAAAATGCACAGAGAATTGGGTGAAATGATACAAGGCAGGACTATTCTCAGTTTATACTTTAAACATTCCTGCACAAGTAGCACAGCCACACAGGCATGTTTCCTTTAGCACAGCACAAGACAGGACATACAGTTTTAAAGTCTTTCATGGTGACTATATTCACCAAAGCCTCAACCACGCAGCTATATCCAATCTAGCATTTCCTACTGAAGTAGAAGAATGCATCTTGGCTTCCAGAAATTCCTTCAGCAAATTTCATCTGGATTCACCTGGCTTGGCACTAACTTTAACCCAGAAGGCATGAGCTTTGAGGAGCTAAGAGGAATTTCAAAACAGCAGGGTTTTAGAATGGAAAATCTAAGTCAGCCCTAACTATCCAATGACTTGGAGAACCCTATGTCTTACAATAGACACAGCAGTCATTCTGGCTTGTGTCAGTGTGTGCATCCTCCACCAGGCTACCTTTTTTGGGGGGGAATTTTCTCAGGTGTTCTCACATGGGATCTCTCTAGAATGGAAACTATCTGCCATTCAACTCCTGGATTATGTTGTTGCATTTTAGGTAAAAGTCCTCAGCTTGGCTGCTGAACAGCATTGTCCTCAACCCAAAATTTCATTTGGATCTTGCTTGAACATAAATTTGCAGTCCTTTGGTTCTGAACTCCTGTGCTTTGCATTTTGCAGAGGAAGGAAACTTCTCAAGCTACAGATGCGAATGGGAGCTGAAGATGTCAACGTTATTTAAATACACTGCACCCATTCTCTTCAAATGCAACCTCTGTATATAACCCCAACACAAAAAAATTAAAAAAAAAAAAAAAAAAAAAAGAGG
>VWZI01007279.1:171154-291759 GCA_013396835.1 Psilopogon haemacephalus
GAGAGAGAACCAAAACAAAACAAAATATATTTGAAGGAAATACGTTTAGTAAGCCTAAACTTCTATTAATTCTGGTGATAAATATATTCTGAACTGCAATAAGCTCTGCTAAAATTTTGTGGAAAACCTAAAAAGTATGAAAGTCCTACTTTGCAAGCAGAAAACTTTAAACTCTGAAATGTCCTCATTTAAAGAAAGTAGTTTTTCAGCTTTAACCTCGAGCCGAAGTGGCTTTTCAGTTTGCCTTTAGATATCTGAACTGTAATTGATGCTTCCAGCTATGAGAATTAAAAGCCTGCTTGGACTAAGTTTGACTAAAAAAAAAAAAAAAAAACCAAACAAAAAACCCCCAACAAACCTCTTTTGCACAGAACCTATCAACCATTTCCCACGGCCGCATGAATTGTTCACAGAGCAGTGCTCGCCAGCCACTTACTTAAGATGTGACTTTGTATACTGCTAAAACTTAACCCTCTTCCTCACCTTCTCCCCTCTGTCTTTGCTAGGCACATTTCAAGAGGATTAATAATTTATGATCACATTAGGTTTATGATCAATCAAAGCCACTCTCAACTGGACCAATGCATTGACCAGACAACCGATTTCGATGAACTCCTGTTTTTCCTTCCTGCATTATTATGAACATTACAGTAATTCTTCAAAATTAGGGTGACTCTCTCATTCTTCAGAATCTTCTCACAGATGTTTCATTATCTGCAGAAATTCATCAGAGCTTATTAAATTTTCTACACCCAAGCATCATATCTCCAATATTATCTCCTGTCTCAGTTGCTGCAGTCCATGCCACAGGCACCAGATTTGATGCCATCCTTGCTTCAAGTGTCTTTTTATATACTTTATATAAAAAGTATATATATATACTTTTATATACATTCAACTTGTCCTTCAGTCCAGCAGACTGCTTCTGCTAAAACAGCTGCATAAACTTTCACTTTTTAACATCTCAAACTTTAAAATTATCTTTTTGTTCTGACAGGTAAATTTAGTCAAGTTCAATTCTCCCATGGCATCAGCCTGAAGCATTTGCTGGTCTACCATTCCTGAGTATCTTTCACCAAATGGATCATTAAGTTGGTCTTGAACTCAAACACATTCCAGATAAACCATATAGTAAAGCTGGAGCTGTCTCCACAAGTCATATTTACCTGGGCATTTGTACAACTTCCTTGCCTGAGCGATGTCTCCCTGACTCAGGCGAATGCGCTGACCAATAGTTGGGCGGACCCCATTATCATCACGACGGGGAAGGATAGTGTCAAGGAAAACCCCTCTAAAGGGAAGTAGAGAGAGAAAAAAAGCAGTGAAGTAGGGAAAGTGATGTAATGCACAGAAAGTCATCCTTCAGCCTGGCAGGCCTCCCATACCTCCCCTTGTCCGTGTATCTCATGCTAACAAGCAAGACTAATTCACATTGTCAAAACCACATGTCTTAAGGTGGTGTCCTTCTCACTATAGCACATAGCAAGGCAAGTCTGCCAAGGCCATAAATTCCTCTTTGACATATTAAAAGTTGCTGCTGCCTCCGTTTGAGTGTAGACGCATTCTTTGGCATAAATGAGAAAAGGCAATGAAATATTTCTGCAGAAGGTTCATGGAACATCTGGGTTGGTAGAAGCACAGGTTAGACACTTAAGCCAAAGAGACAGAGGGAAGGGATGTTTGTTCAGCAGTAGATAGGTTTGGGCTGGCAGTGGCTCCACCTCAGTTCTGCATGAGTTTCCAAGCTAACAATTTGTCTCTACCTCCTTTTCCTCACTACTATTTTTCCCATGTGATATTTTCCACCCAGAGGCTCTCTACTGCACTTCTGGGCTCAGTAAAGGATTTAAACTCAGGCCTCACTTCCATCAAAATGCAAAGTCCATGCATCCAAGCAAGAGCTTGCATGCACAAGAGACCCCAAGGCAGCATTAGGACTGCCAGACTAAAACTGGAGTGAGGAATCAGATATCTGAACATCAGGTTGGTATAGTCTAAACTATCATGGCCAGGCTGTCTAGTTCACAGGAAACATTTCATTGCACTCCTGAGTACTTAACAGTCTTGGAGCTGCCAAAGCTAACAAGTGAGCTTCAAACTTCAGCATCAGCTCAGTGAGGTAGGTTTTTCTTTCTGAAGGACCAGATACAACTGTCAGTGGAGTTTTACAGGAAATCAGGGCAGAAGCAATAGTTCTCATGCTGCAAGAATCTTCAACTATGAGTTAAGCTTCAAGTATACAAGTAATTCCATTCTTTGAGCTGCTCAGAGCCTTGGGAAGGAGTTTAAGAGGGGTTTGTTACATTGGCTTTATTGTAAATAAAAATTGCAAGCAGAGTATTTGGATCACAGCTGTCCAAAGATGCAGTCAGTAGTACCAAACAGAAAACACAATTCTATTAAACACATTTCATGGGGGAAGTGTTCTGTAAATATCAAACCAAAGAAAGAAATTAAACCGAAGAGTGGAATGAATTTAATCCGTTCAAAAAACTGGAATCAGCTCTTGTATGTGGGATTTTATTTTTTCCCAGTGGGAGGAAAATTCCTGATCAGCACTAAAATCAGTGTTTACAAGCTCTGAGTTGAGCCCACCAAATTTTGACTGACAAATTCAGGCTGCCATTCTACATGCCAGCTGCATGCCTTGGGCTGAAAGTATTTAATCCTGCAATTCCAGAAACACCATGAACAGATACAAAACAGGTCTGATTGTCCACAGTAAGTTTTCAAGGCCCCTAGGAGTTCACAGAAGAACCTGGTATTTAGCAGGGACCACTGTGGCCAATGAAATGCCTTCTGTACATCTCCAGGCTCCAACAGAGAAGAATGACAACATTTAACAGAGAAACCACTACCTGAGCATGCAAACGTTTGATTCTCTTTCCCATTTCAGCCTTCACAACTGCATGCTCACAGTTCCCACCCCTCCGCAACTAGCATAAACCTAGGGTATTACTCACACAATGTGAAAACCTCACGGTTTCAAATTACCCTTTTTTGCTGCCAAACACACTTCCTTCCAGAAGGCTGTACCCTAAGCTGCAGCAGTAAGATTTCTAATCTTGCTTTTTCCACTGACTGAATTTTGTACTCCCTTCACAAGCATTGCTGAATGTGACTCCAAATTAGGAAACACCAAGTATAGTTCCTCTCATTTTCCAGTCAAAGGAACTCAGAACAGAGTTGTTCTTGGCTTAAATCACACAGGTCCCAGCAGTTCACCAAAATATCATCTGCTTAACAAGACTTAGGATGTTAAGATGCACGTTTGGATAGTGTCTCTAAGAGCAGCACTACTTTGCCTCACCAGTTAATAAGCAGGCATCATTAAACAGAGCAACTCAGGAACTGTAACACCAGAATCAACATTGAATAAGGTACATAACTTCTCCTTCAAGAGGCAGAAAATGAACCCAGGAAACTTCAAAGCCCCCTTCTCCTGTTGTCCAGTCAGAAACAGAAGATGCATTAGCTGCCTAAGTCAAGCTCAAAAACCCATTATGGCTACCAGCCAAGAACAAAAGAGTTTGAGAAGAGATACTATCAAGAACCATTGCCATTCACATAGTACACTGAATGTGTAAAGCATCATGCAAACATTGTCAAATTATCAGCTGATTTCAAGACCACCTTCCATCTGAGCGCAACAGATACCAGCATCTAAATACCACTCAAGCCACCAGATATTCAAGGCAGGTTAAGCACTCAGCTTCAGGCAGCTGCATTTTGTCCCAGCTCTGTTTTTATATCCCCATGTACAGAGGAGAGACAAAGTAGCTTCATGCAGTAAAACCTGTAGAGAGCGTGTATGTGTTTTGTGCAAGATTAAGATGATGCCCTGCAAACATGTCCAAGATGCCCCTTTTCAAGAAGGCAGTGTTACCTGCATCCTGATTGAAATGTGAGTTTTGTAGAGGTCATGTTTTGTAACTCCAGGCTGTGCTGCCTGTTTACTAGCAAGATCTTAGTGAGTTAAGGTGACCTATTATTTGCTTAGGGCTCTGCAGAGGTTTAAACGTTCTTTTTGCTAAGTTGCTGTTTATGTTTCTTGACAGTTTTGAAAGAGTGAGTTTGAAGAGACAGCAATATTCAGTTTAATTTGCTGCCATGCCTGTAAGGAATGCACCAGGAAATAAAAGCCTGCGATCACACTCTGCAAAACAGGCAACTTTCTGACACAGACACAAACAAAATTCCCACGGTAAAAACTTGTTACCACTGTCATGTCTCTTCCGCCATTCTCGTGTTCCTGCATTGTCCCAGATCACTGCAGGGGGAGTTGTGCTAGACAACCTTTGGAGGTCTCTTCCAAGTCAAACCATTCTATGTTTCTATTAGCCACAGACACAAATGAGAAACCTTTTTTGGTGTGAGTGACTCCCATAGTAATTTTCAAAAGCACTACTGGAAACACTGACCACTGATAGGAATGGCTGCGTCTCAGGAAGAAAACGTCCCTTTCTGTCCTAGCTACAAAATTTAGAATATAAAGGGCCCAGGATTGGCAGCAGCATGTGACCATGGTGAATACCATTTAAATTGCTATCATCGATATTCACAGGAGTTACAAACAATAAGGTTTTGCTCAATGCCATTTAAATATTGCTTCAAGACAGCAAGTCAGAGACATGGCTCTTAGTCCTTCACATCCCCCTCATTCACACATGCCATCTCCACTATTATACTCATACTATCCCTTTCCCATGTGGACTTCACAGTGTTTGCTAATGTCTTCATGTGCCCACTCCAGCTCTCCCCTTGTAGGGTCACATAGAGGCCCTCTTTCATTCTTAACCCTCGATTCTTATGAAGCTTGCTGGAGTTTAGTATCTTCATAGGCTCTATGCCTTTGTCAGCTTGGGTTGCAATTGGCCAGCACTTGCAAAACTCAGTAATGTGGGAAGGAAACATGCAAGCACTCACAAATCTCTACTGATTGGTTAAGGTGAGCATCGTTTCCTTAGGGCAGAACATGTCAAGATAGGCCGTGCTGAACTGAAAGCCTGTTCCCAGCACCGCCTGTTTACAGTGAGAGCACAATCAGCCCACAGAGGCACTTAGTGCTCAGTTCAATTACTGCACAAAGACTGCTACTGGGGTGAGGGTGGGTCAAAGTGACAAAGGGCTTAAAGAAAACAGACTTTAAAAATCCTATTAAGCACCAATTTAAATTTAGAAGGACTCTTGCCATTTTTATCTTTTTTTGGCCCAGCAGTGTTCTGAAGGACCCTGGTTTTCAAGAGACACAAACTCAAAGGCATCCACAATATAAATGGCAGTAATAACTTAATCCCGCTTTTGTGCAAGACAATTCTAACCATTTAGAGCTAGCAAATGCTGGAAGGGTCCAGCAGATGCCTCAAGGGAAGAAAAATTGTTTGCTTTGGGTATCTGAACCAAAGAAATCTCTAGAGGCTGCAAAGCTCTCTTGTCCAGCCAGCATCTCCACTTGCCAGTACAAGCAGCATTTCAGCAAGATTCTTAATTTTCCCCTGGCTGATTTGAAGAAACAAATGCACAAAATAATAGACTTGGCACTTCCATACCACTGGGGACAAAAAAAAAAAAATCCTCAAGTCCACCTTTAATTTTTTTTCAGTATAAAGTTCTCAAGAGCGTGAATACTTGTGCTCTGTCTCTCATCCTCTTTACTCATGATACACAGTGAAGGAAAATTCTTAGGAAGGAGCAACAGTGTGATTTCTGGGGGGAAAAAAAATCCAAATAAATCTGGGCATCCAGTAAATCTCACACCAAATCCAGGACATATGGTAACTATGTTCATTTCACCTCTCTATCTAGTAAAGCTGTCTGATCAGAAAATGGGTTCCCTCTGGAGGGATACTATGAGAGTCAAAGGCAAACAGCTACACAGAAATTGGCCAGTTAGTGGAGACAGGAACAGGACTGAAAACTCCATGAAGAACCTAGTCCAACAGAATCACAGAGCTGCAGAGACCACAATCTAAAGCACATGAATAAATGATTGGAAGAATACACAAGTAATTAGAGATAATCAGCTGGAGCTTAAATTCTCCCTCTGCACAGGATTCTCAGCTTTTGCATTCTGAATCTTAACCACAAGCTGGACCACCAAAAGATCCAAAGCTGCTTTTAGAATTGCGCTTCTTGCATGTGGGCAGACATGCACACACATATATATGTGCTGCCCAGGAAGGCTGCAAGACATGTTAAGACTGCTTTGGAAGCCTCCAAGATTACCAGCACTGGGTGAGTAGAGTGGGAAGGGGAAACCAGGATTTCACCATACTTCACTCATTTTGCTTTTTCTCAAATATTGTTCAAGCTTTTCAATGCAGTAGAGCTCGTTGTAACTGTTATATATCTCTGCAACCAGATCACAGGCCTCCTAGGTTCCACATATACCACAGAGTCAATCACAACTACTGAAAATAGCCGTAAGGACATGCAACCTTGGATTATCACCTGGAAAATGTGTTCCTAGCATAATGCATGATGCTGTCAAAGTCATAGGTCTCTCCCAGTGAGTTCACTTCCCCAGCTTCCATCTTTAGAAAGTTGTACTCTTGACCTGTGATACCAAACACAAAAAGGAAAAAAAGAAACCTGTCGCTTAAAAAAGACCAAAACAGAAAATGCAAAAAAACAACCAACATAAACCCTGCTACTGCTGGGAGCCTAGAATGGAAAGGATATACTCTTACATTCTAACAACTTCAGCTAGACATTCAAAATTCACCCAACTACCTTGACCCTTATTCTAGGTGAGGACTAGCAATATTTCTTCTTCATTCCAACTCACAGATCATTCAGGTTTTCCACAAGTCCAACAAGAAGTTTTCCACCCACTCAAATGCCAGGTGAAATAACCTGAAGTGCTATTTTACCTTGCTGGATGTTCTCTCTGATGATTGTGACGTGCTGGTCCCTGTCAGGTCGTGTGTGCTCATGCCAGAAACCTACTACATGACCCAACTCATGAGCCACAATACCAAATTTGTCACAGTTCTTTCCAATGGATATAGCCTGAGGGCCACCTCCTCGTCGACCCACGTATGAGCAACATCTGGAAGAGAAAAACCACAAACTCATGTAAAAAAAATGAGGAAGTCTGATGCACAGAAACAGAGGAAGACATCTGGTAGGGTCCAGGCCAGATGTATGTGTGTTTGTATATACATACGTGTTGTCTTTATACAAAGACAACATCTAAGTGCTTATCTATAAAAATGCACATATAGTGCTATAGTGTTATTGCAGGGAAAATGATCCACCTTCTGGGCAAACTTGGATATTAGGGGCAAGTTCTTTACCATGAGAGTAGTGGAAGACTGGAACAGGTTGCCCAGGGAGGTGGTTCTGGCACTGTTCCTGGAGAGATTCAAGGTGAGGTTTGACAGGGCTCTGGGCAACCTGATCTAATTGAGGATGCCCCTGTTTACTGCAGAGGAGGTTGGACTAAATGACCTTTAGAGGTCCCTTCCAACCCAGACCATTCTGTGATTCTGTGAAATTCTTAATTATCTTACCAATCCTTACTGGAAGTGACCAGATCCATCTCTGTGACAGATTTTCCATGGAACCATTGGGTCTGTTCTGACCAAAGCCAGGCACAGAAATCCATTTGTCAACAAAAGGAGTGTTTGCGTTGCAGAGAGCTGCAAGAAATGTGTGTGTCACTTACCCACATGTTCTATATGTGAACACAATGAAACTCTCTTCATCGGTTCTCTCCACAAAGGTCACACAAGTGTGCTTCTCCCAGTGCCTCATTGCTTGCTTAAAGATAACTCTTTGGCTTCCTGAAAAAGAAATCCAAGATGAGGAAACAGTTAAGACATGGCTTTCAGGAAAATGTCTAGTGGACTTCATCTGTACAGGTACACAGTCAATCTGTCCAAGAATCAATATTATACCTGTAGACACGTCCAGGAATCTGAGACCTACCTCAAACTACAGCACGAACTTGCTGTGTCAATCTTTCCTCTCCTCAAGCTTGATGAATTAAATGTTCTAATTGAACAGGTAGCAAACTTGGTTAAGCACATCAATATTTCTGCATATGAGAAATGTCACTTCACTAGGTACATAGTCTCAGAGACCTTCCCTACAGTATTACCTTTCCAGCATAGCCTCTGGTATACACACAGAGCTGCAGAGTAAGCTGTCATTCTCAAGGACTAGAAAGTGGGGAAAGGCCAGAAGTACCTCAGAAAGTCATAAGGTATACAGAAAGGAGCTCCAGGGTGGGATTAAGCTGAGGCAAAACACCAAGCTGAACTCAAGAGGAAAATGTGCTACGGCAAGAGCTACTCCTTACACAGCAATCCAAGCCTACTCTGGACTAGTTAGTACATTGGGACACATGCAACAGGGAAGACTCTCATCAGACCCTGGGGGATGGGGACAGCTGTTCTCTGACCCATGTTGAGGCACAGCTGTGGATAGCAGGCTACTCAACATCCAGCCAGGTTGTGTGAGCTCCTCCTTTGTAGGTGGAGAATGACCCTTCCATGTGGGCTTCACAAAGTCCTGGCAGCAGTGTGGGTGCTGAGACAAAGTACCTGGGGAACCCAAGGGAATAATGTCTGCTAGATCTAAGTGGGAGATGGGTGAAGGCAGCCTTCTGCTTGTGCTCTTTCAATAGCAGAAGGACCCTTCCCTGGAAACACAGAGGGTGAGCACAGGTGATAGCCCCTGAAGCAATCAAGAAAAGTGACCAAGCCACCCAATTATTTCTTGGACTCCAAGAGAAGGACCATCTCACTGCACACTTCAGTCTCCAGTTTTCTTGTGCAACCACGTGCCCACCCTGCCTCAGGAGGGAGGCTCCCAGGGACCTCAGTCATTTATGGGAAATCTCTGCTCCAGAGATCTGCCACACATTTTGAGACACTTGCTCCTGAGCAAACAGGGAACAATATTTTCACTACTGACCAGTGAAATTTCCTCCGATCACATAGGGGATGACCCCCCCTGGCCAGATCCTCTCAGCCCTGGATGTGGTTGCCCTGCGCACTCTGGGAGAGGAGTGTGTGTCCATTCCAAACTCATCTTGATATTCCTTCCTCTTCAGTCCTCTCACAAGCATTGTGTTCTGCTTGCTGTCTGCAAGACAGAGTGGCAACACTGTTTAAATCCTCTTTAGTTCCAGGTGCAGCCCTCAGGTAATACCCTGAAGCTTCAGAAAAAGAAAAACAGAAAAAGCAAGATGTTAATCCAAACCAGAAGCCATAGACAGGTTTGCCACTGATTTGTTTGGGACCGTAGCCCTTCTTGTCTTTGACCCTCCATATACGCTATGCCCAACCTGTTCTTCCAGAAGGGTGTAGAAGGACACCCACATGCACTAGCCATTCACTCTTTCCAACAGTAATTTCTTAGGTGGGGACATTGTACTTAAACATGGGGAACAAGAGGGAGGGAGTCAAACAAAGCCAGATGTCACTGTATATGCTCAACTTGTCCTACTCATCCTGATCTGCAGGGAAAGGTTTGTTCTGTCTGGGTAGCATCATGACACTAGCAACTACTCATTTGAATTGGCCTTGGAAGAGGAAAACAGCCTTAGACTGAAGCCTATACTCAAAGCTGAAAATTATTATATGAAAGTCTTTGTTTTCACGTGCTAAGCCTTGGATGGCTTAGAAATACATGTACAGCTTAGAATCTCAGGCTGGAAAAGCAGAGGCACCCTGTACTTAGCACAAATCTCTGTTCATTCTGCATCTCTTCATTTTAATGAAAAAGCAAAAATACAAAAGGGGAAGGAAGCAGAACACATCTCATTTCTTACTAAACAGGCAGAGGAATCCTGGCTGTTTGCTGCTTGGTGCTGGCCATAAATCCTACCTAAGGATTCACACAGGTTTGTAGGCAGACCTACACCTTGCCCTGCATCTGTGTTGCTGTGGCTCTGCTCAGATACTGGTTATGCCTACACAAGTTGCACTTTCAACGTGGTGTGGGTCTGACCCAGCAGAAAGTAGCCTCCATCCAGAGCTTTCTGGTTGTTCGCCCTTTACTTGCTGTACCACAGCTGACACAAATTCTCAAAGCAGCCATAATCCAGCTGTGTAAGGACTGCATAGATACCACTTCTTAGATAAGCTGCCTGTATCATGCAGTGAACACATCAGCTGGACTTGAGCAGGGGTTACTACACCTTCAGAGAATGCTGACCAAAAGGGTCACCTCAAGTAGATCTACATTCTCACCTCAAGAAGCAGTGCTGCTGCTGGTGGCTCCTAAATGCTGGTGGACCTCTCTAAAACTTTAAGAGGAGGGATCTAAGCTGTAATTGTGATCAAATTTGCTGGTATATTTTAAGAATGCTACGAAAGGGAGTGAAATCCATATTTGCAAGACTGGCCACAGCTTTGCTTCCCAAGACAAGGATGTGAGTTGATGGGTTATGAAAAACCACAAGCCCCACTGAGACTAGAAGGGCTGCTAAGAGCTTCTTCTCCCATTCATCCCTTGGGCAGAAGCACCAGCAAGAAAACCACTACTGTTAAGGCTGAGGGGATCAAAACTATGGGAAGGAAATTAAGCAGCGTCGGAGGGTAGGAGGAATGGATTTCAAACCCTGCCTCCTGCTTCACCAGGCCCAGCCCTTTCTCTGCTGAAGGCCTTGCTCTGAGCTGCAGCACTAGGAATTTTCCTTTTGTTGCTCTTCCTCCTGATAACCTCCTTGACATGTCAGCTGTACCTAGCATTTCAGAAGCTGCCTCATTCCCAAGCCAGCTGATGGATCCTGGAAGGCAGATGGTCTAAAGTTGGAGGTTCCCCCAGTGAAATAGGAATCACACTCCTCTTCTTCACAGACAGCTCTCCCACAGAGGTATGGTGGCACTACAAGGGCCACAGCTGGAAAAGGGAGGTCTTGAGACAGAAGTAATCTTGTGGGTATGTGTCTCCCAGTCACAAACTGCTCCTGGATCCAAGTCCCCAAGGATCTGCACAAAGGCAGCTGCCAGCAAAGCCAAGTGAAGAGTCATCTGACCTGCCATGAGTGTGAGTGCGTCCCCCACTGAACTGACCTGCCATGTGGTCTCTGTCTCAGTACCATGTCTATACATAGAAAACAACAGTGCCTCCTGCACACAGTGGGTCACAAACATCTTGTATAGAGCAGACCAACCTCATGGGAATGCCTGTAAGATCACAGGTCTGGACTGATCCCATAAGCAGTGTCTTGCCTACATGAGTGGGAGAAGCCACCTGCAAATTTGGTCCAGGTGACTTCAGGGAACAGAATTTTAAACTGATTTAGTTGAAATATCCCTTCAGCAAGGAGCAGCCAGCTAGCATCATACTCTGCTTTGGAGTAAAATATTTCTGCTGACCTGGTGACAGTTATGGCTACCTGTATGAACTGGGTCTGGCTGGGATGGAGGTGATTTTCCTTATAGCAGCTTGTAAGGTGCTATGTTTTGGATTTGTGGCTAAAGCAGTGTTGATAACATACCAGTCTTCAGAGTATTGCTGAAAAATGCTTGCACAACATCAAAGCTTACTTTTTCTCATGCTACTGAGCCCTATCCACTACCCAGGCAAGTAGACATGGGATAGGCAAGAATCTGGTAGGCGATGGAGCTGGCATAGCTGAACCAAACTGGCCAAACGGAGGTCCTGTACCACACATCATCATACTTAGCAAAACAAAATCTGCAGTGCTTTGTCTCCTAAGGCAGCCATTGCTGAGAAACTGCCTAAGCATTGGTCTGCACATCAATGGGGGCAAGCAACTACCTTTGTATCACTTAGGGGTTTTTTTGGGGTTGCCTCTTTACTTATTAAACTGTCTTTATCTCAGCCAATGAGTTTTCTCACTTTAATTTTCCTTGCTCTCCCACTTTTCTTGCCAGAGGAGGGAGACAGTGACCGAACACTGTGTGGGTGCTTGGCTGCTGGCTGGGGTCAACCCACCACACTGTACAAGGGAAGCCCACCCTTGCAGAGAGTCCACCAACCGCAACAAAAGCAGACACCTGAACAGGGCTGGTCTCCTAGACATGGAGGCATATACATGTACAAGGAACAAAACATGGTTTTACAGGGAATTAAAAAAATAAATAAAAGATACCCAAAGGTCTGGGTGGGGTACCACATTACCCTTTTTAACTGCTTTGTAACTATCATCAGTTGAAGTGGTGTTTTCACTTGACACATGAGACTCTTCTCCCAGGCCTCCTGCAAATTAAAAAAGAGCAAAGACACCTGGTGAGTTGGTTAGCACAGCTCTGACATGTGAAGGACAGCTGCTATCAGTGATGCCATCTGGGGGCTTACTGGCCACAGAAACTGCCCTACCTGTATGAAGGGACTAAGAGTCCGATAAAGCTTATCCCTTTTCCTGAATTTGCTCCTAGCCTATAGTGACACCTTGTAATTTGTTATAATCCTGTGCAATTTCCGTATACACTGAATAGGCTGAAAGTGTCTTCTAGGGAAGGCTAGCCTCATGGAGATTTACTTAGCACAGGAGCTATACAAGGAGGATGGTAGCAATAGTAACTACCGCTGTTAAATCTCTAAGTCGAAAAGGTACACTGTCAAGGCAAAGAATTATCTGCATTCAGACAAATATACTCTAATCAACTCTCATACACCTGGCCTGACTTCACCTCAATCTGAAAATGAAAGGTCCTCTTGGGGATGCTAATACCCCACTGGTTACCAAAGCAGGAAGAAATGACAGGTTAGCTTCTGAGTATTTCTTGTGCTTGATCCGTACCAGCTACCTTTCCCTTTTAGAGCAACACTGATAGGCACAGGAAGGTCCTCATCTTGTCCATCGAGGTGGCTCCTTCCAACTCAGTTACCAAAAAAAAAACCTGGTTGGTCTCACTCTTAAGTGTCCCCTGCCTGGCTTTCCTATTTCCTTGTAGAAAACCACCTCATGATGTTCCTGTGACACTCAAGACAGCAACATGCTCAGGGAGCGATTTGACTGTTTAGTGTCACATCTGTTGGTCACAGAAACCACAGGAGTTCCATGGCATCTTTGTAGCAGGGCTGTGCCCGACCCTCTCCCTTCCTGGAGACAGCACTGCTGCTTCCTCTCCCCACCAGTATGCTACAGCACAGCAATGTGGCAAAAGCATGCAGGAGCTGCAGAAGCAGCTTCACCAAGTTACACTGTCCAGCACACCAAGGGGACTGAGGGTCTCAGAGCACCCAGAATCCTCCACCATAAGATGAAGACTCAATGAGAGATCCTAGCGATGTGACTTTTTTGGGAAGCTAGGGAAGAGACAGAGATTCTTGTCTGTTATCTCCTACTGGTCTTCTGACCATTAAGGTACCATAACACATGGCAATACCTCAGTATTTAAGTTTTTCTGATGTGTGATGTAGTATCTCCCCTCAATACTGACCCATTTTGCCACATAGAAATATTTTAATGTCTGCCAGAAACTGTTCTAAACCAAACAATAATTTGATCACACTTCTTTTTCAAAGTTCTGCCCACTGTAAAGGCAAATAGCAAGTATGCCAATTCACCTGTGCTGCAGGAAGCAAACTGCATTTTCCCTCCCTTACATAACGATACCATAGAAGGCTGATTTCTGTAAGTGTCATTATGTCCATCCTGGTTCCTACAATCCTAAGGTCTACAGACAATCCTCTCACTTCCCCAATACTAGCCAGCACAGAAAAAAACACACACAAAAACAAACCACAAACCCAAACAAACAAAAACCAACCCTCAAAGGAAACAAAAAACCCCAACCCAAAACTGAGAGAGGGTAAAGAAGCAGAGGTATTTTCACAGTACCTGTTTTCTGGGTTATTTTTCAGTTTCTTACAAATGTCTAATTGAATTAGAAGTTCAGAGTGCTTAATGGTTTTGCATAAATTATCAGTGATTTATTATAAAATCTACCCAGGGATCTGGTTGTTGTCCCACCAAGGCAGAAGCAGCAGTCATACAGTCTTGAGATTTGAATTCTGTGTATTAACAGCAGCTACTAAACGCTGGAAGGGAGCACTAGAGATCGTCTAGCAGCAAGAGGACCTGCAGTACCTTCAGTAGAAATGTGGTGAAAGGGACTGTTGTCCCTCTCCTTCCTTCCCCACCTCGGTAGCACAGGTACCGTGTGAGTAGAAGATAAGCTGAATGAGCCAATCTCTGCAGAGGTATTAGCAAGAACAAATTTCTACAGTCTTGGTAGCAAGGTAAAGCATGAAGAACACAGTCAAGTGTTGTTTGTAAAAGAGGAGATAGTGTTAATCAGACAGCACTGCTGGATGCCATGTGGATAATTCCAAGAGGGATGTCTCACTTTCAAAACCACTGGACATATTCCAGCCCCTGAACCAGTTTTGCTTTACCAGCTGGAAAAAATATTTGTTTTGCTCTGGATCTGACTTCTTGTTAATCATTGTCCTGCTGCTCCAAGGGGCAAGGACAGGGTGAAAGTTATCTCTCTTGAAGGTACCTTTGGAAGTATTTCCAAGGTACAGCCCTTGGAGGAGGGCTGGGAGGATGCTATCAAGTTCTGCCTCTCAGACAATATATTACTGTAACTAAACAGAATATCAGAAAAGGGACAATGAATGGCAGCAGCAGCAAAATTAACTAAAGGAAAGTAAAATACCCAAACCCTTAGCTGACTATAGGTTAAATCTTCCTGGTCCAAGAGACACACTAAATCAGGGGATTGTCTCCCAAAGGAAGTGCTATAGTTTAACAGAGCTTGACTGGACAAAAGCCACTAGATGTGTGAACAGGAACAAGCCTGATTCAACAAGATGGATTGCTCTGAACTCTATCACTCTTTTCCAGCCTCAATGTCGCATCCCAAGATTTCTCTTTGTTTTCTTTCATGTCCAGTCCTCGTCACTTCCTTAAGCCCAAGCTCAACAAAAGTTTCTCTTCTCAGTTAAATTTTACATCCCAGGACTTCTCAGAACCTCCTCCCCCACACCCTCCCCCAAAGTATGCTATTCTTCACACAATATTCCATTCCATTTAAAGGAACCTCCATCCAGTCATTCACCACCAGAAGTACTAAGGTATGTGTTCTCTGCTGAAGCAAAGGATAATTTTTGTATTTCTAAATAAATGCAGCTTGCTTCCAGTCACAAACAGATTGCTTCTTAATTGAACTTGGGAGGTGAATTATATGGTGAATTAGGAAAAAAGAACAACTCTTTATTTAGTGAATTGTTCCCCTAAGAGAGAGCTATATGGGATTGAATTGCAAATGATGGCACCAAACCCTGCAGCCGGGCCCCTCTCCTGCACCCAAGCCGCTGACCTCTGCCGTGCTGCAGTGTCACTCCCGCATACTGCTTTTCCGAGCTGTGAGCACATTCTTTCCCAGAGATCAGTGCAAGCCCTGGTTTCTTATGCAAAGGAGATGTTTGAATAAACTAGTGTGACTAATGAAATCTACAACATCTTGGCATATTTTGTCTCATTGTAGCTGATGAAAAGGGAGAGCACTACACAAAGGCCAGATATGGGTGTGCAGATACACCGGATCTCAGTAGCACAGACAGGGAGCACCCACACCCTTCTCTCTCACACAGGTGTTTTCACCTCATATATGAGAATTTTGGAGGATCTCATTCCAATTAATTTCAGCTTTTAGACATTTACTATCTTTGCAATACCTAAATATAGCTCAAAGATTAAAATTACTTGACAGTTATGTAATTCTCTCTTGCAATTCTTCCCAAGAGAAGGTGAAAGCAGAATCCTAGCAAAATAAAGGTAAGTAACAGACGTGCCATAATCAATAAGGAAGGAAGTAAAGAAATGCACCTTGCCTTTGGAAGCAGCTGCACATAGGTTGCAGGCAATGTGCAGGTCCTGTTACCCAACCAAAGCATATAAGAAGCTGTATGTCTCTTTTCGACTATTCTGTCATATCCAAGAGTAGAGTCACAGTGCTACTGCTCCAGAGTATGAAATGCCCATGTATGCCTTGAAGCCTATTACTGTTTGAAAATCTCCATTCTCCTCTTCAGTGTTTCTGTTTGACAATATACTCCATGAAAAGCAAATGCAGTGATAAAAAGGCAGGCTTGGTCTACTACTTACCATAACAACATGAGCAAAATAGGGCTGGGTTTTAATGTATATCCAGCAGTTAACAAGCCCTCCAAGTTCACTTTCATCCTCAGCACTTCCCACTTGTTTCAGTGCCAAACCAGCCACCGCCTTTCTCCATCTTAACTGCGTAAGCTTTGTCTGTTTCTTTTACTACCAGAGATGACAGAATTTGTTAGGTCATACCTCTTTTAACTTCCACTTTTTTTGTGATTCCTAACAGTTTGTGCCAATTAACAGCTACAAGTCCAGCAGGGCGTGCTGGACCCCCTAACTAGATAACTTAGTTCTGTGCATGACGTGACAGAGAACACATAGGAGATTCCCCACCTAGACTGGGAACATTTCATCTCTTACTTACACTTGTACAACTCACTTTTCTGTTTCCTGCAGACCAGCAGGACTGTGACTGACTGCAAGAAATGTCTGGTACCTTAAACAAGCACCATAAATCTAAGCTAAATCCACCCCTCTTACAACCCTGACCAAAGAATAGGTGTCTAAGTTGTTTGCAGGTACTGGAGAAACAGCCTGAGGTGGTAGGTAAAAGGTCCAGTGAAGCAGAAAGCAGCAGGCTGTGGCGATGCTGGGGAAAAAAAGCAATTTATCTCACTCTTTCAGAAGAGGAAACTGAAAACCCGATTTTGTTAAACATGCCATCTAAACTGGAGCATTTGTGGTTCCCCTGTACCACTGGCACAGGACAAAAGATGTGTAACCTGAGGAAAAAGCAGGATGCAAACTCCATTCAGTACTTGTAAGAACCATGATAATGAGAGAAGTTTCTGGAAGAACAGAATAAGTCAAAGTTGATGTTACGTGCTGCTTTTTAACTTCCTCATTAACCAGTGGTCAAGAACTTTATTTAGAGTAGAAATAAAACCACTTTATTGCACTGGATTTTCTAACCACAGAGAAAGTGATGATTTTATTAAAACAAGCTCTACTGGGAAAATGTATTCAGAATGTGGAACAGATGTTTCCCAGAGCTGGTGAGGAGTCCATAGTATAAACCTTTCATAAACCTCCAGGCCCTGGAGATCTGAGCAAATGATTTGAGATAGATCCTTCAGCACTTCCTGTCAGTGGAATAACTGAAGTTCCCTCAATTTACTTAAGAAAAATGAATTAAAGAGGAGAAGAATTTTGAACCCCAAATTCCCTGCAGGAATCTGTTTTTCATATTCAGAGCAAGCTGACTAGCTGCAATAACTCAGGAGAGTCCCAGAGTCCAGAGGCTTGACAAGCAGGTGCTCTCCACATTAGCTCTGCAAATGGTCATGCAGGGTGAGGACACTGGCCTCTCAGGGAAGTTTGTGAGAAGAAGGTGAACACAGCTAAGCAAACCTTACTTTTTAAAGAAGGCATTGCAAGAAATGGGGCAATCTGACCCACCCTCCCCTCCAACCTTTCAACGCTTAACAGGAGAAACACTCTCTAGAGTGGAAGTGGCATTTTCCTTAAGGCCATAATTAACACCTCAGTTTCCTGGGGTAAAATGACAGACAGATAAGAGAGTAAAAACAAAGAAAAAAGTTATTTACAACCTTTGTCAAGTCACTAATTTCCTCTAGTGACAGAGTTCTGCAAGTCTCTGGCTTACAGTCCGTTTAGTGAGGCAAGTGAAAAATTAAAAGCCAAGGTGAGTACACAATCACTTTCACCATGTGCACATCTGTGCTGTATGGCCAACTCCTCATATACAGTCTGCAAATTCCCTGCCTCCCACCAGCACATCAAAGCAGTAGTGTGTAGAACCAATTACCCTCCACACTGTTGCACTGGCTATCTTGTTCATCTGATGGATCAAGATCTGTTTCTAACAGGTGTCTGCCTCTATACGACAGTTCTCTCAATTCACAATAATCCTGCTCTATCTCCATCTCTCCTTTGAAAGGAAAGAAAACCAGAAGTGAACTTGCAGGTGATAAGGAAGAATTCAGAGCTGGTGTGGCTTTGCCCATTACCGCTCCAGCAGGCAGTACAAGCCCTACCCCACTCTGCTGACATCCTTTCCCTCTGACCGGCAAGGTCTGATTGCTTCAGCCTCAATCTACCCTGGGCCCCTTCGGGCACCACCATGCACAGCTCCCTGTGCTGCTCTGCAGCATCCTTGCCTTGTTCCAGCTGTGGGCTCCCAGTCAGAGCCCAGGGCTCTCCAAAAGCTGGACAAACTTCTCCTCCCACTCAGCCTTCCTAATCCTTTCGTTTTCCTCTTACCTTGTTTATACTGGATAAAAATTAACTCGAAAATACTACACTGGAAATTAATTATATTTGAATGCAATCAAAACTCCTTTCATGGAACATGGGGTGCCAGAGACCTTTCTTTCATCTTGCTTTCTACTTGGATATTCAGACACTTCCAATCCTGAAGCACTTTGAAGAGGTTTTGTTGGTTCATGTCCACTAGCAGCCTGCATCATGTTTAACAGACAGATGAGCACCCAAAGTAGATAAAGTCAAGACACCATGTTTGCTTGGTTACCTACCAGCTCCATCACATGTCATTTAAAGGGCAACCCAAACTACCTGCCAACAGCAGGAAAACTGAGGCATAATTCAGCCTTGAGTTAGAATAAGTAGTTGGATTTTAACATCTTGGGGAGTAGAAGTCCGATGAGGCCACTGTTGAGTAGCCTTAGGCTATCTTCAGCCCCAAGGTCCAGGCTCCTTGGTGCAACAGATGTCTAAATTGTTTGCAGTCATTAAAGAAGCTGTGGGGGAGCTGGAGGGTGGATTCGTATGTGGCAGAGGAGCTTTCCTTGCCCTGTGATCTGCCCACTGAGAGAGGCTGGCAGAGAAGCTGCCCTCTTTGTCCCAGGGACAGCTGCAGTTCAGAGGGGAAGTCAGGTCTCAACCACAGGTTATTTGCCACAAACTGGCTCCTGGATTCAGCAAGACCATCACCTGCAAAAAGATGAGTGGCTAATACCCTCCCTACCACAGCTTTGTGCACCTCACACTAGCATCTCTGCTCTAGGAAGTGAAACAGTAAGGTAATCTGAATATTTCCTTTTGCCTCTGATCTTTGCCCCAGAGAAACTTGTTACCCGTTCCCCAGGGCTGTCCAAGTCACCATCTGGCCTTCAGAACTACAGCAGCAAAAACAGGGCAGCATTTCAGCCTAAAACTAATTTGCTTTCTTTCCCCACTTGACAGCTGAATAAATACTTTGTCCTTGCCATTTGAAAAGAGGAGCCACAGCAAAGGCTTTTTTTGTCCCTTGCAGCTCCAGCCTTCTTTCCAAATTAGGCCTGAACAAGCAGCTCAAAGCGAACACATTTATTCCACAAATGTAACCCCTTTCTGCTCACAATCCACCACGAGCAATTTACGACTCTAATTTATTTGGTTTTTGCTATTACCCATCAAGCCATTTTGGCTACCGATTGTTTCTTGGACCTGCCAGCTACTTTGCTGAAAAGAGCAAGCAACTTTCATTTTGTAGGCACAGCAACACAAAGGAGAGAGGCTGAGGGTCAAGACACCCAATCCAGCCTTGTGGAGTGACCATCCTGCAATGACTGATAGCAGAACTTACTGACCCCACTCTCCTACTGACCATTTCTGCCTCTGAACTCATTTGCTAAACCACTCTCAGAAATGACAAGGCAGCCTACGCAGTTGAGGCAAATTCAATGTTTCATTCAAGCAAGTATTCAAGGAAATTAGGCATTTGCCCAGCTCTGAAACAAATGCACAATTTAGGCAATTTTGCAGTTACTGGGTAAGCACTGTCGAATTTTACAATTAGGGTAATGGATTTAACTTCCAATGTAATTTCCATATGGATAAACTGATCTCCTCAAGTACATTTGCCCATGTGTTCCCTGCATCACAGTTAATTAATATAAAGCTATTAAATAACTTCCACTTAAACACAAAAGTCTATTCAGACTCTTCTGGCATCAGCAGAAGGAACAGCCTCCCAGTGTGTTACACCAGCTGTAGACAAGAGCGACAGAAAATTTAATTAAGAGCAATTGAGAGCAAGACAGTTTCAAACAGAAATCAGATGTTATAAATGCTCTATATAATGACTACCCCAACTTCTGAAAGAGTTAATAAGGCCATCTAGCATCAACTCCCAGGTGTTTAAGTTGTGCCCAAAAGAGAACTTATGGGATGTGAAAAGCAATGGGGCTGAAGGCCAAAGTCAGGCAAAGTCAAGCAGGGAGCAGCAGGGATTCAGCACTGTTAGTGCAGTGGCACGGCTGCAGCTATGCCCAAAGTTGATGGTGGCATCATGTTGAATAGGAAGGAGCTATACAAACAGGCTGTTTGGAAGCAGTTTCAACCATGTCATCAACGAATATAGTTTCCACAGATGTCTTTGGGTGCTTAAAAGGAGTTAATTGCTCATCAACAAAATCCAGGCCGGTTAATTTATGACGCATAGCATTTGACAAAAGTGATACTATGCTACTGCCTTCCTGGCTAATTTCTGAAAGAAGCACATGAATTGTAATCACAGGATAAACATAACTAAAGTTTCCACTAAGAATGAGTGAGTGACAGAGGTTGAAATAGCTGGGATTTTTTTTGTTAGAGTGGAGAAAGCTTTACTGCTTGTGCAGATTCATTTTAGCAATACTGCAGAGCTTAGAGAATCAGTAAAAGAAAAAACATGGAAGTCTGAATGTTGGCTGCATGGTAGAAATGAAACCACTTATTTTGACAGGCAGGAGGCCACCATCCAGAAAACTTGATTACAGGGAACAGTACATTTACAAAACAAACTTTGTGGTGCATGTGACCAGCTGCCATCGGGAACCCAGACAAGAGGAAAAAATACATCTTACTCCATGGGGAACCCAGAGCAAGTAATAGGGCTCTGTCGTGCAGTTGTGATCTGGCAAGGGCCAGGTGGTATCTTCACTTATTGCTTGGAAGTCTTTTTACCCAGCTCTGTAGGAATTATATGAAAAAACCAGAAAGAGAGCATTGAGTTTATTTCTCTTGTGTTGAGTGAAGGAGTGAAGAATTTCTCTGTTTGTCACAAGTCAAGTTTGAAACACCACAGCCAAAAGGGTGAAGGAATACTGCACACCCTACTGGTCCCAACTGGTTTTGAAGCTATGCATCATACTGGGAAGATCTTAGTCTGAAGAAAATTGGAGCCTGCATACCTCCTGGTGGGACAGCGAGAGTGAAGACTCTGGCATCTCTTTTTGCTATAGTCTTCACTCTGAGAAGTGAGCTTACTGCCTTGGAAGGCAGTTGACAGCCTTCCATTAACATCTGATGTTGACTCAAATATTATCTCAGGGACCACTCTCTCTCCCGCATCATACTAAGAGGTCATAGAGGGCCTGTACAGAATACAGCAAAATTAGGAACAAACCCCACAATGAGAATGGAAGGATAACAGACAGCGTTTGTCAGCATGTGGGCCAGCTCCCTACACGCATCACCTAATGGAGAGGTCTGAGTAGGCAAGTAAGGAAAAGAACAAACTCCGTTTGGTAAATACAGGAAGAGGGAAATGGTTTCTCTGGGCAGGGAAAAGGTGAAACCGCGTCCTGAGGTAGGAAAATGCAGCCCTCTGGGCAAGGCAGAAGGGACTATAGGTGACCCAAGGATGAGTGGGAATCTCTAAAGCAGGAGAGCTGAGTGTGCACTACAGAAACTTGTGGAATAAAGACACCAGGAGAATCCCTCATGCATACAAGGGCAGGAGCAAAGAAACAAGCTGCTGCTCCGCACCCCTCCTGTGCAACCCATGTTCAGAAGCTATGGGAATTCTTCCTTACTGGAAGCAAGCAGAGTGGAAAGAGCAAATCAGCCTATCCAAAAGCACAAAGCTGTCCTGTGCTGTGCTTTTGGAAGTGTAAGATGCAAACCCTTCCAGAGCAGAATCTGTGCCTGCATATTGAGCTGCAGCTCATCAGATGGACCAACACATGTGCCATGCAGCAAATGCCCAGGGCTCTAGACTGCAAGCCTTTGCAATCACCCCACAGGCACTGTCCAACTGACAGATTAATCCAGTAGCAGAGGCAGGATGAGAACAGGCAGACATGCCTGACAAGCCAGCTTGCTGTTCCTGAAAGCTCTGCCGTCCTGACTCAGGGCTGCTTCTCCAACCTTGCAAGAGACAGTTGTTCTCTTGGCACATATACACCTCCCATGCTTTAGCGCAGTTCACCTTTTCTCCTCTCTTACCATCACGTGCCAGACTGGCAGACTCTGTTCCTGCAACTAGCAAAACAGCCTAAGATCACCAATTAGACAGAAAAATCCCTCTCAACATTTAAAAAGAAAAAAAAAAAGAAAAGAAAAAGTAATGTTTCAAGTTGGTACACAGGAATAAAAAAGAAAAACACTTGGAATGAAAATATCAACCCTAAAGATAAGCACTCACTAGCAAGAGAGCTTTAACTACTGAAGGAATTAGAAAGTTCACCAGCAAAAGACAAAGGTCAGAGGCTTTCTAGGCAACCATCTTTACACTGGAGAACATCAGGTAGGTCTGAGAAGGCTGAAGTAGTATTGTAATATTCTGAGCTGGAAGGAAAAAACACAGTATCTGCTTTTCTACAAAGAGAAGATCACTGCCCTATTGCACGTAAATGTGTATTTGGGAAAGGAGTCAACTTAGAAAAGCAGTGTGAACGAGCACTCTCTGCCGTAGAGGACTTACCCAGTTCATCTAAAGGTTAGCTCCTGCTTTGCCTTAGCAAAATCATTTTGTGGTTGTCTGCTCTAGTAAAACCCCTGAGTGAATGGACTCAGAAAGGTAAACATTGGGACCTGTCACAGGAAAATCATTTGGTACAGCTAAACAAACCTCAGCATCAGGCCAAACATCAGGCATTTGGCACTGACTTTTCCGCAGAGCTGGCTGAGGCTCTGCTTCCTGTTAAAGGCTGCATGGACTGCAAAGAGATATCCCTGGAGTGCATGTCATGTGTTGTGAAAAACTGTAAGGAGGTATGCAAACAGATGGACTGAGCCCTCAGGTCTCTTGAAGCAAAGATGTCCCTCTACCCACATAAGAGGAAGCAACCTTCACTAAAGATTTCCCAGTGAAAGAGCAGACCCCTGTAGAGAGTTCACAGATGTGGGTTATGTTACAGCATGTGCACAGTCATTTGCATTGCTTCTGGACAGTTATGGCAAATACAGCTTAGATTAAGCTAGCTCTAACTCTAAATGAATTAAAGGTTGGGATCCAGGCAGCCTTGAAACCATCAACGCTGAAGTCCACCACTTCTATCCTGAGCCAAGAACCACTATAGCAGAGCACCAAACATGAGCTACATGGGAAAAAAAAACAGCTCTAAGCTTGCTGTGCATGTGCTAAGTCAGATGAATTTAACATTCCGTCCTTCAAACCCACAAATCAGACCTTCCCTAGAATCTCAGTCAGTCAAGGCAAAAAATTCCTAGATCTTGCATTCTTCTGGAAGGGCATGTTCACTAACTTAAATTTCACTAGAAACAGTAGTAGTACTAACATCAGAAAGGACTTGTAAGCAACGTGCAACACTGCTACTGGCCACAGCACCTAGACTGTACAACCTCTGCCTAAATGAAGCAGCAGAAAGCCCTGCTTGTAACTGCTTCTTGCACCTTAAACATTTTGCTGGAGGAGAAGTCTTATTCTTCACCCTAAGGCTGAACAGCACAACTCTTAGCAGGAGAGGTGCCCTCTGTTTGAACTGAGCAACTGTCCTGCAAACAATCCCAGCTCAAATAGGAATCAACACCTTGCCTCAAGGAAGGAACCAGGGAGTGATGAAACATCTATCAGGGGCTGACAGCCTACCCCAGGTGTATTAGAAGCTGCTATGTAACTTGAAAAACACTGCAATCATTCCCCTTGCACCGCACAGGCTTTCCGGTGTGCACTCTCACAGGACCGCACATTCTTCTGGTCCCTTCCAGATCTCTCTGAAGTTTGCCTCCATGGCTCCAAAGCAGTTTATGCATATTGCATTGAAACCTGATTCCTGAGCTTTCGTGCTACAGAAAAAAACGCCACAAAACAAAAAACCAAACAAACCACCAAACACCAAACAAACAAACAAACAAACAAAACCCCCATGCTGAGTCAGTCTAGAAACAGAGTCCCATGGAACCAAGGTGACCATGGGCATCCCAAAGCAAGAAAAAGCAAAGCAGTCTGTTGCAGATGTGGGTTGTGTGCAGACTCACTGAAGCAGCAGAGCAGCTGCCTCCATTTTCACAGCAGGCTCAAGAACAGCAGAGCTAGCATGTGCCAACGAAACAGCTCCTTGCTCTTATTAAAGAAGGTTTACAGCAGAACTCCTGTTTGCCTCATTTGCCAGAGAGTAACTCACAGGACTTCACTGTCAAAGCCTCCAGCTACTCATGGCAGCTTCTTTCTCCTCTCTGATTTCTGTCAAAATCCTGGGATCAAATATAGCCCTGTCCCAGCTGAACTGTTATCTGAAGCTCACTCTAGCTAGCAAGGATGCTCTATAAATCCTTCCTGCCACTCATTTGTAGCAGTGTGAAAACCTCATCGAAACTCTCAGGTTCAGAGGCAAAGAAAGATTGTTCTGACTGTTCTTGAAAAGCGTTCTTGGCAGCAGTGAGATGCAGAGTCAGTGCCTCAGCAGCACAGCATGACATTGATGAGGGCAGCCAGATTCCCATGTCTTCTGCTCTGCTGGTGCCAGACTCAGAGGCAAATTTGTCCCTTTTCTCACTCACACAAGTGCCTTTCAGGACTAGAAACTGCCTCCAAGATTAAAAAACAAAACAAAACAAAACAAAAAAAACCACCCAAACCCCGCAACATCAGGAAGATAGGTAATATATCAGAAAAAGCCTCTTAATACTTATGCTGTCTAAAAAGGCTTAAAGTAAGCCTGTTAGGATCAAATATCCTTCCTATAGGCATGGCAAGAAAAGAAAAGGTCTTCTTCCACTGCTAATGCTTCAGCAGGTAAAGCAATAAAGCAGAGACAACAACCTTGCACCAGTGGACTCATCTGGGTCTAAAACAGAGGTGATGCTATGCAGTTTCACAGCCTCCCCGTGGATCTTCGTTTCTGCACCAGAAGTCTGACTTGAGTTTCCTCTGAATCAAAATTATATTTGTAAAAGCAAGTATTTTCATGAAAGATTTAAAAAAAAAAAAAAGAAAGTCATGAGAATCTTTTCAAAACTGTAAGCTCTTTTAAAAATCTTTCATCAAAGTGTTTAGGAGCTGATGAAGCACAGGCTTGCTGAGGATAGCACTCACTGGCAGATGTCCAGATACCAGATTAATTTCATTATGTTTGAATAATTACTGTATCTCTGTGTGGCCCAATACTAAGGGCATCCACTTCAACACTGCTGCCTGACAACAAGTACTTCTCTGAGCTTAGGACCCAGGGTCAAAGGAGAGCAACCAATAGGGGAAAAATGCCCCAAATATTATTTTCTTTTTCCTGGTTTAGAAAGTTACAAAAAAATCTTATAACTATTCTAGAAAAAACTTGAAAGGTCAAATGTGCAATGTTAAGCAGTTCATTCTTTTACCAGATCACTGATGAGGACAAAATTAGGTTTCAGGTAAAGCAGAGCTGACACTGAGAGACCTATGGAAAGGAAAGCAGAACTCTTTTTACTGAAATGATTTAAAACTGGGTTGGAGGAAAGAACTTTGTAATAAACCTTCAGTGAAATCCTGACAGAGTTCAGACAAGAAATTACCTAGATGGTAATCTTGAGCCCTGTTAGGAGAGTACATCTCCTGGCATTCACTCAGAGTCACTCTACACTGCATGCTCTCTACAAACTCACAGCTCAGAGTTTTAATGGAGTCAACAGTGATCAATGCACAGACACCTAAAAACTTCTTGGATTTAGTGGGCTACATTTGTCTGTAGACCACCACCATGCCTGCCTTTCTCTTAACAGGAACCAAAGAACACCTCACTTTCATAAATGGACCAGCAAAAGAAATTTGCACACAGGATGCTATGGCAAAGTCTTCTACAGTTTTAGACTCCTCAATCCATGGTCTTCCCGGCCAGTTCTTAGAAAAGAAGTTTCTTTGGAGCAATGACAACTATTCACATGAGTAAGCACTATTGGGTCATATGCTGCACTTCAGAAGGCTTTAAGTACATACCAAGTGTTGCAGCTCCCTGTGTAATGCCAATTCTCTGCCTGACCACTGACACAAAATAATCCTGGCATACTGGACAGAGACATCCAGTGAAAGCTGAAGACAGACACCATTCTTAGAGCTCTGAAGCAAGGCATCAAGATGGGTACCAGGGAGACAGCTGCCCCTAACTGAGCAGTCTTCAAGGGGAACGCCAGAGAGGGAAGGAACCATGATCCTGCTCTGTGGCTTTACCATGTAGATGATGCTACCTGGAACATTGCTTTAAGTCCTGGAGAGCAGCAATAAAACACTAGCTCTGATATTTGCCAGAAAATTCTTGGAAGCACTGAACTTCAAAGGCATCCCACTCTAAAAGGAGACTCACAAATTTTGGGGGCCTAAATGGCAACTGTGGCATTTCTGCAAGCAGGAAATTAATGCAGAAAAGAATCCTGGGGCACAGCGATGCTGTGAAATGAAGCTTAACACAAAGATCTGTAGCTGAATCTAGGCAGTTCTCAGATCACATTCCCTGCCTCTTTCTCTCAAGGGCCTAGAGGAGGACATAGCTTTCTAGACAAAGACTGGAAGTAGGTGAAGAGAGGGAAAGTTTGAAAAATCTATCAGCATCAGCCCTCACCAGCCGAGGCAGACCTTTTACTAAAGCAGATCACCTTCAGCTGGGTCCCGTGAATAACCATGTCCTCTGTTACCCCTAAGTACGTGGGAACTTTGTCCTTCCTCCAGAGCCTGACAGCTGCAGATGCTCCACACAAGCTAATAGGGTATACGCCTACAAACAGGCCAACAGTGTCAAATGGCAGAGTTTCTGCCCCTCCTCCCAGCTGAACAGCACTTTCTGGGGACACGGAGACAATGCAGAGGAAGAAGAATGCCTGGCCTAATAGCACGGTCAGAGCTGCAGCTCCCAGATACGAAGAGCCTGTGTGTCTGTATATACGTACTAAGTACTTCCTCTGCTATACAACTAATCCGATTAACAGCTTTGGGAAACTCTGAAATGTTGTAATTCAAGGGGTCTCAGTCATAAAAGGTCTTGGGCTGTTTCTGTACAGAGGCTGCATTCTTCCCACTGGAAAAAAAAAAAAAAAANGCAGAACTTTCTCCCAAGAAGAATGGGTCCCAATCCCCACCATGCTGAAGTAGACCACCCTCTTTCAATCATAAGTGTCAAGCAAGCCCTGCAAGAGAAGAATCAACCCTCCCTGCCCCTGCAGAGATCCCCCTTACAGGGCAGGTGAACACAGGGATCACTCTGTGTGTGCTCCACAGAAAACCTGACAGACATGTGGGCTGCCTGTTTGTCAGGTTCCACTTTCTAAGGAGTTGAAGACCAGGGGGAGAAATGAAGCTTGTCAGAGATGAGGGCAGGGACAAGTGAGAGATGTGACATCACCATTCACCTAATGGAAAGCATCATGTGGCACACCAGCCTTGCCTTGGTCAATAAAATGTGCAAGGAAGAGACTAGTGCAACCACACAACATGAGCCATGATTGTAAGAGCCTGTGTTACATGATAAACGCAGGTTAGAAAATTCAGTACATTTGTCAGATGGCACAGGCCTGGCACCAGTTCCAAGCAAAAGAAATGTGCCCACTAAGACAACAGAAAAATCCACCAGAGCAAACCAACACAGTTAAACTGTCTGGCACTGCTTTCCCAGTAGTTTCCTCATCTAACTTCAGGAAATTACAAAGGAAATGTGGTAGAGGTTAATGCTGCCTGTGCCACTTACCTAGTAATGATTTTATTATTTATCTTCTGCTCTGAAGGTAACCTAGTCCTAAATATTTATTACCTCAGAAAAAATCACAGTCCAAAACATGATACGTGAACGGGCTAAGTGACACAACACCATAGGACAACTGAATTTACAGAGAACAATTTGCAATGTGAAGAAGAACTGGGCAGCCCTTCTCTGCCCAGAATGTCAGCAGCTGTATGAGTTTGCTTGATTCATTAAGATGATACACTGCACATAAGGAAAGTGAGGACAATAAGAGTCAGAAAGTAATGGCAAACTGACTGTCCCTGTTTCAAATACATTTCCTTCTCCCTCAGACAAGACAAAATCAGTTATACATGTTTCCTGTTTAAGAAAGTTCAGAGTGGGATCCCACTTCAGTGACATAACTAAGCTCTGCACACACCTCCCTACCAGTGGGAGCAGGCATCATGAACGAGAGGGAGCTCCTTCCTCCCTGAGGATACAATCAGGGAAACTGAGGCATTACCACCTCAGGGTGGTGCCCTTACCTGAAGTATGTCTTGCGTTTCCATCTGAGTGCTTTGTTAAGTCATCAGTTCTGTCTATTTGAAACAGCTTCAGATCATCTTCATCTAAAGCGATATCTCCCCAAAAGGCAGCTGGAGAGAAACAAACTGCAGTTAGTTTAGGTTTTATTTTGGAAGGAAAGTACAGTTTCCGTGTTGCCTGTACCACACCTAGAAGGTGATGGTACTCCAGGAACCAGCAAAAGGTAATACACGGCAGTAATTTTAAAGGTACAGAGTGGACATTGGTGGAGGCCAGGTGACAGCATTTAAATTAAGCCACTATGGAGATACACAGGAGGTGGAGGCCTCAAGCTCAGCAGCATACACTGAAAGGCAGGACAGGACACTGTCTAGACAGGGACAGTGGGATAGGCACAACAGTAGGATGCTGTCCACCAGCAGGGCCTTATACACATTGCATTGTTTTAAATCCAAGCTGAGAGCTGGCCCGGTGTTTCCACTTCAGTGGAGAAATGCCAGTTATTTGTTCCCTTGAGGATCAGTTACCCACATTTAAGTCTGCAGAGTTTTTAATTTTGCAAAGGTCCTTGAGTTTTATCCAGAAGCCATGAAAATAATGTAAACAATCCGATACTTCGACATTCACAGCTTAGAGAAACAGAACTGGAAACCATCTGAGTGGAAAAAAATTATACCCCAGGAGTATCCTTACTGAGCTGATGCTGCACAGTGTATAGATAATATTTTGGGAATTTGCACAAACTAAACACAGGTGATGAAGCAGTTGACCAAGCAGAACAGATCTTTCAGAGACAACAAACAGGTTAGGAACAGAGCTGATAAAACTCATAAGAGAAACCTGTGTCGATTGATGGAAAAAACCCAAGAAACCACCAGTAAATTATTCAATGGAATGGTTCAAGATAACTCAGTAAGTGAGACAAAGAGCCATGCCTGCAACACTGACCATATTTGGTGGAATATTTTTTCTTCTCTTGTTAAGTCAACATTTACATTACCTGGGGAGAAAAAAAAACATCCCACTGCTACACTAGGAACATCACTGATGGAGGCCTGAGAAACCAATGGGTTTTATTAATCATCTTACTTTTACTGTCAAGACCAAATGAAACGTGAACATTTGTCTGAACAGCAGAAACCTGCAGTCATATGTGTGGCAAGTGAATGATAAAACGTTAACTCAGAGAGTGTCTTCTGATACAGCATGGCACCAATTCTGACGCAGTACTTGCCTCTTCTATTCTGCACCTCATTCGGTACAACAGCATTTGCCAGTGTCACTGTTCTGGGACATGGGAAGGGCAAGAAGCCTTTGCCTGCTGCTGGCCACATCCCGGGTGCCACGAACTGCCCCAGCCAAGAGCTGCTATGAGCAGCAAAGCTCTGGCACAAGCAGAGGTGCACTCAGATGCCTCTCCCTTTCTCTGGGACAAAGCTGTCTTCCTCTGGTTACCTAGCTACAGGTGAGGAGTGGGAGACAGCCTCAAAGGAGGATGGCTCTGGCTTTTTGGTTGGGTCTCCCTAACAGTGACACCAAACCCCGGAATAGAGAAATGGTTCCAGAAGAGACCAGTGTTAGTGCTGACAAACCTACACACAGACTGACATCAATTGTAACTAGGACAAAGTCTCTGTTTTCTACACAAACACAAAATGCAAGCCAACTTCTTGGCAACCCAAGCTCTCACAATGAACAGAGAACTACCTAAAATACTGTCAGATTCCCCACCAGCCAACAAGTCTACCAGAACGGCCAAAACATCCCAAGCTGATTGNAAGGCCAGGCTGGATGAGGTCTTGAGCGTCCTGATCTAGTGGGAGGTGTCCCTGCCTATGGCGGGGGGGTGGGACTGGATGATCTTTGAGGTCTCTTCCAACCTAGACCATTCTATGATTCTATGATTCTATGATTGGGAATGGCCAGTAGAAGAAAGCAGAGACATATGCTCCTGTGACTGCAATTTGAAGAAAGGGCATTTTATCCATCCAGAGACATTATTGTTCAGGATAATGTAGCAGTCAGGGGGCAAAGATGCAAATGGCATCCCATGCCATCTGATTCCTTCTCCAGCCTCATTTGGTAAGTCACTATTATATTGGCCCTACCCTCCTGCCAGACTTTACTATCGCATTTCAGACTGAAACCATCAGTTTAGCTTTGCCATCCCTTTAGGCTTTCCATGGCTCTTTTCCATGACAAAGTTTGTTTCTCAGGCTGAGGCAGGGCATGCCAAAACACAGCTTTCAGGACAAGCCTGTAGCGTGGATTTACATCAACAGAATTGTTACATTTTCCTTCCCAATGGAACACAGCAGTTTTCTCCCAGCCTAGCAATGGAATCTTTCTGTTACAAAGCCATACATCATCCTGAAAGATGGCCCACTACAAAAGCTGGATTTGCCTAGCATTTATTTCCAGCTCTTTGCAATCCCAGGGTGCTCCAGGGGAACCATGATTTATCACGGTCCCAAACCAGCTGAACAACTTTCCTCGTTGGAAGTCCCGTTGAGAATGCCGCACTGCAACTTCTCCTGTGCTGTCAAAGGCTCCTTCTTAAAGGCACGCAAGCCTGAAAGATGCTTGCTTCCACCCCAAGGGAGCTGTCCCACAGGAAAGCCCAAGTACTTCATTTTAAAGGGTCACAAGTTCAGAGACTGCTGGCAAATGAAGCATCTCAAAGCATCCTTTCTGATTTCCTTTACCAAGACCTCCTTTTTAATTTAATGTAGGAGGATTTCCAAAACAGAAAACAAAAACAAAAATTGAAGTCTCTGAACAGCAGGCTAACAAAACTTGCAAAACAGTATTTCTCTTGGCAGAGCTCTACAGTGTACAACCAGGTGCAAACTCTTAACACTCGGTGCAACAGCGTGCCAGCTTTTCTTTTAAAAGGAGCATTAATTGCTCTCTAAACAGAGCAGCTCTTACTGAGGTTGATGGAGCCATTATGAGAGAGTTTGCTTCTATGCTGGACTAGTAACCTGCACCAAGTACCCCCGACATTTAATAACCTCACCACCTTTCAGCATATGCAACCAGACCGCATTTGTCTGTTGGGGCAAAGGGGAAGGGTGACAGTGTTTAACAAACAAACCCAGCACCCAAATGAAAAAAAAAAAAAAGCAGCTTGGCAAGTTGTCTTCATTTTCAGCACACTTCTCTCTCAGGAAAAGAATCCATGTGCTGGTGCCTGCATTTTGTGCTGAGCAGAGAGGTGCCATGATGCCTGGAAGGTACAGCAGACGGAACCGGGAGGAAGAGCACTACTTTCTAAGCAGAGGACAGGCTGAACATTTTCTCCAGCCGCTTCATGCACAGCCACATAATCTAAACTCACCAATGCCTTCCCAGCCCTCATTTTACACAGCAATGCTCAAAGTGTTTTCTTTCGGAAATCTTCACCACTCTCTTCTGCAAATCACCTCCAACCCATTTTTTCCTCCCAACGCATGCAAACAATTCCTTTCTCCCATTCACTGCTTGCCTTTTCTCTTCTTTCCTAGCTCTGAGTAGTATAACAGGATTTCAGGGGAGAAAAACAGTTTTGCTGTCTCTTAGAAGAACTTAATAGCGTTCAGAAAACTTGAAAATATTCTTTTTTTCCATGAAAAGTGTGTTTCATCCAGGTCTTTCAGCAAAATTCTTGTCTGTTTTGATTTGGGTTTTGGTTTTGTGGGTTTTTTTTGTTTGTTTGGGTTGGGGATTTTGTTGTTAGTTTTTTTTTATTAGTTTGTTTGTTTGTTTTGCTTTGTTCCAAGACAAGTAGGAAAAAAAAGCACCAAGAAAAGCTGCTGGTATACAACCAGAGAACTGAATATCACTGTTCTTAAAAGTACGTATCAACACAAAAGCGCAATATCATGGTTTGTTAAAAAACAGGTTGATCTCCTAACACTTCGAGATAAATACCTAAGGATGGATATCCTTGAGTCTCACCTCAGTCAACCCCAAATTTATACAAGCATGTGAAAACCACTTCATCTGTCAGAAGAGGAAAGAACTCCATGCTTGAGAAATGTCACCTTATGTCTGAGTTTCAACTCATCTCTAGCCACCAAGCTGGAGCAAAACATTCACCCATTTGTTTACAAGGACCCCTTGCCAGGAAGCCCCCAGTCCTGCATCAGGGTGATGACAGGGCTCAGCAGAGTACTCTGGACCCTACTGGACCTCTGGACCCTCTGGACACTATTGGATACCAGTGCAGCTTTCCATGTAGCACTCATAAGGAGCAGCTGTGACAGAGATCTACAGAAAAAAAGAGGCCCCAGAAACAGGCATATCCTGCCTATTTGGAAAGCCCCATCCAACCCACTCCACCTCAGATATAGACTCTTCCATCAGCTAAAGCTTTTATTGAGAAATGGTAGGTTTTAGGCTCTGTGAATGGGACAGACATAGGACTACACCCTCTAACTTGAGCCAAAGGAGCCTTCTATTTGTGGGGCCAGAGTCATGAGAAGTTAATGTATGTCATCAGCTCAGGAGGCTCTCATCTGAACTCTTAGCCACTTTGCACAGTTGCTGACAGACTTCATAACAGTTCTTCCATATTAGTTTTAACAGTTTTGTTGGAAGGACTTCAGCCTTTTTCGGCAGGTTTCCCCACAGTGCAGTATAGCAATGACCACAGAAAACAAATAGAAACATGAACCCAAGTAGGTAACTCAGACTTGTTTCACCAATACACACAGCTCAGACTCATTTTATAGAATCATAGAACTAGTCAGAGTTCGAAGGGACCACATGGATCATCTAGTTCCAACCTCCCTGCCATGTCCATGGACACCCTACCTAAGATCAGGCTGCCCACAGCCTCATCCAGCCTGGCTGCAAACACCTCCAGGGATGTGGTCCCAACCACCTCCCTGGGCAACCCATTTGAGGCTCTCACCACTCTCATGCTGAAGAGCTTCCTCCTCACATCCAGTCTGCATCTCCCCACCTCAAGCTTTGCTCCATTTCCCCTAGTCCTGTCACTACCTGATAGCCTGAAAAGTCCCTCCCCAGCTTTTCTGCAGGTCCCCTTCAGATACTGAAAGGGCACAATAAGGTCACCTTGGAGCCTCCTCTTCTCCAAACTGAACAGCCCCAACTCTTTCAGTCTGTCCTCAGAGCAGAGGTGCCCCAGCCCTCTGAGCATTCTCTTGGCCCTTCTCTGGACATGCTCCAGCATGTCCACATCCCTCTTGTCCCAGGGACTCCAGAACTGGATGCAGCACTCCAGGTGCGGTCTCACCAGGGCAAAGTAGAGGGGGAGAATCACCTCCCTCGACCTGCTGGCCACACTTCTCCTGATGCAGCCCAGGATCTGGTTGGCTTTCTGGGCTGCAAGTGCACACTGCTGCCTCATGTTGAGCTTCTCGTCCACCAGCACCCCCAAGTCCCTCTCCTCAGGGCTGCTCTCCAGCCAGTCACTGCCCAGCCTGTATTTGTGCTTGGGATTGCCTCGACCCAGATGCAGGACCTTGCACCTGGCCTCGTTGAACATCATGAGGTTGGCTTGTGCCCACCTCTCCAGCCTGTCCAGGTCCCTCTGGATGCCATCCCTGCCCTCCAGCATGTCTGCTGCGCCACACAGCTTGGTGTCATCAGCAAACTTGCTGAGAGTGCACTCAATGTCTTTGTCCATGTCGTCCACAAAGACGTTGAACAAGATTGGTCCCAGGACTGATCCCTGAGGGACTCTGCTTGTCACTGGTCTCCACTTGGACACGGACCCATTGACAGCCACTCTTTGGGTGCGACTATCAAGCCAGTTCTTTATCCATCTGGTGGTCCACCCATCAAACCCATGTTTCACCAGATTGGAGACCAGGATGTGGTGTGGGATTGGTGCTGTTGTTCACAATCTCTGTGCACAGACGTGCTTGGTTCCCAAGCAGGGATGTCTCATGACGGCTCATGCAGCACAAAATATCCAAGCATTTGCAGAATTAGCCATGGCATCTCCAATTTTGTAAGCATCAACAGGTAGCCTGTCTGTGTCTGCTTCACACAGACTCACCTGTGTTGGCCAAGTTATGAGCCACACCATCTGTTTGTAGCTTACAGTGAAATCAAAGGATGTGCTCTGAGCCTATCCATTTGTGTTGGTTTGAGCTAATTGGAGAATTTGAGTGAGAAATTAGACTATTGGCTGAGAGAGAGTTAAACATACAGTGTCACTTCACCGAGTTTCACTGAGAGAGAAGAAAGAAGATTGTTTTGAGAAATGTTCTGAAAACATCCAGATAAGCCAGTGTGCTTGTGGGCCAGTCTGGCTTGGGTCTGTGCTGGCTCTGGCAGCTTCTTTCCTTTGTCTCTCTGCCTTTGAACTAATTCAGAGTAAAATCACTAAAACCATTCATTCCTTCCTGCCACTAATCTCTCTGACCGATCTTCAGCTTATCTGCACCATCATCAAGTGGTGAGATAAAGCTGGGGGAAGGGGGGAAAGGTGGTAGGGGGGTTTGGTTATTCTCTCTTGGGGATTTTGGTCTCCGGGAGGGGTGTGGTGTGTATTACCCTTTTTACTGTATATTTCTGTAAATATCTGTTATATCTTGTAAATATTTGCTTGTATATTTGCATTGTTGTAAATATAAAGCTTTATTTATTAACTTCCAGTGTGTTTTTCTGAGTTTTAGCCGGGGTCTAAAAAGGTTGGGGGGCAGGTCACTGCAAACCCACTACACCATTAGATCAATCACACTTGTATTTGTAAGGGACAATGTCTATCATCACCTACATCTCTCTTTTCCACCATCTGCATTGCTAAAAGATCCTAGGGCACCAGCACCTCTTTTTCTACAGTTGATTTACCAAATGGTACAAGGGAAAAAACAATGCCCCACTTGAGCAACACGAGCTTCCAGCAAGAAGTGCAGGGCACATGCAGTCACAGGTAGGCAGTAATGAGTGCCACCTCCTGGCAAACAACTCTATGACTATGCGTGCACTGGCAAAAACGTGCAAGTTATTTTCGAGCATTTGCTGAATTTTCTCAACTTGACAGGTCTGAGTGCTGGGAGATTTAATTTTCAGTGCTGGCCACACTTTCATTAGGTCTATCACTCTGCAGTCTAACAATAAATAAATAAATCAACCAACAGATCAAAGTGCATTCCCGGCCCTTTCATATTTCTTTCTTCACAGAAAGACAGATCTGCTGCTGTTGCTGAACCGCCTGCTGGCACAGGAGCCAGCAGAACAGTATCTTAAAGTATGCCAAGAAAGATTTACACCTTGAAGAAAGCTACTCAGTGCATTCCTTTGGAGAACATCACAGCTACGTCAGAGGGACAAGCAAGGACTCCCAATAAGGCAGAAACCAGTGAAAGAAGAGAGACAAAATATCCCAAACTAATGCTTTGGAAATAGGGCCAGATCCTGAGCATGAAACACTCAAGCCAAAGGAGGATGTGAAACAATCAGCAGTAATGAGTAAAAGAGAAGCACCAGGACCATCGTACTCAGACATTACGTTTTTATCCGGATCTGTTTGTTTCTCCTCAGAGTGGGATATGCTGGCTTGAAGGCTCTGGCAGCAAACCCCTCTACACAGGAAGGGTGTCTAGAAGCAGAGTGGTGTCTGGCATTAGTAAAGTTTCCTGGAAATAGGGACATAGCAGTTTAGTTTTCAGTGGGCAGACATTCCCCTGGCCAGAAAACATTTCATTTTGAGAAACAAGTCTCATTTGTAGAGAGATGTGTAAGAAGATGGTCCATTTCTAAATGGCAACAAGTATTTCAAAAACACTGAAACATCCTAGGAATCAGAGTTAGACTTCCTGTTCAGACTTGTGTAGAAGCATGAAGAGCCAATATTGTAATGTGTAGTGCTCCCACAGCACCCTCTCTTGGGAAGTTACCTACAAGAGAACAAATCAGCCTAGAAATTGTAATTCACGTTCAAGGAGTTTTCCTTCCTGAAAGGTGACAATGCAGGAGCAAAGAAATACCTGGGGCTTGAATTTGTCCAGAGCTGCAAACTCATGCATAAGCCTACACAGTGAGCAGCTTTAAGGAACGATCCATTCTCTCTGAATGCTGAATAAGAATTTTATTCTAACCAAGAACCGGAAAATTCAGTAGCATGATTATAGTACCCGTGACAACTAGATTAGGTGGAAGCTCTTTTCATTTTAATATTCAGAACTCTCCTGCTGCTGGTTATTTCCTCACTCAAAGCCTTCATCTTTTTTGCATCAATATGGCAGTCACTCCAATTCAGTGATCTATAAATCCATCGCTGGTAATATGAGCAATGCAGGAGGGCGTATGTGAACAAACAGGTCCGGAAATGCATGGCACAGGCAGCAAAGCAGCTCCCTCTATGGGCTCTGAAATGGTTAAACACCTGCCTCTTCCTAAGGAAGCACCGCAGGGGGCTGGCCGCTGCTCAATACTTCAGACCACCTGCAAGGTTTAGGATGCTCCTCTCCTGTAACGTGACGTGCAAAACCCAAGTGACTATCTTAACCTCCCCTATTTCCTCACTTTGAGGTGAGATTCTTCCTCTTCAACTTCTGCTACTTCAGCACTTCTTCCCTCCACACTAGTATCTAGCTCTCAGACGGACACTACCCCATCTCACCCTTGCCTGGACATCTCTACTGCTTAGTGTTTGAGGGAGCAGTCTGCACATAAGGTAGGCTAAGCGGCCTCCCCCCCCCCATATTTTACTGTACTGAGCTAGTGGGCCATGAAGCAATCTCTCTTTAGGACATCCAGGGATGATAAGAAAGCACACATTTTGTGTCTGTAGTAACCTACATCAATAAACTGAGCAGATGACACCTTCTTTAGCCTATAGAAGAGAGTGCAAGGAAATAGCTTTTAAGCAGGGCTAGCTTCTGTTCTCCAAGTAACATGAAGTAAAAGTCAGTGGTGACTCAGAACAGATCTTTTATCTTCTCTTTAAGCCAAAAGTCTGGCAAGAAGACATTGCCAAAAACAAAACCCCCAAACCCCTCATCTGCCAATTTCATGTAAGTTAACCAACTCCTCCATTGTTTCTTCTGTCCTGGCTGGTTTTAAAAATGCCAAACCCAGCATTGGTACAAAGCTGCAATCACTTTCTCCTCTTCCTGACCCAATTGGTTGCAATCGATTTAAGGAGCATCTAGTACTGGCCTTTCACCAAGAGATTGTTATACAGACAAACATTTTTTAAACAGAACAGTTCTTTCTTGCGGTATCATAGTAATAATGCACAACACACAGAAGCTGGGCACAGCCGCAGTACTCAAATTTTTAATGAAGATGGGAGCTGTTGCATCTAATTAATCCAAAGCTTCAGTCTGCTCTACATCTCCCAGATCTGCACTAGTGAACATCTTCAGTAATTTGTTATGGAAATCATAGAATCATAGAATGGTTTAGGTTGGAAGAGACCTTAAAGATCATCCAGTTCCAACCCCCCGCCATAGGCAGGGACACCTCCCACTAGATCAGGACGCTCAAGACCTCATCCAGCCTGGCCTTGAACACCTCCAGGGAGGGAGCAGCCACAACCTCCCTGAGCAACCTGTTCTAGTGCCTCAATCAGCAGAGGAAACAAACTTCCAGGACCACCAAACCTTGAACTGCTGGGCAGACAGCAGCGTTTTTCCCTTATGGTAGCATGGTGTGTAGGAACTCCCTCTCGCACTGCAAAGTGTTTAAACACCCTCAGACAGGACTGACACGGCTCCTTTTCAGAACGGAGAGAGCAGAAAGCCTCACATTCAACCAGACATAAGGGAAAGCTCTGGCATCAAACAAAATGAAGGTCTTCAACAGAAAATTTGTGAGGAAACACTCTAGTCAGAGAGACATAGAACCTGTCAGGATGAGCTACATCTCAGCTTACAGGAGTTGGCTTCTGAAACTCTATCACAAAGGCAAAGCCCTGATGTGTCCAAAACCTCCCTCAGAGAGGTAGAGGAAAAGTAATACACAATACCCCCTAAAAGCAGCTGGCACAAGCGGGAAAATCCTGTCACAAAGATAGCACTGATCAGGTGCAGCTTTTCACGAAATGGCAGCTGGACCATAACGCAGGGAAAGGGGAGCCACACTTAATTCTCTCCCTGTTTGACAGTCAGCAAGCGGCCTCCTAGAGCTTTTGTCACACCCTGCTCAAAATCTATTCTGGCTAAGTAAAGGCAGCAGAGGCAAGAAACCTAGCCACCAGCCATCTCCCTCCCTTGCCAACACCTCCACCATGCAGCTCATACGGCTCTCAGCAGAAGTGGGAATCAGGAAAGAAAACCTCAAGCAGATAAAAACATTTCATGCTCTGATTCTACATTATAGCTCCCATAAATAGCACAGTGACATTGGTTGACAGAGGCAGCACCTTCCCCAAGTGCCTATAAACTGATTCATGTTAGCTCAACCTGCAAGGCAGCAACACTGGCTTGGAAATAGTGTTGCTTCAGTTGCCCTTTAAGAGCAGAAGATGGCAAGGTTCTGGGTAATGAAATCCAAGAATGCCTTTGTCAATTAATTATGGAGAAAGCTGTACCATGCAAGCCCCATCTCACATCCTCCATCATTTTTGCTGCTCAATATAACTTTAATTAATCTTTCCTTTGGTAATTTGAAGGAAGGGTGAGCACGCTGCAAACACCCACTGAGTATTAAATTGATTTCCTGTTTTATAGTCCTCTCTCTATCCCTATTGGCTTAGCTATGATTTGTGGCCCTTCACTCAGAGGCACTTTTTCCACACTAATATAATCCAAAGCCTCAAGCAGCAATCACATCCAGAAAAAAGTAACTTTGCACAGCTGATTGCTTCAGTCCAGCCTTCACCAGCACAGAGTGGATTCTCTTCTGCCCCCTTTTCTCCCCACCCCCGCCCCATAACAATTCAAAGCAAACACTTTATCTCGATAACTTGCAGCATTTTTGCCTGAAAAATTGGCAATGCTTTTGTCTTAACTAAACCCTCAAGCCCCTGTAGTTTCCCGCCTGCCATTTTCAATCATATGTCTTAATTATCAAAGCGCCAATTTAAAACCTATTCCATTTAAAACCTATTCCACTTGCAAACATGACCTCCTGGCTGAGGTACCAGGCTGGTGGTGTACTATAGATATCTGGACCTAAAACCAGAAAGCAGGAACACAAAGCTCAGTTGAGTTCACTCCACCTACCTCAATGAGAGACACCAATTTATACCTTAGGCTTATGAGGCTGAAAGCAGGATCGTTAGCAGCAGGCACACCCCGGTGCAAAAGCCCAGTCTGGGGTAGGCAGGAAAATAAGGACAACTGAGCGTAGTCCGTTTGTGCAGCTATGGAACAAGCTCCTTTCAAAGGACCCTGCTTCCCTTCTGGCCCTGACTTTCAGCAGTCAGCCATTTAAGACTGGAGTCAGTTAGGGATCACCCACTCACCTCAGCACCACAAGGACAAGCACAGGGATCAGGTGCCAACAGTTTCTGTCTCAGGCATTTAGGTCCTTGTTCAACACTACTTTCTTGGTACTACAGCATAGGAGACCTTGACCTAAAACACTGCACTCCCTTCAGCAGCTGTCCCACGAGACAGACTTTCTGAGCCCTCTGGCCACCAGCTTCAGTCTTATGGGAGGAGACAATCCAGGTCAGACTTTCTCCTTAGGTAATTCTTACACCGTGAGACTTGCCCTGGATTTATTCCTCTAAATTAAGTTGAAAAATAATAACCTTAGAGATGGCAGAAAAAAATTTAAGAATGAAACTGCTCTAACCCTAAACTTCATTTGGAATGGTTCAGTGGCTATGCACTGTCTGCCCACTGAGGATATTTCACCAGCCACATCCATTACAGCTTATTCAACTGCATCATCTGGGAAGAGATGTTCCTCCTCCAGACAGCCTGACACACTTGTGTGTCAAAACCTCCCCGTCTCTTACCCAAAGCACTACTGTAGAAGAATGGGTGATCCCAAATGGACAGGCAGGAAATACACTGCCATCTCCCCACCTACAGAAGAAATTGACTCATGGCAAAAGTGAGCAGAATTTGAGCCATTAACTGAGATGCACCCTCAAAAAAAAAAAAAAAAGGAAGGTAGCAATCCAGGTCTGCTTGGAGCAGACTTTAAGGCAGGCTGACAATTTAAAACCACATGGTCCTAAGTGAAAGGGGAGGTGGTTAATAATATATTCAAAGGCCAGGCAAGGAAAGCAACATTGGCTCATTTTGCTCACTGTTCTTTATCCAACAACACCAGGAGAGAAGTGTTGCAGCACTGTTGGAAAATAAATGGACAGCAGGCAGGAAAAGAAATGGGAGCTATTTACAGAGGATAGCTAATGTGAGCTGGTTACAGACTTACCCTCTGAGAGCTCGGGGATGAGAGGATGGCAGGGGGGTGGTTTCAGCCATTAAAAATACAACGTGAGAATCCATTAATTTTCCATAGAAACAATGCCGTCATAGAAGCGAGACAAATCCCATCAGTCATGCAAATGTGCTGATGTTAAATTCTCAGGCCTGGGTGGAGACTTTGGGTTGCCAAAAACACAACAATGAAGAGATCAGAATGAGATTAGCAGCCAGAGTGGCTGCAGCACTGAATGGCGTGGTGAGGGCATGGGATGCAACCAAAGGCACCCAGAGACTACGGTGCAGTTCACGTCCTAGGCCAGCCATAGGTGTCCCAGCAGAGCACACTAAAAATAAACATCATCCTTGCTCGAGATCTCAGGAACTGGGCAAAAGTCACATTTCTGCTCTGCAAATGAGCAAGGACCTTCACAGACCAACGAGCTCACTCCAGGGAAGGCAAGGCTTAGTATCCCACAGGACTGGGAGTCTTGCAAGCTGCACAATTACAGCGTCAAGGAAAAGCAAGAGGTGATAGCAGGGGAAACAGGTGAATGTGTCTCACAGCCTAACACAGCAAAGCAGCAGGCAACACAAGCTTAGGTGAGAAACCAAAGAGGAAGCAGGTTGGCATCACCACTGCCCCAGGCTCATGCTGCTCTGTGATGCAGCCTAAAACATGGCATTTATGTTGTGCTAATATGGGGCAAAACACAAAAAATGTACTTTTCCCCTCAAAAAAAAAAAAAAAAAGACCAAGTGCGCCACAGAAGGAGACCAGCAGTTTTCATCTTTTCCTCCCTTTTTGCCCTAAAAATCAAATTTCAAAAACACTCCCCAAAGGGAGATACTACAGATAGAAAATTAGAGCATCACCTCAAGCAGGAGGAGTGGAAATTGCTCACCCTGGCAGCGGAGTACAGCTCTTCCTTGCGAAGAATCCAGCCACCATCCTGGACTGGCCTTCCCACAAGTACTTAGGAGTTAAAAATAACCTTGCAAAATGAAGTGCTCCACCCCCTGCAGCACGCAAAACATGATCACAGTAATGCCTGTGACCAAGAGGCTTCCGGGTAAGTCTCACTGTATGCAAAAATGGTTCAAGAAATGAGAGGTCAAAATACATCCCAAGAGATGCTTCACCCAGGTTCATCCACAAGCCAAAACACCAGCATTTTTCATCACAAGCAGCTGCTTGGCACACCTGTCAAGTTCGAAAACAATTTAGTTTACAGTTGAAGCCTTTGCTGCTATAACGAAGGGAATCTCCTTTGCACAGGGGCTGCTCATGCTTCTGGGGTGGCTGCTCATGCTTCTGGGGTGGCTGCTCATGCTTCTGGGGTGGCTGCTGGTGCCCACAAGCTAAGCCCATCAGTGTCTGACAAGGGGCATTTGTACCTGCACTATGCACCTCAGGGAAACTCCCCCTATTACCAACTTGCTCAGAAACAGGCATTTTCCAAGTAACTCACCTTGGCTGCAGAAATCTGACCTCTAATGCTGTGTAATCCAAAGAGGTGGCTTTCCCAGAAAATTACAATGCTGTAGGATACAGCAGTGCCCTAAAGGGGAACAGCGCTTATAGCCCATTGCAACATGGCATAGAACACTTGGTCCATGGAGACAACCAGAGCCCTCTAAACCACTCCATTACCTCTGGTCATTCCCTCCCTGTTTTAAACTCCTACAAGAAAGCCTGAAAATATAGTGCCTTTTCTCATCATTTGTGTAACAACAAGCAGGATCTCCTGCTTCCCATTCTGCTGCTCTTAAGTCTTGTTAGCAGCCTGTTCAAATACCTCTCTGGATTAGCACCTTTAAAGACACAGGGAAGATGATCCAGCCAGACAGACCACCCCAGCAGACACTCCTCAAGGCTGTTTCACAACGGTGAGCATGATGAGACCATCAATAACACAACCATATGTGCATCTCTGCATATCTCTGCACATCTCTGCGCAGCATGCAAAATCATACTGCTGCCTTTGTAGCAGAGATTCACATCCTGCCATCACCTTCCTTTCAGTACTTCCTTCTGATATCCCCAAATCTCTTCCTTTCCAATCAGTCCTATCAGCAGTACTTTCAGTGCTCTGCTTTCACTGCTTCTTCATCCTTTTCTGAACCAAAATGCCATAAACTCTCCATTCTTTGTCTTTCAAATGTTACTGTCGCACATCATCTAAACTCAGCCACCCAAACATCCACAGCAACCACCACTGCAGTTTCAGCAACTTGGTTGGCATGTATAAAGTCAATGGTCTCTATATTCAAGACCATCCTTTATTGTCCCAGCCATACACATCACAATGGGCATCTAGGACTGTGTGGCAACACAATCCTCCCAACACACAAAGCTCCACAAAGACTTGCATTTCAGAGGCTGTCAACAGATTACAGAGGCATCTATTTTGGGTGTAGCAACATTGCTCTCAAAATGCACACTGAAGTGCCACAACAGGTCAAAAAGTTCACTTTCTTCACCAAGATCTAATTACTCTATTTACCAAGATTACTCAGACAGGTGTTGAATTGTGCCCTGGTTGGACCTCAGAGCCCTAAACTAGTGCGTCAATATACCAGTGTACAGGTGAAAGGCACTATCAAGGGAGTCATAGACCTACAGGCTTACACTGACAAAACTGATCCTTCACCACCAGCGAGCAACCAGGAAAGCAGTGAAAGGTTAAGTGTCATTACATCCACTCATCTTATTGATGCAGTGGGTACCCATGAGAAGGTGGGCTTTGTCAATAAACATCCTGCAACGTTCTGGTTCTCTGTTTCTCTTCAAGCACTTAACTACATCTGAGTGAGGATGTGCTCCTCACTTCCCAAGCAAGCCAGCTGCACCCTTCACTCGCTCAGACATCAATGACAAAAGCCTGCTCAAGAATATGCATCTGTTTCACGTATAGCTCATACAGCTCGTTTAAACGGTTTCCATATGTTGCCAAAAAGCTGTGACCAAATGCCACTTACAAATAAATGGGGAGACTGTCTGGCTTCCACAGAGAAAATTTTTGTCACACATCCTAGAGCAACAGCTCCTTTGTTCCCAGGTCTGCCTGGGCTTCTCCAGGTCCTTCTACAGCCAAATGTTGCTGACAGGTCCAAGCTCTTGCTGCCACCCAGGACTGTGCCACCACAGCAACGCATCTGATGTACCACAGTGAGCAGGCTTTGGAAAAGACTTGTAAGGAGCACCCTCAACATGTGAATAAGATCAACAGGTCAGAGAAGTTACTCACATGAAAGGCAAGCTTTTTGCTCAGACCTCATCCTGGCATTATCACTGGGTGCCAGGCTGTAACTATTAGAGATCCTCAAAGCACGAATGAAGTCCTGGGGCTCCATGTAAGCTATAATTTCACATTTCCACATTTTGCTGTGCCATCAGAAATTTGCATCTTGCTTTTAATGTGGCCACTGTGGCTTCTTGCATAGTCACAACCTAGCAATAGGTCATTTCCCATGTTACTGCAGCCAAACTAATGGTCAGTAGCTGGATAAATGGAAGGACAGAGCAGGTAGCTTCACTCAGGGGTACCACTCTCCAACAGGTAATCCTGGTCAGGGAAGCAGACAATAAATACCTCTACTTGGAAAGGAAGGAGATGTTATTAGGATTTAAAATATCAAAGGGGAAAGTACATGGATGCCACTGCTTTCCCTGTCAATAATGGTACATTATACTTGCACACTAAGAAAGTGGAGTGCAGAATCTGTGCTAACTGAAACAGGTCTTGCACAGTAAAACCCACCTTATCTCTGTCGACAAAGCCTCCTGAAGCAGACACCAGCCTGTCCTGATGAAGCAAAGCCATTTTTGTTTCAAAGAAACTCAAGGTAGAGCTGGATTTCCCAGCTGCTCCTTCCAGTGCTCCACCATTAGACAGGCCATCTGCTGCTGGCAATTTCCAGGGTGCTGGAGTTATCTTCCCCCTTCTTGTGGATGCAGGTTTTCAAGTTCTTGCTACTTCACAAGGCAGCCATGCTACAGAAAGTGCAGTTAGACCAAGTAAAGAAGAGAGCATTCAGCTCCATGTTCATTGCACATTAGGCTGTTTCCCATCGCTTGAAGCAAAGGGGATTCACATCCACCAAAGCTATCCACCTCCTATACCTACTGGCTGTCCCAAAGCATCTCTTTCCTCTTTGGAGAAGCTGTCTGGGACCACAGACAGTTAACTAAAAGTCCCCCTGAATCTGATGTAGGGTGAAGCACATAAAAAATTACTCACACAATTGATTTACATGGTTTCTATCATTCATAAATTCGTATGCATAAAGGGGAGGCATCAAATTTGCACGTAACTGACCCAGACAGCTGCAGATTCCCATAAGCACTAAGTGCCTGCAGGCAGAAGCCTCTCCTCGTGTAATCCTGTTAAACAGCTGGAATGAATGGAAATGTGTGTGATTCAGCACGCTAACAGCAGCCACTGTTAGTGCAGGGTCCTCTCCAGTTCAGCCTCTTCCCATGGGTCCAAATTACAGGAGTTATTTCATGCCCTGAACTCTGCAGGAAGCCTGGAGCACATGCAAGTATGAGGCTACAGTAATGGGAGGCTACGCTCAGACTGCTAGGAACCTATCCAGGCTCTCCAGTGCAGTTTGTTTCCTCATAGTAAGACGTAACTTTTGGGGATACCATTGCAGAAACACACAATTTTTTTTTCATGAACAGAAATCTCTACACTGGAGATTGGGTATAAAAGGAAAATCAACACACATCCATCCCCAAAGGCAAAGTGGTAGAATTAATACAAAATATAATTGCTAGTAGACCCCCTGACATGGTGCCACTGAGCTGTCTAAAAGACAGAGGATTTTTTCATTCCTCCCTGGCTCTACAAGAGAAGAGAAAGAATCCCTGTCATCATCAGTGATCTTCACCCTGCAGCTGGATCTGTCCCAGAAGCAGCATCACACAATTGCGTAATTAGTAACTATCACAATGAGCAAGCAGGATCGGACTGAAGGTGCAAAAACAAATTTCAATTTTGACATTTCCCAGCATTAATAAAATGCCTTTACAGGCAGAATAAAGACTGTTTCTTACCCTGACAAGCTGTTTGTGGCCTCTTGATAGCAAACAGTCTTGTGTCAGGAGCGTGCCTGTCTTTGAAGTGGGAGGCTGCAGATTAACAAAAGCAGCAAGCAAGGAGGAGAGGTGACAGAGCTGCCAGGATTTAACGGTGCCAGTAAGGTCTCCCTGCATTAGCCTTGCTGTGAGGCTGTGAAGCCCTTTTTGGCTCAGGCTTTGAAAACACTTCTCGGGTCCAGGCAGACCAACGTCAGGAAAAACTCCAGCCCGAAGAACTGTAAACTGAAAACTAGTTCCAGTTTCCCACAGCCTTAGGCCAGGTCTTGCTAGAAGCATGCCTGGGCATCAACAGGAGGCAGAGTCACCAGCCCTATTGATTCCTGTGCCAGCTCTGGATCAGTGGAAAGCAAATGCAAGCACTTTCCAGAAGGGCCCTGTCAAAATGCATTTTCAGCTACTGAGCTATTGTAACAACCCAGCAGCCACAGACCTGCTCCCCCTCCTGTCAGTTATCCCTCTGCAGCAATCAACACCATAGTTTTTAACCCATGACATGTCAGTGCTTCCCTGTACGGTACACAGCTGTAATTCAATATTAACCTGACACAAGATTAAAACCACCATAGTGAAGTGTTGCCTAACACGGAGTTCTTCAGGTTGTACTATGATGACTGCCCTCACAATTTTGCACACATCTGCAATATAGTAGGGAGCAAACATTCATCCACTCCTCAAACACCTGCAAGAGAGGGCAGAGCTCCCTCACCATCAGACATGGAAGAGCTGAGAGCAGGAAAATCCATTGGTAAAAAAGAGTATTAGCAGGATCTGGAAGTCTGAGGAAGTCCAGAACTTGAATATTTAAGACAGTCCAGAAAATATTTAAGACAGTCCAGTTGACCCCAGATATTCCTCAAACAAAGCAATCAGCACGTGATAATTACTTCTGCACACCCAACTATACAAGTAGCCTCACGTCCATGTTTCATCATTTGCCAGGACATTACTGCCCCACCACCTTAATCAGATACTTTCAAATCCTCCACACTCAAGAGTCATGCAGCATATACACCACTCCTGAGATATGTTGCTATGATGGAGGCTGTTGAACAACAGTGCCAACAGAGGGATGACATAAACATGTTATCAGCAAGATCCTCAATTTTTTTTTTGTGTCCCTAGCAGGAACCGCTGCAACAGAAAGGTTCTGTCATCACCACAAAGAAAAGGTTTGCTAGCAGATAGATTTATATTTTGTTTGCATTTAATCCTGGTTAAGCTGGATAAGTATTGCTCATGGTGTCCAGTATCTGAAGGGGGCCTACAGGAAGGCTGGGGAGAGACTATTTACAAGGTCTTGTAATGACAGGACACGGAGTAATGGGTTTAAACTGGAGGAGGGGAGGTTCAAACTAGATGTTAGGAAGAAGTTCTTTACAGTGAGGGTGGTGAGATACTAGAACAGGTTGTCCAGGGAGGCTGTGGGTGCTCACTTCCTGGAGGTGTTCAAGGCTAGGTTAGATGAGGCCTTGTGCAACCTGTTCTAGTGGGAGGTGTCCCTGCCTATGGTGGGGGGGTTGGAACTAGACAATCTTTGAGGTCCCTTCCAACCTAAACCATTCTATGATTTTTCACATAATAGTGTCCCTACCACAGGATATAGCACAGCTGTCACACATGAAATGGGTATCATCACGATGGAACCAGCATTTCCATTGCTGGTGATAGCTTCACATGCCAAGCCTGGTTCTGTCTCCTCACCAGGTCTGAGCGCACAGGAAAGGTTACAAGATCAGTTACGTAAGGTGGCACCATGGGTCAAAGAGCAAGCAAAAGGGGGAACTCAAGAATATATTTCTCTAGCCTTATTGCTGGTAGGCTCTTTGACATCCACATCAGTCATGACCCATGCAAAACCTCATCTACTTCACTAGTCCTAGACACAGGGAATAGAAACAGCCAGTGGGAGTTTTGGGGATGACAACCCAAGGAACTTCATAGATCTAGAAGCACTAAATAAAATAAAAAATATTCCCCTACCCCCAAATAAACCCACAAAATCCCCAAATTACAACAACAGTGCATTGCCCTAAATACATTTGCTTCTGCCCTCAGCAGCATTCATACACAGCTTATACTTTACATAAACCACCCCAAGGAGGTGTGCTGCCACTGTGTGCTTTCCAGGAAACTGGTAGACAACACTAATCAAACCTCACTTGATACACTGACTCACAAGCAGGTAAGGAAAGAGTAAAGAGATGCTGCAGTTAAGCTCTGGTTCTGCTCATCCCAGGAGACTATGAATGCTAAAAGCTTATGTAGATGCAAGAAGAAAGCAGGTGGAAGACAAAGCTATCCAAAATCACTAAAAAATATGAACAACCTCTTCCTACAGTCGAGGACACTTTCTGGAGGTGTCCCTCTGTTTTCCCCCTGCTCTTCCACACCTCCTTTGGCATTTACTGCTGACCCAATGGAAACAGGCTACTAAGGTTGTTCGGAGGCAGATCAGCCATTCCTAACAGTATGTTTCTAAGGGATGATTTTAGTTTTAGCAAAGCTCCAAATAAAAAAGATTTGTAAAAGCTCTTTAGAAAGCATTTCCCAAGTGCTCAACCATACCTCTGCAATCCCAACTAACTTTTAAGTTCTGGTGCAAACTGCCTTTGGTGGAAAAAGAGATTATTTTTTTTTTAAGAGAGGACCTTCAGGACAATGGCAGGATGTGATAATCTCTCTAGGATATTCCCAGAGAGAAGTCACAGTAATACCTGCAATACATTGAGCGTTGAATGACAGGACGAAGTATGTAACCAGGGAAGGAATAATGTGGTTACCATCTGGGAAGCTACTGAACATACAGAGCCACAAAGCAGTCTTCATGGCTGGAAAGCTTCTTCAATTCTCCTCACTTTAAGTTTTATTCTGCCCCAGCTGAGAGATTGACAATAACAGACTGGATCATTCCTGCCAAAGCCCCCCAAACTGTTTCAGAAATGGAGAGGGTATTCAGAAGAACTTGCTTTGCAGGGCCTAACTTCCAGGCAAGCAAGAGGGAGAGAAAGAAAATGCAAGGTTGAAATCACCCCCAGACACATTCAGCTGGTTCAAAGTTTCCAGCAGGGGGATTTAGCGAAGCTTAAAGCAGTTCTATGTGACTCTTTGTCACAGGAGTGTAGGTACAAACAAACAGGAGCTGGGACAAAGGCAGTCAACACATATTTTATTAGTAAAAAGTTAATCGGCTTAAAGTGTGCAACTAAATAAGCAAAGCTTACATTAAAGCGACCCGCTAAGAAAAGATGCCATGGAAATAAAGTTATAGGAAATACAATATAGTCTCTATGTTCTTTTGTAATCCAGCATGATAAATATTCATGATTCCGGGTTAATGGGGTATCCAGCTCTCAGCCACCACAATAGTTTTTTGTTTATTCCCAAGACCATGAACTTTGGAACCATGAACCTGAATTTCAGGACTCTGCATTCATGCATGTTAGCAAAATTCAGGCCAAGGCAGGGGGATGGAGACAATGCCAGGACCTTTGCTTGTGATGTGTAATGGAGGCTGCTGGTAGGTTTTGATAATGAGTAACAAGAGCCTTGGGATGCACCTAACTTGTGTATCCATCACCATCTCTGCCTCACCACCAGCAGGAGAGAAAAAGCTACCACCTGCAACACAACCCCATCCCTCACCTCCACTCCCTCCAACAACATGGCTCATTCCAGACTTTCTCTCCCTGGAGGACAATGGCATCATCAGGTCAGCCCTTAAGGGAGCAGCTGCCTGCATCATACAGCAGCACCACGGAGCAAACAAGAGATTTGCTCCTTACATGGGAAGAAGACCTGCTTGCCCCTAAACACAATCCTTTCAGCCTTCGTGTTAACTGAAAGGGTGCTTTGGTATTCTGAAAACAGTTCTGCAATGGAGAGATCACCAAGCTCCAAGACCTGCATTCCCAGTGGATAGAAAGCATCCATGCAAAGCATATTCTAAAGAACCCCAAGCCTCCATAGCCCTCCCCACATCCAGTTGCTCCTGATAGCAACACTGCCAGCTTTCCCAGTTTTGCTATGAGACTCTGCAACTTGTATTAACATGCACAGATTACTGTTCCCCCTTTTAAGGCACGTTAGGAGCCTTTAGGGTTAATGAAGGTTATGAGGAAACTTAAAAAAAAAAAAAAAGACGACTAAAAGAAAAGAAAAGAAAACCATAACAGCCATAGAAACTGAAAGTTTAAACCCTTGAAATACATTGGAGGAAAACAACTTTAAATGCTGGACTGAATGCACTTTAAAGACTTTTGACTTTATCAGTTTGTTTGCCTACATACACTTACAGCTTAAAGCAAAGACTATGGACTGGTAAGGTCTTCAGGACTTTCCAGGTGTATGTCCCTTTCCCTACCCACATGTCCCCCACTCTCCCATATAATGTAGTGAACCACAAAAGAAAGCCTTCAAACAGCCTAGCACCAGTCAGGACCTGTTTTGCTGAGAGTTAGGAGCACAGCTCTCTACTCCACATCACTGTGGATCAGTCTGCCTGGACAACAAAAAGAGGCTCATACCCCTTTGATGACCCTTCAGGGTTTACCTGCTTATTTGAGGGACAGTGCAGCCTAAGATTTGTAAATTAGCAGGATCTGATCTTCCTGTATATTCCTTTAGGACAACCTAGATGACAAACCTTGCCGCAGTGAGCTTAGTTTCTCCTTTTGGCAGAGCTCCTCATTCTGATCAGCTGAAACTGAGCACTGAGCAGCAGTATGACAGGCAGTGCCAAGGCCAACCTTCAAGATGACAGTTTCCTGTAAGAATACAGTAGTCTAAAAGAAGCAATGATGTTCACTTAGATTTTAAGTCTTTGACACTTCAGTTGCAGTACTTCTACACAGGACTGCCATAACATGTCCATATATAAAGAGGGAGAACTCAGAAGGAACCATGAAAGCTGAGAAATAAATACAAAATATTAAGGTGTACTTTTGGGAGGGAAACTTTTCTCCAGATGATGAAATATTTGCCTTGAATCCCAGAAAGGCTCTGTCTAAAACCCAAATACATTAGTAAACAGCAACAGCCTTCTCAAAACTGAAGTATCCTGCTCAGGTAGCATACATTTAGCATTCACCTTTGTAATACTTCATCTTTGCCACAGCTGCACTAGCATAAAGGGGGTTACCCAGAGAGAAGAATACACAAATCTGCAGAGGAGGAAGGTAATTCATTGGGAAGAAAACACTTTCCCATTCCCTGTGTGGAATTTTGCACAATGTCCTGTATCTCTTGAACCAGGGGACATCTTCACGCTCTCCCACCCAGCTCCAAGGACATGCCTCTTCCTCTCACACTTGCCACAATCTACATCCATAACTAAAAAGCTGTGGGAAAGCCCAAACCTAGCAGTTCCTTCCATTTCACACCAAACAGAGGTGTAGCTATGAAAGTCACAGTGACTTCAAAAGCACCAGGGCTGAGCTAAAAGTGCTGCCTAGGAGGACAGAATAAGCAGGCACACTTGATGGTCTGAGGGTCTCCATTTCACGCATGCTTGCAAACTCCATGGCAAACACGTCACACCTCTGCCAGGAGATGAGGGATTGTACAATAGGTAAAGAGGGCAAAAGGACAGGACGTGCTCTTCTCAATATCACGAAGAAAGGAGGCAACCAGGAGTTTTTACTCCACATGTCAACATCCCTTTACTAACCAGCAATTTACCTAGACAACAAAGCTTTCCAAGAAAAGGCAGAAACTTAGGCACTTGAGCAACAGCCCTGTGAGATCCCAGTTCTCTGACCAAGAAACAGTAGAAAAAAAAAAAAAAAACAAAAACAACCCAGCATATCACATATCACTTTCCTACTGAAGCATGACAAAGAAGAGAATATATGGCAGAAGAGGCCAAAGAGGGGAAAAAACAGAAATCAATAGGATCTAACAGAGCGTGACAGAAAATCACTTCCCCCATAAAAAGAGGTTACTTGCCAGGTTAATGAATCTTTTCTGTTCTGTACTTAGACACCCAGGAAATGGAAGGGGTCACAGGAGCCATGTGGGTGGGAATGCAATCCCTAGAACATGCTTTCAAGAACAATCAAAGGTTAGAGATTAAATCCAGGCAGCGGTCAACTGCACAACACAGCAGCAGCTTGATACATGGGCCAGCTGCAGCTCAGAGTGTCACTGATCAAAATACACTTCCAGCATCAACAGCACAGCAAATAACAGCCCTCTCTTCCAGGGCAACACAGCCCAACAGGCCACCACAGCCCCCCCGAGGGGTCAGACCCAAGAATTAGAGTGCCAGCATGGACAAACCAAAATTGCCTGTGAATCTCTAATCTGAGTAAGTGTAATGGACCCACAAAACCCAGGCTGCACCAGAAGTCACACTGTGCAAGTAACTCTGAAAGTCATTAGAACAGAACCTGTGCCAAAACTTCTCAAAACTCACCTTAAGGAAAAAAGCTGTGCCTTACTCCTGTTGGGAATGCACAGACAGCAGACAAACCAACAGAAGTGGTTTGTCTGGACAAGGACAGGATCAGGTGGCCACGGAAGCCTGAACTAGGTCTCTGGAGTAACAAACACATCCAAAGCCAAGTGCAGTTTCTCCTGACTGCAACCCTACTGATAGGCTCTCTAAAAGAAGTACAGATCCTTGCACTTTTATCAATTTCCTGCCCATATCTAGCTTGAGACATTGACCATAGGCTGCCCAAGGAATAACTCCACTTAAGCCCAAGATACCCAGTATGGAAACTGCAGGTGCACTAATTTCCATCTTTTAAAGACAACCTAACTCGTGGGTCACTAGATTGTGTCCTCTCACAGCCTGCCAGAATCATTGACCAACTGCTTTCTCAGCCTGGGGCCTCTTGACTCCAAGTACAGCACAGACACCTTTGACATGTGGCTGTCCAAGCTTCTCCTGCAGAGCTGCCTCATCGGCTACCCACTACCCAACTTCAGATGTGGATAATGCAGGCAGAAGGCCCCTTTGTTACCAGTATTTCAGGAAGCCTCAGAGTAAACTTAGTCCATAGGATGGCTGTCTGAGAAAGAGTTTCACGTCACATCACACGATGCCACATATCTTCATGCCCAAGGAGCTGCATCGCAAGTTTCACAGTAGACTGAATGCCAATACTGCTGCAAGACAGTCTTAGCTTTGCAACTTCAGTGCTTTTAAATATTTTTATATCTAGGGAACTTTAAAGCAAAACCAACGTCTTCCTGAATCACCTTCATCACACAGCATTTTGCCAACATACACAGCAGTGCAGGCAGTCCTCTGCTTCCACAAGGCCATTCATCCCTGCAGCAGGGACATGCCCTTCTGCCAGGTGCTAGTGGGAGGCAGGCCACAGTTTCTAAACAAATCTCTCCTCCAAACTTTGCTCTCTGAAATCAATGAACAACACCCAGCATCTCTCACCTGAAATTCAACAAGCAAAATACCAACCAAAACAACTAATTTTGTCCAAGTTCACTGCTCATCAGGCAATGCTGTTTGCAAAGTCATGCTGACGAGGTGTGGGAGACTGACAACATCCATAGCTACAATATGAGAAGTGGAGAAAAATTAATTCTGGGCACCATTCAAGACCATATCAAACCAGCTTTTAACAAGAAGACAAAGAGACTCAACCATACTCCAACACTAACTCTCAATAGGAAAAGAGAAAATTCTCAGCAGACTTGAACTTCTGCCTTAGAATGCTGCAGTATGGTTTGCTTTGCAAACAGCTTTGAGGTTTGTGAATGAGGAGGTTAAACAGATGCTTTTTGCTTGGGTTTGAAATTTTCACAAATACAAAGTGACACACGAGGATGTGAATTTCCATTTGGGTCTAAACCTGAGCTTATTCATGGCCCAGCAGCAGCTGTGGATCTGTGATGACCTATATCAGTCAAACTGGAGGGGTCTCATGCGGGTTTCATTCTCAACATACAGTTAAACATTTCTCTCCATTCCAGGCTGGGCTGACACAAACTGGCCAAGAAAGAGCAGTCAGTCATTGAGAGTTCTTTAACTGGGGGCTTCCTTGCACGCTTAAGCAGTCTCTATTGACAGGCAACCTTGCTGTTCAGGAAGCACTAGAGTGGATCTGAATGTCAAAGTACAGGTGCCTGTAGAGATCAGCATTTCCCCAGAAGCTCAGCTACAGCAGAGTAGGTTAAAAAAAAAAAGACAACAAAAAAACAACCAGAAGACCTAGTAGCTAAATCAAAACAATAGCCAGTTTCTGTTTCAATCATCCATCTCTTTCTGAGTGAAAGCACATTTCAGCACTAGTTGAAAGCAATTTTATTCCAGATTCATACCTGCAAAACTTGTGACCCAGGACAACCAGACTGTGTGCTGTCAGAGGTGCCTCCTTCCTGCAAAGTCGTTTGTCTCCAGAAAGAGCATACAGACCTCCTTGCAGGGTCAGTGTTCTCCCCAGTCCCAGCACCAACTCCTTGGGACAGATAGCTCTAGACTCTTGATTCAGAGAAACCAGACACCCCCTGCCTCGCGACAAATTTCCCTCTAGTTGCTCAGAGGGAAGGAGAGGAAGATGCTCAGCCCATCTATTACAGCAAACAGCCAGTTGCACAGAACTGGTTCATCAAGGACCACACATAGAAGCAGGCCAAGGCACACCACAGCACAGAGTCACTGTACGGTGAGCAATAAGGAAACCTATCGACCACTGCAAAAACAGCATGGGTTAGTGCTAGAGTGAGAGAGGAGATGTGGTACCCCACAACCTGGAGAAGGAAGTACTGCAGGACACAGGCAGAAAGCAGAGAAAGGACTGGAAAGAGCTTAAGGAAAAGGGAGACGGTGGAACATTTGGAAGAGATCTCTAGCAAACATAGAGGGAAGCAGGCAGAAAGCACAAGAGTCTCTGCAGCAAATGCAACATGAACAAAGTCAGGAAACTAATGTATTAGAGAAAAGAGGCTAAAAAATCCAGTGTATCAAGCACGCAGCACCTGTAGTGTTCCCAAGTCCAAACATGGGAGCTTGAACACGCTGCAGTGAGTATTTGCAGCCACATGGCTCTTCTCCAGACTGGGGTAGCAGCCACCCAACTGGGAGACACCCACAGACACAGTTTCAGCAATGAGAGAGTTGGCTTACCAGTAAAATGCAGCAAGTTCTTGTGTTAGCCTTCCAGCAAGGTGTAAGCACACTACACAGGAGGTTAAGACAGGAAGAGAATAAAAGCACAACTGTGAAGGTAGAGTATAATTACATGAGTGGAAAGTGCCTCAAAAAAAATCCTGGGCTTTGTGGATTTCTGAAACCTGGAAGACTTGCAGCACAGCTTCTAAGTGCCTTTGTCCAGTGTTCTGTGACTTACTAATCTTATGTCGCAGAACACATGAGGAACAAGCAGTCTTCATTGATCAAACCTGCACAGGCTGTTGCAAGGGCATACAACTGTGAGCTGCTCCTTTTTTGTAGAAATAGATTCACTAGAACTCCAAAAACCTCTTCCCCATCCTACCAGCCTTCTTTAGCAGAAGTGTAGCTATAGCGCTAAGTGTTACATCTCTCACTGACGATGCAATGATCCTGATGAAGAGAACTGAGGGTGTCCAGTCTGAAGAAAAGGAGGCTGAGAGGAAACTTTCCTGCTCTACTTGAAAGGAGGCTGTAGTGAGGTGGGTCAGTTGTTCTCCCTAGTAACAAGTGATAGGACAAAAGGAAATGGCCTCAAGTTGCACCAGAGGAGGTTTAGACTGAATAGTAGAAGAAACTTCTTCGCTGAAAGAGGCTCCCCAGGCAGTTGATTGAATCACAGTTCCTGAAAGTGTTTAAAAGACATGTAGATGTGATGCTAGGGGACATGTTTAGCACCAGACTCGATAGAGTTAAATAATGGTTGGACTTAATGATCTTAAAGGTCTTTTCCAACCAAAAGGATTTTATTATTTTGTGCAAGACAAGGAGATCCAATAAGCTCCCACAAAGCATCAAAGATCAAGCTTGTTTTTGTCAGATCCCAGGTAGAGAGCTAAACACTGGAAGGGCTTCAGATCCAACCTCAAGTAATTCTTTTCCCAGTCATCACAAGGTCTTGCTCTCAAATTCCCCAGATTAAAAGCTTCTCTGTCTATGAATTTCAGCTTGGTGGTTTTTTGGGGTTCTTGTTTGGTTTTTTTTTCAATAAGCCACAGCCATTAGTTTGTGCTTGGCTAGAATTGTAATTAAAGAATCCTTAAAACTTCCCTTTGAAGAGGAAACTTCTGATGCAGCTCTAACTCACTGCAAAACAGTCTCCCCAGTGGCAAATACCTGCATCACTGAATGCACAGAAAAAAAATGTATCTCCACTAGTCCTCACCCACCTGTTTTCCATCCTGTACCTGCTGTCACCTCCCCAGAGCAAGCAAATTAAAGACTGAGTAGTCTGTTCTCTCATTCTTTCTCAGACCACCCAGAAAGACTCATTCAACTTCCTCCTTGAGCATTTAACCCTTCCTGCAACCTACCCAGAACAAAAACATCAGGGAAATGATTGCTGGTGAGTTTTCTCCAACCTCTATAAAAGTTTGCATCAGCATCGAGCAATCCACAGGCTAGGTTATGTCCCAGATTCTTCCTTCAAAGAACACAACTAAGTATTGGTGGCAAAGATAGGAGGAAGGAAATGGTCTTTTCTGGAAGCCCAAATAGTATTTAATGTTACAAGACCAGCATTCAGCTCCCATCACTGCCACTACCCTACAGACTGCCCTTGAGTAAGCAACTGAATCCTACCACCAGTTCTACAACTTAGAGCCCCCTGCCAGAGGCACTGGTACCTTCAACACAGCTGCACTTAGACTTTTCACACCAGCTTGTAGGTTTCAAACCTTCATGGAAAATCCATAAGATGCAAATGAAATTCCTCCACAGCAATCTAAGATTCTGAAATAAAGGCCAGGTTGGCACACGCTCTGCCAGGGCTCCTGCTGTTGCCAAACCAAGTGGGACAACAGGAAGGCCCTCATCAAGGGTTAGGTTAGCTGTATCCACAGGGTGGCCTATAAAGAGCTTTCAAGTTGTCTTGTTAACATGACAAATCTGCTTCCAACAGAAGAAACAGCATCAAAACCTGAGCAATAGTCAAGCAACCTGGATGTTACAGACTCTCTCTCCCATTTCTCATTTGATTATCATCTCAAGACTTCCATTTTCTAACAACAAATTCCTCAGCTGCCCACAGAAATGTCTGCACAAGACTTCAGATGTTTGTACCACAATCCAAATGAAATTCACTGCCTCCAGAACAAAAGGCACTGTGCCTATACAAAGGGGGAGCTAGGAGGAACAGAACAACAGCAAAGCACATTTTAAGCCTCTTGGGACAGCACTCAGGGTGTGAGACTTCTGGCGTGGGGCACATACAAGCTGGTGGATCAAGTCAGCAGGTAGAGCAGGAACGTGGATGCACAGTGGTACCTTAAGACTGTGAAAGCAGCACCTACAACTTCAAGGAGCAGTGGTTTGGCAGGAAAAGCTGCACCAGACTGATTCTCCAACAACTTTTATAGTGGTAGAGGACAGATGGGACTGCTTAGTTCCCTGAAGGCACTCCTTTATATCCCTTGCCTCAGTTCCTCCCCTTCTGAGTTCACATCCCAAGCACTCCTGAAAATCCACAGGGACTAACTCACTTTCCCGTTGTTATCTTCCTGCCAGAGCCCCACTCTCATTTTGTAACTTCCCCATGCCAGGCTCTGCCTTCTCAGAAGCACTGCAAGCAACAGCCCAGAGCAAAAGCCATCTCTCTGATCAAAGTCTCATGGAAATAAGCTGAACTTGCTTGCAAGGTTCATTGGCACATATAAGAAATTTCTCCTTAGCCTGGCTCTCCTCAGTAATGTAAACCCTTCTGAGGGGTAATTGAGACACAGGCAGCAGGAGACCTAGACCCTTTTGGCTGCTGTCTCAGGAGCATGTGGCTAGGCAGGCAGATCTGCCTGTCTCTTAATGCAAACACCTGCACAGAGAAACACCACATCACCTGTTTGGCCTAGAAGTCAAGACTTGCAGATTGTCCCATATTCAGACTCAGTCAGCTTCTAGACAGAATATGTCACTCAAGAATACACTGCCTAGCCAGAGCAAATAGAAACGGGGGCTCCAAGACAGGACACCCTCCATGAACCTTCCTGTGATCCTGTGACCTCATCCTGGAAGATGAGCTACCACAGGAAATGCCAGGCTTCAGGTAACAACACCACATCTCCATCTCACAAAGGGCAGGAGGCACCAAGCTAGGAGATAAGGTATCCAGGAACCAAGATGTGGAGACCAAATCACAGCTTTTTCTCCTCACCTGCTGATTTGGCAAGTAGAAAAGAGCCTCATTAAATGCTTGCTGCTGGAGGGAAAGGGGATGTTATTCAGTGCCCAGCTCTCCTTACTGTTTATGTCCTCCAGTTCCCCTTGCTGACTTAAGTCAGACTACAACATCTCCAGAAGTCATTTTGAACCTCAGAGATTCTGCTCTTCGCCTCTAATTAAAGGTCTTATAAGCCTGCACCAAAATAACTACCATAACAAATTACAATCTGTTTAGCTCCTTTGGTTCCAGTTTTCCTGAGAAGCCCCAAGAAGACACTCTTGATTTGTTTACCAGGCATCCTACTGATGCCTGTCTGTCAGGCAGCCTCACTCAGATGTGCACCCTGGCCTGGGTTTTCTTAGCTGGACCTTGTGATCAGATCTATCCAAAGCACATGTCAAACTTACTCATTTTTCAATCTATAATTGAAGAGATTTGAACAGAAACCTTTGTACCATTCCCTTTGTAAAGCTTCAGTGACCTGCCACAACACTCAGCAAAACTCACCCAATGGAGTCAGCACTATCTCACCTCCCTGGCAAATCAAACAGATAGTACAACCCTGCCTCAACTGCCCCTTTATCAGCCATTCAGGCATTTGCCCCTCTCTTTCTACCCTATCAAAAATGCAAGAAGGAAGCTACAGATTAGGAAAAGGAAATCCTGGATGGCTGAGCTTAAGAGGTTGAACAGCAGTGGAGATACTGCCCATCAGCCCTAGTAACTGGGCAAATGTTTATACCAGTTCTCAGCAGTTGCAATGATTTAGGAAGTTACTGCCCTGTGCTGTCCATCCTGCCTTGCTGATGGAGATTACTGCACCCTTAGCTAATGCAATAGAGAGAAGCATGTGCCAGGCTTTTCACTCCCAGTCTAGCAGATCAACCATCAACAGTCTGCACTCAACCTCAGGGCATGAGCTGCAGAGGTGAGGAACTGGCAAGCTTTCACTTCATAACCTGCCAGGTCTAAATCCATCATGGCCTCTGGGTCACAGCCATTAGCCTGCAGAAAAAGAAAAGAAAAGAAAAAANAAGCACTATAGTTTTAAGAACTTTGGAAAACATGTAAGTGGAGCAACAGTTCGTCTTTGCAATGGGCTAAAAGCCTGCATGCAATCCAAAGCTGCAAGACTGTGTGCAGGAGCCTGTGCCTACAGCACCAATGGAAACATCACAACAAGTCTCACAGTGCCCACTATTTCCACAGACCACCAAAAACTCTCCCTCACAAAACACACCAATCACCTGAGCTCTCTGCAGTAGGTCTGTAATTGTTGCCCACCCACCAGTCATGCTTCTGAAATAAATACTGACACCAGTAGAGAAACTCAGGCCCAAGGAGTTAAGAAGACTTGTCACTACTACAAGCACACAAAATCAGAACACAACAGACTTCCTACATAGGCATTAGAAAACAGCCCTGATACAGCTTGTCTTGGAGGGACAACTCCATTAGAGGTGTCTTCACCTCATCTCACTCAGAGAAACAGATGCCTTCACTCATTAATCTTGGCTGAACTAACCTTTTGGGATGGTGTTTGCAGCAGTGAACATCTCTTGAGGGTCTAGTACTAGAAAAGAAAGAAGGCTGTGAATGCAAGGCAGGAAGGGAGGGAACAGGCAGTTCTAACATGGGTCTGTGTGGTACAAGTTGTGCTTGCTTTGTTTTGGGGCTGACTTCTAAAACTGGAGTCATTCAGTACAGGGATAGGTATATATATGGCACGTAAAGAGTGTCTTGTTCCCTGCATGCTCTGCAGTTTAGGTTGATATAGCTCACATGGAGAGAAACTGGATCAGAGAGCCAGGAAGCACAGCCAGCCAGAACAGATCGAAAGAGCCAGAGTCACTTTCTTCTACAGAAAAGAAGTCTGAAACTTGAGAAAGCTGGTGACAGTGCTCACTGGTGCAAGAGGCTGCAACAAAGCTGAAGGCACGGCGCTGTTCTCCACACCCATGCAGACTAGGTAAGAACGGCAGACTTAAACCACAGCCTCGAGTTAGACAACTGGAAAGCCTAAGCAATGCTGGGCTAGACTGTCCAGTAGCCTCCACCACAGATAGGTGTGTGCCAGCACTGGCAAACACCACTCTGGTCCTGGACTCCAGAAAAGGAATCACAGAGAAAGACATGTACCCTCCAGAGGTCTTGTTTGCTCCTTCCTTTCTATGAGAAAGAAGACACAGGAAAAGTATTAAGAAGCAAAGCACTAAACAGTAAGAATACAAGAATAATTTCTGTGATTGATCCTGACTGAACTGACAGGAATAACACACAAAGTTCTTCAAACCACCAGAGGAGTGAGGACATACAACAAAGGGAGGCTGCAGTTAGCTGTCTGGGTTGTTCTTGCTGTATGTGCAGAACTGAGAGGTACTGAGACAGATGTGGAGGAAAAAAGGGGTCTTGAAGCAAAGGCAGGTATATGGCAGGGTGGCAAACTTTCTTTTCCCCTCTTTTCTGTCACAGACCCAGTGTCTGATATAAGTAAGTCAAAGTAAATGTTCTCTATGTGGTCCTTAAAGGAGCATTCCTCATCCTCCACGTACTACTTGACAGTAATAACCAACAACACGCATGGCACACTGCAGATGGATACCATGCTTTTGAGGGTAAAGCATCAATAGTACATATTCAGGTAGGAAGACCAAAGCACTGTACCTGCAGCTTTGTAGGTCTGAACCATATCACTACCAACTAGTTTCACTGGAAAGAAAGAGTTTAATTCATTACCACTTAGAAGTAGATACAAACACAGTTAAAACATGTGTGCATCTGAATCTGATTAAAAAGGATTAATTACCCCCCCTCAAAGCATATATCAAATCACAAATGACTTACTGATGCAAGGGAATGTTTTATGCAAAAGTACTCTGTGAACAGAAGGGGACTGAGTTGAATTTTGGAATAAAATCTATCATTCACAGCTCACATACAACACCAGTTAAACTACTTGCTATGGAAGACAGAGTGGCTATGATAGATGTTGTTTTGACAGAGTTCATCTACATGAACAAATACAGCTACAAGTCCACCAAAAGCAGTCAGGAGAGAGCTGATAATAAGGGAAGCTATCTCTTAGGGATGCTGAGGAATAGCTACCAGGAGAGCATTCAAGGCACAATTTAAAAGAAAGACCAAGACACACAAAAAAGCTTCTTCATTTTTTCGATTCCTACAATATCAGGAAACCAAGACTTTGCACAAAGTTATCTGTAAATGGAAAAAGACTAACAAGGTATTGATTGTCAGTTTCCCAGCAGAGAAGCAATTCACAGGGTCACAACAGTCAGTGATAGCTGGAACCAAAAGGAGTAGCATTCAGATGAGGAGTACCACCGAGTGTCCAGAAAGAAAACATGGGGTTCATATTCCTTTTGAATTACTGTATTAGGGACGACAGAAGCTCTTGGAGAAACCAGATTGTTAAATGGGGTTACAAAAAGTCATGAGCGACTAAATGCAATGCCCGAGAACGAAAAACTCTCAAAAAGGGATGGACGAGGAAGTTGGAGGCTTCCAGGAAAGGATACAGTAACCTGCATAGAGGCAACTCGGAAGTACGTAGATAGGAGCGGGAGATCGGTGCCCGGGGCAGTCATGCCGCCCGCCCGCCCGCCGGGGACACCCAGCAGAGCCCCCGGGCCGGCGCTGGCAGAGGCAGCCAGATAAGCGCCGGCGTGTCCCGCCTCCCCGGGGCACGCACCGCAACTTCGGGCTGGCCAGACCCCAGGACAAGTCGAAACAGCTGCCAGCAGGCTGCAAAAATGCACCGAGAAAGCTTAGGTGGGGGGCAGGAGGGGACAACGGGGGGTGGACAACCCCATCGCCAAACGCAAAGCAACGCGGGCATTTCCCTAGCGTTGTAGGGGTAGATCTCGCGTTGGAGGTGCGGGGCACAGGTGGTGAGCGGGGACAAGGAGGGAAGAGCTCCGCCAAGGCGTACCCTCGTACCCGGAGATGCAACCCACAGGTAACGGGCGCAGCGAGGGCGCGAGTTGGGCGACAACGTGTGGGACACCTCGGCGGGACGAGGAGCAGCGGGGATGCTCCCCAGGCACCTGGTAGGATTTTCTGAGGGCAGCGAGATGCCGAGGCGGCTCCTGGCAGGGAGTGAGAGGGTGTGAGCCCGGGGCCTGTCCCATGTAGTTCTGGGATACCGAGCAGCGTTTCGCGGGGACACCTGTCCTCCACCTCCGTACTTGCAAACTTCTCTCGGAGCTGCATCCCCCCCTCTTTCCTACCAGCTTTGCAAGGGTCTCGGTATTCCATCAGCTCCTCCGTCGTCTCCGGTTCCCCCACCGTTAAGGCAGCTGCCCGTCCTCCCGTCCCCGAGGTCGGTAGAAGTAGCAAGGAAAGCAGCAAACGGCGGAGCGGGTCGGCCCCGCGGCCCATAGCGGCGGTGCGGGCGGCACAGCTGCCCGGGATGCGGGCAACTGCGCGGCGACAGCGGCCCCGCCGCTGCGGGAGGCGTGGGGGTGTGTGGGTGTGGGTGTGTGTGCCGACGCTGTCACTCAAAACACGGACAGCCAATCACGTCTGCGCCCGCGCTTCTGCCCCGCCCCCGACGGACCCCGCTGCTACTGCCGCACCGGGGCGCAGATCCCCGCACGCCGGTTCGGGAAGGGCAGCGGGGTCCGTCTGGGGCGGGGAACTCGCTCCTTCTCCCGCACTCGAATGATAAGCGCAGTTTATAATAATAAACTAAAATGAGTAAGATTTGCTAAGATGACGATTATTACTTCCCCTTGAAATAAGTGCCATTTGAGAGGCAAAGAGAAGTAGCTCAGCTGCTGCTGGGAGAGGCAGTATTTCCTGAAATAATGGAATATTTTTGGTTCGAAGAGATCTTTACGACCACGATGTCAAATCGTTAACCCAGCACAGACAAATTCACCCCTGAACCACGTCTCTCAGCAGCACATCTACACCTCTGTTAAATACCTCAAGGGATGGTGACCGCACGACTTCCCTGGGCAGTGTGTTCCAAAGCTTTTCTCTGGTGAAGATTTTTTTCCCTAATATCCAATGTAAACCTCTCCTGATGCATCTTGAGGCCATTCCCCCTGACCTATTGTTTGTTAGTTTAGAGAACAGACTGGCACCCATTTAACATGATGGCCTTAAAACTCACACATAGAGTAGTAAAACCATAAGCAGAGAAAGGTGGGGCAAAACCCTCAAAATAAAGACAGACAAGACATCAGTGTGTCTATCCCTCTCACTCCATTTTAAAGAGCATTACAGCAGCTTTCAGCAGCGAGTTTTACCAGAAATTTGAGCTTTGGGATGATCCATATGCAGCAAGGACTGGGAAATCAGGAAGACGGATCATGAGCAAGATGCTCAGATGCAAAATCCACATCATGCTATCTGAGCTGGTGGATCCCAGCTGCCTGGTGTAGTATGGCATCTCAGACATCTTTAACTGCACAGTATGGGGTAACACATTGGAAAACATCGTACTTTAGAGCTGCTGTCTTCTGACAGAGACAGTCCACACAAGCAGAACAGTAACATAGTAGGGAAAAGGCAGGCACCCAAAGCCCAGACATCTCAATCTTGAGTCATCTCACAACAGCCAGTCAGATGCTTTCATATGAATTCAACCCTCCACAGGGTGGCTGCTGCTGAAACAAGAGGTTTGGCTGCAGCAATAGTTACAGGTCACTCACCTGTCCTCATGCTGCTCAACAGATGCAGTGTTATGCCCAGACACTGTGAGTGAGCAGAGGAGTGATGAAAAGTCTACAAGCCTAGTGGAGTATTCTGAAGTGAACGTGCATACCACAATCACCCTGTGCACAACTCTGCTCCATCAAAGCTATTAGTTTCACGTTCCCACAGCAGGATTTTTGAGCAGTCTTTCCCATTACAGCACCAGCTCCAAATTTTCCCCTTGCTCTGACAGATGAGGGTTTGCCATAAGCAGATCCATACATCTGCCAATTCTTTTCTGCAGCAATGAATGATACCTGAGCATAAAAAGGCACAACAGGATTCAGGCATCTCCTCAGCAGCAATGCAGGCTGCTGCAAACTGTTCCTGCCTCTCCTCCCCACCCCCTACTTGAAGTTGTCTTCCCAGAAAAAATAGAAGTCAGGAAATTAGTATCTTTTTCAAACCTTCATAGACGCCAAAAAAGGCTGCATCAAACCCTGGCATGAAGTTTACAGTCAAAAGTTCTGCTGATAGAATGCACTGGAGTTTTCTACAACTGGTGAAAAGCCCATCAAGTACAGACACAGCAACTGTCTGGGGACAATGGAGGAGACTCTCTCCTACCAGAAGAGGAAGCTGGCAAGAGCACTCACTTTCCAGCCCCAAGCATCAAGTCCTCCACTAATCTTCTGTAACACACAATGCTAAGGAGACACAGTACACATAGCTACCCAGGGGCAAAAAAGATAAAAAACAGATGTCACATAAACAGCTACCAGTAAGGTACAAGACATTACAGGAAGGACACACTGAAATTCTTTACAGCACAGGACATTTTTGTGCTCCTGAGCCCACATTCTGAACAAGAAACACCCTGAGGGAAACTTATAACACCAATGTTTTTTTCTGTTATTTTCTGGGGGTTATAATCAAGGTGATAGCAGTCACTTATTCACCAACACCTCAGAATCCCATATTTTGAACTGTGATGTGAAATGGAGCAAGACAAACATTTATTTCTGTATCACAGACGAACAGCAGATCGTCCATGCTAACACCCAGCACCTGCATTCAGCTTTTAACATTTGAGGTTCTGGCAACAGGTGAGCAGAAGACATACTGTTTCCTCTACTTTGTGCTTCCTAGCAGATCCCAGACCAGAGAAACCTGAAGGACACAGGTCAGCAGATGGAGGAATCAGGGTCACCCATGACAGAAAGTCCCAGGCTATTCCAGATGCCATCACTCATAAGAAGATGAAACATACAAAAGGTGTCAGATTTTCACTGAAGAGTGAAACACCCTTTTACCATACCAGACAAAACCAGGAATAACAAGAACACATTTCAATGGGTGTCAAGGTGGTGACTAGGACTTCATGCTAATGCTGGAGAGTAAAACAGCTGCCTGGTTATACGGTTTCCCTGTGGATGCTCATTCCAAACTACCCACCCTTCACTCCTCACTCATGTTCACCAAAGTGGGCCATAACACCAAATCCACCTGTTGAGCAAATATAGGCACTTTGAACAGGACCCCTAAATGAGTACCAAACTCGTGAAGATTGAAAATGTAGGTGACCCATGCCTTCATGAGTGTCCTGAAGGGAAACAATGAAAGGAATGGTACTTTTGGGAACCAGTCTAGCAATTGAGGACTGACAAACATAGAAGCATATTGCTGCTGCTCTTATTCTCACCATTTTAGCAGAAGATTAATAGGGGCTTTACCTACAACTCTGAAAGACCTGAGCATGGAGGGCAGAGAAAAACACTGTAATCCTATTCAAATATGTAAAGCAAAAGTAAGTATCAGCTGGACCAAAGAAGATTTAGGTTTCAGGCAAGCTGTCTAGCAGTAAAACAGGGAAGCCCTAGAGCAGATTGCCTTGAACAATCAAGGGAGTTTCCTTCCCTGTAGTTTTTCAGGTTTTTGAGGAGGAATATAGACAAACACCCATAAGAATGAACTTAGTAATATAACAATCTGTCTCCTGAATTTGATCCTGTTCATACACACACCAACAGTAACTTCTCCTTTTCTGTATTAGATCGTTTTGATAAAATCGTAGAAAGTAGCAAAGAGCAGAGCCCAATGGCTACTTCAAAGGGAAAGGCTGATTCATCCCTATAAGCTTCAGAAGAACTACCAATTCTTATTAGAGAATAGCACTGGGTGACTGGGTGTTCTTTTCTCTCTACTCTGTAGAGAAGGTCCTGACAGCATTACTTTCTGAGGGTACATGAAACTAGAAAATAAAAACCCGAATATGTGCAAGAGTGGGTCAGCCTGCTTTCCTGATCACCATCATGGATTAGCAGAGCAAGCACTGCCCTTGTCAGCAGGCTGGAGATCTGGGCTGTCACCCACTAACAACAAAGTCTTTTCCAGCAGGCAGGCTACACTGAACTGCTCAAACTCTTCTGTATATAGAGTTCTAGGTATAGCTATGGGTGAACATAAAACGAGACATCCTGTATCTTTGAAGGCAGAAGAGGAAGGGAGCAAAATAAAATTGTGCAGTTAGAATGAACCCATGAGGGAGTTCAGAAGCATCTACTACCATTATTTATATACAAAAAAACTTGCCCCACTACAGCAGATGCTGGACATCTCTAAAAACAGCTGCTAGGTCCTTCTAGAAATGGCTCTTGGTAACGATCATGGCATTTTCAACTGGCAGCCAAAGTAGTGCATGCAGAGTAATGTCTGCTGCCTAGTGTTTACAAGGTCTGGTCATGTCATCTTGATTAGCAGGTGCCACATCAGTGAAAATAAGGAACATAAAAAGCCCAGTGAAAGTATCTTTTTCATTTGAGCTGGTAAAAGTAAAGATTTGCACTGGCCATGTAACTTGCAACACCAATAGTTAACTATTTGAAAACCATCTACATCCATTGCTATTAAAGATGGTTGTTTGCTCTGCAGAATTCCCTCCTCATCAACATGTAGAAACAAAATCCACCATTTTTTCAAGTCTCAATGAGCAAGAATACACACAGCTCTTTCTGGACAGTGCATGGGCAAAACTATGTGAAAGCTACTTAGTGGTGACAGAACAAAATATGTCTCAAGGCCAAAATACACACACCCCCCCCCNTGGACTTGGATCCACCAAATCTAACAAAGTAACTCCCTTGGAGCCTGTCCCATCGCTCATTCCTCAGATGTCTCCAGGTTTACAAGCAGAGATTTCCTTTTCTGGTCTTAGCTCCCCAGATGTGCCAATATATTTCTTCCTCCATGTACATCACCACTACAAGGGCAGATGGAGTCCTGGAGAGCTAGAATACGTCCTTCTAAATCCAGACCATTCTCTGGGTCTATAACCAGGTTCTCTTCCCTCTGCACTGTTGGTGCTCCTCACTTCTGCTTAGACTTATTTTATTGCTTCCTTTTTGGAAGTAACAACCCTTGCTGCAGATGTAACACAATGTGCTATGTGTCACTTCCTACAGGCATTGCTGAGAGCACTCTGCAGAGCCATCACACTTTATCAGAGGCTCATTTACTCATTAGTACCACGACAGGATTGCTACCTGATGAAGACTGTCCCACTTCCCCATCTTCTCTTGCCTATTTTCTCCATCTGGTTTTATGCAGCATTCTATTGCACTCAAATCCCTTATCCCTCCTCAAGCTGACCTCTCTTAGGGCATCCCTTGACCTTTGGTCAATGGCAAATCCAGGTGACAAAATTAACATTGACCCCGATCTTTCTTTCATCACCTGTTTTAGTCTCTGCTGCAGTAGGCTGAAGGTGCATCATTCCTGTTTTATCACATGTATTGCCACCCAGGAAACACCTCTCACAAGGTTAAAAGATTCACTAGCCACAAGAAATCTTTAAAGCTATTGACACATCCACGCTTAAATGTGCCCCTGGGGTTCTTAAATCCACTGTATTCACTGCAGTCACAGGTACATTCACTGTGCATTAACAACTCAGCATACATTTAACAAGGTGGTCCTGTTATACACAACCAGTGACACTTCAGGAAGATGTAAGTTCAAAAATCTTTTTTTGTTCAGCAAAGTAGCAGCAGACGGGATTTTAAGTTATCCCATCTAAAAAGGACCAAACATTTTCCCCATCACTACTGCAGTCCTTGAAATATATGTGGAAATCCAAGCTACTTCCAGTGCATTTTTGAGCTGAGTCAGAGACAGGCTGCGGGAGGCAGCAAAAGGAATCTATCTTACCTGGAAGTATGGAGTTATGACTTGACCACTTGGTTTGGTTCCCAAACCAAGGCATGTCAAACTAGTATTTCACTGCTTCATTTAAGATCCATTTTCAGAGTTCATACAGGAGTCAGCTGTGCTTGGAAAGCACTGAGCAAAGCTGCTGGGTTTGGTGATCTCTGCTACAAGGTTAAGCAGGAGGACATGGGAACACCTGTAGAAAAGCATCTGTCAGCTCAGAATTCTGAAGAGTGAATTGGTTGGTTCTTCCAAAGTAATTTGTGCCACAGAACAAAAAAAATTATGTTAACTTTTTTCTTTTTCCCCAAAGAGATGGATCTGGAAAAGTAAAATAATTTCTCCAAGCTCTTCTGCTGCGAGATGGAGACAGAATGGCTGCATTAACCTGTTCACCCACAGGCATCCTTTAGAGGGGCTGGTAGCATATGCTGAGTTTGGACTGTTTCACAACAGTAGGTAGAATTTGAAGACTTAAAGCAGAGATGCTGCTTCATGAAAAACTGCCTTAGAGAAGCTTTCTGATAAGTTTCTGCACAGGATTTCTGTACCTAGATTTATCTGTAGTAGTATCACTGAAGACTGCTGATTACTACCCACTGTTACTCTTCCATGCGGGCAAGAATGACACTGAGAGCAGGAACACGAGCAAAATAAAGGCAGACTACAAAGCTCTGGGGACCCAACTTCTCTTTTCTTCTGTCTTGCCAGTTAAAGTGGTGGCTAGGCATAGACAAATAATGAACGTTAATTTCTAGCCACATAGCTGGTGCTGTCATGAAGTTTTTTACTTCTGTGACAATGGGAGATGCTATGACAACTGCAATCCGCTAAAGAGGGATTGAATACAGTTGTCTCAAAGAGGCAAGAGCATATTCGGGATTAGGTGAGCCAATCTAATCAGGAGGGCTTTAAACTGAAGCTCTCAAAGGGCAGGGTCCATCACAGCAATGTGTGTACCATTGCAGCCGGTAGGAAAATGGACCAGACCAATCACAACATCAGCCGGTATGACTACAGTGGTTACTCTTGCATTTCTTCAGGGTCACCTTCTTACTCCATAAAGTCTCTTTATAGTGAGGGTCACGAAGCATTGAAACAGGATGCCCAGATAGGTTATGGAGTCTCCTTCTCTGGAGACCTTCAAAACCCAAGTGGATGTGTTCCTGTGTGGCCTGCCCTAGGTGTTCCTGCTTTGTCAGGGGTGTTAGACTCAATGTTTTCTGGAGGTCCCTTCCAATCCCTACCATTCAGTGATTCTGTGTGATCTTCATCCAAACCACACACCTGACTATGGCACAGAATATGAAAGTATTTCCTCTCATCAGGCAAGCAATACTTTAAAACAGGTTCATTGTGTATACCACTCTTTAGGTCGCTACAGCCAGGAATATGGATTTCCTTTTTCATTACTTATTTCACAATATGCATCATCAAAAACACAGTACATTTCAGGTTCAGACCAAAGTGGGTGTTTGATCACCTTCTGGTAGTGAAAAAAAAAAACAGGAAAACAAGAATTCTTACCAAAAACCCCCTCCAACTTTCATCTAAGCAATTCAAACTACTAAAAGTGATTCTGCAGGGTCCAATGCAAAACTTAAATAACCTAACAGCATCTCTTCAACATCATAGCAGTCTCCAGTTCTAGCAGGTGAAGGAGTGCTTGTCCCTGTAAAACTGTCAGATATCTTTTTAAAACAGTACCTAATGTTCACCAATTCACCTGCCAGCTTCTGACCAGACATTAAAAAGGAAATGAGAAATTTTCTATTACATTCTTGCAGCCAGTCCTTTGTAGCAAGAAAAGCCTCATGCTAAGCTAATAAACACGTTTCTCGGTCCAATTAAGTGATACATTTAAACCAAGACTAATGATTCTGAATGAAGAAATAGCATAAAATTAACTCCAAACAAGCATTATATCTCTAGCAGCCTAGAAAACCACCATGACCTGTCTAGCGATTCAGTACAACTATGAAATTCCTGAGACAAACCCTTGGGAAATAAGAACGAGCAGCAACAAAATCTTCAGTATTGCATGATGTTCTCAGACACTTTAAGAAGCTTCTCAGCAATACTTCAGTTACACCACCTCTCAAAACTTCTCAGTAAAACTTGTGACACGTGGCCTTCAGAAAAAAATAGTAACAATTCTCAGTTTGGTGTCTAAATGTAGCATGTTTTTCTAGGTTGGTCAGTTTGTTAGACTGAACTACTGGACGTTTTGGCCCAGACATCAATCCAAGTTTATAGGGCTTAGGTCTATGCTTTGGTGAGGTGGAATCTATCAAGGTAACTACTGTATCATCCAGGTAAGCAAGTCTCAGTTATTAGAAAACCCTCCAGTAACAGCTGTGTATCATTAGGTATTTTGTTTATGTACATGAACTCCCAATTCTAAAAATGCATGTGTTTTCTGGAACACTGTAGTTGCGCTATAGCTATGTTTTGGAATACTCCAAGCCCAAGTCCTAAAGATTTTCTGTCTGGAACATACAGGAGCTTCCTGTGAGTTTGTTTTGCTAAGACATGAAGCCTCATCTTGGTAGAGACTCCAGAGATATTTGTCATATTGTTCTGTGTTGCATTACCCACAGCTGGCAAGAAAAAATTATCGACAAGCCAAAAATGCTGGTAGCAACTAATATCATCTCCCTTGCTCATGGCAGATGAATCCCTGGTTTATGGCAAAAGCCTTGCACCATGGTGGACATACTGATGAAAGCAAAAAGAACATGACTGGCACAAGGTTGGGGGCAATGACACTGTAACAGCAAAGTTGTCTCCAGAGGCCTGCCTTTGCAATAGATTAGGTCATCAAACAACTATTTTCTCATTCTTTCCCCAGTTGAGTTTCTACTCTTAAGAGACTCGAAATCTGATTCAATTTACTAGAACTGCACAAAGCCTTCACATTCTTGGGTTCTCCCCCCTTTTTATTTGTCTTCTCCCACATGCCATAACCTGAAAGTTAGAAAATTTCAGAACCACAAAACTAGTCATAAAAGTTAAATACTGCAACAGCCCTTTCCCCTAGCTGAAAAACCACCTCCTGGATAGAACTGCAAGATGTGAGGAACTACTTACAGAATTTGCATTCAGGTATCTCCTCAGAAAATGAAGAAAATTTTCTCACTGAAACTATTTAGCAAAAAACAGACATTCCTTTGCAAGGCTCTGGAAAACAAATAGCACCAAAACACAGGGTATTTTTGAGAAATGATGCTCCTGAAGAACACAAGCCATCTATGTGGCGCTTTCAAATTTTAAAGCGTGGCTTATTCCAACAGAAGTCCAGCAACAGCAGTGGATTTTGTGACTTCAGCACTAACTCTGGTAAGTTACTTGCTTTAGACAGGAGCAGTGATAATAGCCACTGTGAGGCTGCTGCTACCACAGCATTTAGCTAGAAAAGATACAAGAGATCCAAAACCAGAATCTTTCTTCAACCTACACTTCCAAGCAACTTCAGAAGCTGCACAGTTAATTAGTTCAAGGTAAGACCACCCCCTCAACTCTAGCTCCGACTATTCAGTTTACCTGTCCATAGACTGAGGAGGAGACCTGTTTTTTTCCTGAGCTTACACTTTCCTGACACATTCCAGTGCAGGAACTGCTGATGCACATCAGTTACACAATTCTGCTGTCTTCAGTGAAGCTGTGTGTAAGACAAATTTGGCTAGATGCTGGTGATGCTGAAGCCAGAGCAAAATGTAGCTTTCCAATTTGTGTTAATTCTGCAGTAACAGTAGTGATAAGGATATGACAGCAATTTAAACCAGTTTCAGCACCAAAAGTGTAAAAATTACAGGGGGTTTGAGTTTGGTTTTTAACCTGAAATTTATTAAACAAATACATCTATGCTATGATACAGAAATTACTTTGTGTACCCTTTACACACTTCAGAATCACAGAACTTTAGGGGTTGGAAGGGACCTCCAGAGATCAGAGTCCAACCTCTCTGCCAAGGCAGGATCACCTAGCGTAGTTCACAGAGGAAGAGTGTAATTCTGGAATTAATAGACATTGTTACTCAAAACCATTCAGACATCAAAAAAAAGAGCATAATGTAATGTTTATTTGCAGTCCCCATTACCTCCAATCCATCATTCACCACTCTTTATACACAAAGTAACCAGAGATGCATAAAGTGCTCTGCCTGCAATGAAAAGATTTACAGTTGTATTGATCTAAAGCATTTGATAAAAATTGACTACTGCAACATAACTACTTACCCAATTCTTTGGCCTCTGTACCAAAAGCAGGAAGAGAAACATTGAGTGGCCAACTGAAGAGTTACCAAAAAGCCTGAATTCAAGAATCAGAAACTCCTAAAAAACAACCACTGAAAGAGGAGTGTTGGCTGTAAGATCTTTATTTCTTCCATAAAAGAGGAAGGACTACATCATCTAAGCAGAGAGCTTCCAAATTCTATTAAGCAAGATTGTTCAAGCTATACCCACAGTTTTTTGGAGGGGGCAAGTAAGTAACCCCAAACAGCAACCATAAAGACAAGCTGTTGAAAAACTGGTCACATTTTACACTCCTTCAGAAACCACAAGGGGGAAAACAAAGCAATCCCCCAACTTACTCTCGTGCTAGGGTGGAAGTATAAAAATGTCCATTTTTTTTACACACAGTACTTCTCCAGAGGAACGTGCTTGCAGAAACAAAAGCAATGCCTGTGCAGTAAGTATCTTTTCAATGTCACTTTAGAGGCTATACAATCCTATCTGGATATGCAAAAGCTAGTAATGCCGGAGGACAGAGAAAGCAAGTAGACAGCCCATCATTCTGTGGCATTTAAAAGAGATTAAATGAAATGCACAAACGGTTTAGTGACATTTCTGATAGACTAATCACATAGCAGTGCTCTAAATAGAGAAACAGATCCATTATCAAAATTCTCCCTTTAAAAAACTTGTACCTCAGCAGAGTACTTAATGTATTTATTGTGTGGAGATAATGGCTTCTCACTTCAGATTTAGAAGAACAGGGATGAAAAGAGGGCTTCTCACAGCTGTATGCACTAGTGAGAACTAGTACAAAATCCATTCTTTGCTTTAAGTCTCTGTGTTCTGGAACAAAGGAAAACTAACTGTTGACCCAGTTTATAAGCTCATCTTAGAAGTCTGCCTGTACTTTAAAAAGTTATCTTCCATTAAACAGCAATGTTCAGCTACAGACAGCGACTACTTAACTGACGCAAAGCTTAATTGTTTTCTTACAGATTGGTTAAAATTGCCCAGGGAAAATCAAAGAAAGCTCAAATACTTTTCAGAAATCACATACAGCAAGTTCTATTGCTTTTCACTATTACCTATCAGTTCAGTTTCCCCCAACCTCCAACCTTACTCTGCCAAACAGTTGTCTCTCATGGTGGCTGCTGCCTTATCAGTAATTTTTATTTAGAAATGATACAGTGCTGATCAATACAAATACTTTGTTCATCTTTTTTAATTCAGGAAGTTCCCTTCTCCTTGAGAGGTGGTGTACTTCAGACAGCAAAATGATGAAAACATCCCTATATGACAGATGCCTAAAAAAAAAATACAATCAAGCCAAATAGCTCTGTCACAAACACATTCAGAATATTTCTAACTAAATAGAGTGCAGAATTAGCAGTCATCTTAGAAAGACTTAACCTTTATTGGCCCATTTATTTCACTCCACACTTACCCCCAGTTTTCTCAGTACACTATCTGGATCACAAAACAGATTTCTCCACAAACAGTTCAGCCAAGAAGAATCTTTTTGGGCTGGTCATCCACTCTGGAGTCATATTGTACAACAGAGTTGTAAGCAAATTCTGAATTCTAAGCATGGAATTTTGATATTTGAAAATCACACTAATATTGTATACAGAACCCGGCATTCAGCAGCATTGCCTTTTCAAACATTTTCAATTGCAAACTCATCTACTTTCACAATCAGAATATTTTTGTCTGAAAAGTTTATTTTAGTTTTCTGAACACTCTAAAGCAACTGTGCTTTTGATGTTACACAGGTGTCCAGATAGGATTAACAAAAATTAAAATGTTCTAAATTACAAATTTAATTCCTGCAAGAGCTTGAGAAAGGAAAAGGAACAGAAAAACATGACATACATACATTGTGAAGAACCCCCAACTTTTCATGCAATGGCAGGCAAGATGTAAAAAGCCACCCAAATTCACACATTTTTACACCGAATCATCAAAAAAGTACTCTGTAGTAAATCTGTACATCCAAATACATTTGGGATCTACACCTAAGTTACATTATTTAATGTTATATACACTTATTACCCCCTGTATAATGTCTAAAGGAAAATCTTCATTCAAACCCAAAAAAAAAAAAAAAACCCAAAAGGAAAAGAAAAAAAAAAAAAATATAAACAAAAGAAAAAAAGCAAGACTAACTTGGAAAAAGAGAATCACCTTAGACATTCAGTTAAAATGTTGGGTTTGTTTTAATCTAGATCTCAAAGTGTTTTATTAAAAAACAAACAATCCTTTTCATTTAACATTTTGCTTTCTAACTGTACAGTAAATTGCATTGCAGAGAACACATCCCGTCTTCAGACTGTATTTTCTTTGGATGGATATAATATGCAGCTGGATATTACTTTAAAGATAAATAAAGGGAAGTTGGTCCAACTAGAACGACAGCTGATATATTACATGCACATGGGGTTTTTATATTTTTTTTTAAATTATTTTTTTAAACAAATGAGTGTAGGGTATACTTGATATTGCAAATAAACCAAAAAGCACCTGGAGTCAAAATATAAAACATACCTTCTATCCTGGCAATGGCAGTAAAAAACAGAAGAGTAATCTTTCTGGAACAGCATTTTTACATAATTTAGAAAGGTTAAGTACCAGGAAGACTACTAATCAAGTAGTTTTAGCAGCCAAGTTTCCCTCTTTTTATGAATGGAACAAATGCTTTAAATAAACCGTTTGTCCTCTTCACTGAAGAGAGCTAGTCTATTCATCTTTAATGAGCTAGGTCTTTTGGTTTTTTTGTAGTTGTTTTTTTTGGGGGGTATGGGGTGGGTAAGATTAGCCACATACTGTAGTAATGCCTACTGCATATAATCCAAGCATTTGCTGTGAACAGTTGGAGAAAGCAGTCAGTAAGAACCTAGGATCAATGAAATAGATGTTACTTTAAGCCATCCACAAAATGGGAGATCCACATAGTGCCCAGTGTTGAAATCCAAATCTCTTCTCGCGCTTTTTGTTGTGCAAGTTCATCCCCAGGAAAACAGGAAATGATCCATAGTTCAATTTTCTTATTTTCTTAGTCAATTTTCACATTAGTGTAGATTTTACGAACAAAGGCACTTGTTCCCATGTAACCAATAGCTCCTGCAAAGTAAACCAGTAGTTTAGAGAGTTAGAGAGCTGATCATCAAAATAAGGCAGCAATGTGTAACACAGCTTAAACTGAGAAAGTCACACAAAGCATGCAATCTGCACACAGAAAACGACTTACCTGCAATACTTGTTCTCAAACTCTAATTAACCATGGTCCCAGTGAACGTCTGGCAAGAACTCCCCTAGTATAGCAATCTAAATACATTAAGCCATTTTACCAAGAGGCCACGCTCACTTGGCCTCGATAAATATAGCAGCCCCCCTACTGCTACCAATAACTGGGTCCCTGTTTCTGAACAGAGGGTACAAAACATACAATCATCCACTCTGCAGGGAAGGTAGATAGGAGAACGGGTTTTTATTGGAAGTTACATGCCTTCTGGATGAGTGTTTTATTGGCAGATGGCGTTTTCCTTCCCACGAGGCATAAATCATAATAGATTGCCATCCCAGGAGTCTTAAACTCCAAGGAGGTCTATACAAAGAGATTAAACTAGTAGCAGTTAGTAGTTAAATAAAATTGCAACCTGTGGTTTTCAAATTAGTAAGAGTCATGAGCAGAGTATGCACTGTCACAGCGATAATAAAAGAGCAGGTCACTGGGTTTTTGATAGGGGCAACAGTTTATGCTAAACCAAAAATACTGCAGGATTAAGGATATCTAGAAAAATGAAAGAAATGCACTGGACCAAGACTACTTATCAGAAAGAGATTCAGCAGCCTAGCTGGTTAAACCTAGAACCCCGGTTTGCCAGGCTTAGTAAACATCATTGTCATACAGTATCTGCAGAGAGTATTTTCAACACTTCCAAGCAAAATGAGAGTAAATCAGCCTTGTGGAAATCAGTTTGCCTAATTCTCATGTTAGAAGTTAAAAACCAAGGAAGAATCAGACAGCTGCTGCCATTGCCATAATAACACATCATAAAATACAGCAAGGAAAGGATAGAGAAATGAGGGCCTGTAACTCACTACAGAAAAGAAAGCTCCTAGCATCACGTTTGGACACTCAGTAAAGAATGGACTCTAAACAGAAAAGGGAACTTCGCTTCTGTAATGCAGAAAAGCCCAGGACAAAGTATGAAACAACACTTCTGGTGATTTAGGTTGTACCAGACTCACACAAGATGTGTTAAATACAAAAGTCTAATCAATGCTAAAAGTTTTCTGCCAAAACTTATTTCCCAATAGAAATGTAAAAGGTTGGGGTTTTTTTTCCTTTAGAAATTAAAGCCATACAGCCCTGCAACTAGCATTGCTGACCACAGTTACATGGAAACTGGAGAGTTATTTAAATCCTGGAGACTGACCAGATAATTCATAAAGTCAGACATTAAACTCTCACAAAATTCTGGATTTTAGACCCCCAAAGGCCCAACATTCCTACCTAATCAAGAAATCTGCACAAGGCAAACCTGATGCACCATTCCAATGTTATCAGAGTGGTAAAGAGCCTGTGGGGTCAGCCTCTGTGCTACACAGAATTTCAAGCTGTATAAATATTGTGACAATATAAATATTGGTCAGCTAACGAAGGACTGGTATCAATAACTTGGACAGAGTCTGATTAAAATACAGCACAGACAAAACCAGGTTGCTGCTCACAAGCACTAACTGAGTGTGCTAAGGATGTAGCAGAGCAAAGGCCTGGTAGTATAAGAAGAGACCAGCAGAGCATTCAGATACACCCAAGCGTAGGCTGTGCAGAGGAGGTGATCATAGAATCATAGAATCATAGAATGGTCTAGGTTGGAAGAGACCTCAAAGATCATCCAGTTCCAACCCCCCACCATAGGCAGGGACACCTCCCACTAGATCAGGACGCTCAAGACCTCATCCAGCCTGGCCCTGAACACATCCAGGGAGGGAGCAGACACAACCTCCCTGGGCAACCTGTTCCAGTGCCTCACCACCCTCACTGTGAAGAATTTCTTCCTAACATCCCGTTCAAATCTCCCCTCCGCCAATTTGAACCCATTCTCCCTCGTCCTGTCATTACAAGACCTTGTGAACAGTCCCTCCCCAGCCCTCCTGTAGGCCCCCCTCAGATACTGGTAGGCTGCTATAAGGTCTCCCCGAAGCCTTCTCTTCTCCAGGCTGAAAAGCCCCAACTCTCTCAGTGTGTGATGGTGTGCTTGGAGCCACAGAGGAGCACAGACAGATCCTTCTTCTGTTGCTTCTCAGAAATAAAATTTTCTGTTGTATGAAGTAAATGGACAAAATAATGGCATTAGAATCCAGCTTGGAGACTCATGATATTTGGCCTGTTAAAACATGCTGCAAACAGATCCAATGCCCATTTCTGTTGCTAAACTCATTCCAGATCTTGTTCTTTGAGCATTTCTCTAATGATGTGATGCCAGATATCAAAAAGATATTTGTGAGAACAAAGTCTTAATTGTCTTTCATTTGGGATCTGGAGAATGTGTGCATGAGATGAAACTGAGGGGAAAGAGCAGAGAGGAAGCAGCCACATAAGACCACAAATTCTCAGCCCCACAAACCCATAATAACTGATTCAGAACCACAGGAGTCTTACCATGAAGGTCATTAGTGTCCTATACCTAAGGCAGGGGTTAAGCCTCAAAGCTACCTCAAAAGCACTGATTAAAACATGGGGTGAGGAAGGGTAAAATCTAGAGGACTAAAGAATGTCCTCCTAAAACAAATGCAGGACAGTTGTCTTATTTAAATAAATAAAAAATCCATAGTAAAGCAATTATTTTATTAGGTATCTTATCAGATGGTACAACAGGTTTTCAAGTAAACATCTAAATAATGAGGAAGAGCTACTACTACACAGAAAAAAAAAATCCCATCTATTACTTCAAACCAATAAAAGCTTACTACAGCTGTGACACTGGAAGCACACAATTAAAAAAAACCCTCCTTCAATCACACAGTATTTATCCTGATGCTGAAGTGTGTTCTATACTACCTAGCTCCTAAACCATCCACTGAACTGGGGAAAGTTTTATTCTTTTCGTTCACTAAGAGTGAAACATGAGGAGCTCAAAAGGTTTGGAAGTTCTCATGGGCTCCCCACTGTCCAGTCCCAGAACTCAGATGCTCTGCAGAGGGCAGCAGACTTTGTGGATCAAAGCATCCTATTACATGTGGGATTTGAGTTCACTAGGCATTATCAGGGGCACTAAAACTGGAGTTGGATGATACAAGCCTTCAGAGAGTTTTCTTGTGGCCACTTTGGGCCTTAACTACTTTGTCTCATATCCAACTGTGTGATACTAATATATCCATTTATGTAAACCCCCAAAGAGCAGCTCTACACACTTTTCACAGCAGACATACAGTCAGTGGCACACATACTGCACACAAATGTCTTTGTTAGACCTCAATGGCAGCAATTTCCCTAGACAAATGCTTTTTGACAGGGGATTTCTTTTTCCTCCCTTCCACATGCCGAAAATGGGATTTCTCAGTAAAAAGGAATCTCACAGCTTCTTTTCCAACACTTAAAAAGACAAAAAGAAATCCCAATAGAGCTGTGGAAATAAGGTTTAATGTGTTATTTCTGATTTTGAATAAATTTGGATTTTAATGTTCCACCAAGTAGTGTCCTGCCCATGACAAGAAAGAAGGCAACAAACTTCCTTTTCTGTGCTTTAAAAAACTTTTAAATTACAGAAACTGGTGGGCAAGGTTGGTTTCTGCATCATAGACATTTTAATCAATACCAGTCTGAGTACTTTAAAAAATAAAAGATTAGAGCTGAAAGTATAAGCCTATTAGAGAAAAAAAAAAGTCTGCAAGACTACAAGAACAGCAGGGAAGTCTTGTAATGTGCCAAGAACCTGATGAAGCAAGATTGTATGAGAGAAAGGAGGAACAAGTACTCAGCAGTTAAGAGATTATTTCCCTCCCCTTTTTATAAAGTATTATGAAACTACCCACCCAGCCACTTGAGATAGCAAGAGAAAGTAAGTTTCTGTAAGAACTCAAACACCTACCTTGAAAAAAAAATCCTTCCATTAGGATCTAGAGGACTATTAATTTACTACTAAGAAAGAAAGTACTAAATAAGGATCACACATAAAAAGCCAATATCCTCATAGGAAAGAGCCAAGGAAGAAAGCAGCACTTTCTAAAAGTCATACAGAAAAGGACAAAAATAAAGCTAACAAGTGAAAAAGTGTATTTGACTTTATCAGATGACCTCCATGACAAGAATTATTATTTTTACTTAAACATCTGTCAAAAAAAGTTTCTTAAAAAGCAATGAAACCCAGATGCACACAGGCACACTCTGCATTCTCACCTGTGAATATTTCTCTATTTCTCATTTTTTCATATTTCAAATACCTATTTCTCACATGCTGAAGTGAAAGTCCTTTAGATTCTGGCCACCCTCATAAATGCATGTCAGAAGATACAGATCGTAGTGTTACCAGTATTGTGATACCATTGATGCCTCAATGGCTGTACCTAGCTCCTTGTCCTGGAGCAACAGTAAAAACTATGAAACAAAATGCTAGCATGAGCTTTCACAGATTTTTTTTGCCAAATATTAGCTTGCACTGAGGGTGAAATTCTGTGTATAGTACATAAATTGTCTTCCTATCAGAAGACACAATCCATAGAATCCTCCTATATTAGGCAGGAACAAAGTATAAGCAGAGAACTCTGTCATTTTAAACATTGCAATCTTTTCGGAGCACATCTTGCAGACATACTCCACCAACCCAAACCACAGAACTAAACCCAGAAACATGACAGCAGAAAAAATTCTGACAGAAAACTGTCAATATATTTGAAACTTACCACACATTATTCCCAAAGCTGTGCTAAATACTGCCATATAACCAAAGTAAAATGACGTTTGAAACAGGCCATACATCCTGAAAAAGAAAAACAGGAATTTATGCTAGGTATTTTTCTTTCAACAAACTTATCTGGCCATATAGCAATATGATATTCAAGCAAGAAAACTACCACTTACTTTGTCTTGAAAAAGTAGTAGTAAAAGGAGTACATGTAAACATAAATCGCAGTTGATGCCGCAGAAAGAAAGCTCGTCCACTGCCTGAAAGTAAGCACACATCAATCACATACCTAACCCAAAGCTTCCCACGAAGATGCACAATGTGCTAAACCAAGCATACTGCTTCTACAGGCTTACTTAACAATATCTCTACGTTGTTTGCTGTAAGCAACAAAAGTTTCTACAGTAACAGCTACCACTGATCCAAACAGATGATCCTTCCTCATGTTCCTGTGCTTCTTTTCATACATACATGCAAGCAGAGATGCATACACACGCAGAAAGGTCCTGTGCAAAGGATCCAAATACTGCTTTTATTGCCTACAGCTAAAATCTGGACAGACACTTTGAAAAGACTTTGATCAAGACTAAAGCACACTACTTTTCCATAAAACTGACAATCTAGTTAGCTATGCAAATAATGCAATACTTACCACCTGTAATCCTCTGCGTTCAGCAGGAAATACGTACAAACAATAGTCACACAGACTGTCACAATGCAGAGGATCACCAGAACCAACATCATGAAGCCATAAACATAGTAGATCTTGTAAGCCCAAAATGAAGTAAAAATGAAATACCTGAATAAACAAAATATACAGATGATAGTGTAATTGAACTTGAATTATTATACTTTTAAAGTAAATTGGTTAACAGGTGACATACTCACATTTCAATAAAAATTGATCCAAAAGGGAGGATTCCACCCAAGCAAACAATAACAGCTGGTTCCATGAACCTTAAAGACACCAAGACCAGTTTAGGGACAATTTAAATCTTTCATTTATACACATATGAAGACATATAATCAAATTATTAATATAGTACAAAGAATTATTCAAACGGCATGCTAAGAAGAACATTTCTGTCTCATATCCACATATTAGAAGGGAGATTCCCCCCCACAGTTGTCATGCATATGAATAGAAAGCAGAGCGATTCTTGGGGAAAAGTGAAACAAACCCTAAGTCTCATGCCTGTACCTACATGCATAAAATTAGGCATCTTAGCCTTAAAGGCTACAGAAAAAAAATGTATCTCTTGCCTAAAAAGGTCTTAAGCAACAAAGACCCAGAACACTAGCCTTGCATGAAGGCACCGACAACTCAAAGCTGTTGATGGCTGCAAACGCAACAAAAAATTGTACAAGGTAACGGTTATATAATTAAGTACGAATGTATGTTTTTAAATCTACACCATGGCCTATGACAAAAATTAATACTCTACCTGTATTAATAAGCTACCTGTAGAGAATACTGTCACTTACTGAAGGTCACTTCAATATAGCACTTGCAATGATGCTGAATCTAGCTAGTAACCAGTGATTTAATCTGCAGCTTCTTTTATTATTTATAGGGAGAGTTGTCTTAAGTTGACAGTGTGCCATTTCATCACCTTCAAGAGAAATATCTCATTTATTTTTATCTCTGATGCTGATCCAGAAAAATCCAGCAGATACAGATGGATCCCAAGATATCGATCACAATATAAATCAAATCCTAGCATTCGAGCTGCACAACCCACTACTAACATAACTTAAGTGTGCTGTGCTTCCTGGATATCACAGGCATGCACGTTTCAGTACCCCCTTCACTCTATCTGTTCCGTTCCTCTGAACAGGGAAAGCAAGAAAAATCTATTTTAAAAAATCCTCTGAGGATATTTTCATTTCCATAGCTTGCTGCTTCCGTCTCAGAATTAAATTAACAGGAAAAGGTGACTGCATTAATGATTTTCTAAAATTCCAAGTCTACTTTTGGAGACTAGGCATCCACTCCTTCATATTCACTTCAAAAATAATAAAGGCTTATTCATAACTCAAGCTGTATACCTGCAGTATTTTAGGCTCTGTGCTTTCAAAAGAAGCAGACAACTGGGAGCATCATTGCAACCTTCTCCCCACCATCACCCTGCAAATACATTTCGGCTCACACATACAGACCATGAACCAGAACAGTTCTGTCTCCAAGGCATATTCAATCCTAAATCTCTAAGAGGCATTAACTAAAGAGGAAAAGTTTCGTTTTAAGATAACTATACAAAAACTGGGTTGGGACCGTCCCCTTTACATAAGAAACTGAAGAGCAATTCAGGACAAATGTGAATCTGTAATCCAGGACTGTAAAATCTGCTATCGATTATTAACTACAGTAGTTTAATTCAACAGAAAAATTATGGAATCATCAGTAGAGCTGTTCTTTTAAGCACAACTCCATTTAAAGAAAGTAAGTTACTCCAGAAAAACTTTTAATGATCACACCTGGACAGTAATCTTAAATGTACTAAAGTGACTAGTTCAGATTTATCCTTTTTTTTACCATTTCTTCTCTGGTATGGGACGAGGCACTGCATTGACACGACATGGAAAATTAGGTTGCCCGGACAGATTTCGGCCAAGAATTGTACCAACGAGGTTCAATGGAAGAATGACAAAGAAACAAATACAACACACTGCCACCTGAAAGCAAAAGATAAAACAAAAATTGAATAAACCAAGTATAAGTTGACAAAAGAAGTTTACCAACCCACTCCATATAGCCCTTAGTTGTTATTGCTGTAGAATCGTACTCCTAATTACGTAGCATTAGTCAACATACAACTATTTTATCAAATGAGAAGTTTTTATTTCCTACAAAAATTCTTAATAAATATTAATACATTTTCTTACATCATTTTAGAGAACAGAACCACTACAGAATTTTATACCATATTAATCTAATCACCATAATCTGCACACTGCACAGGAAAAAACTGGAAAATTTCATGGTATTTTGTCACAGAATATTTTGTCAGCTTCTAAAACTTCTGCAGAGCATGCTGTCCCTGCAAGTCAACATTTAGAAATTAAGCAGTTCCACACAAAACGACCACTACTGACTGTAAAATTTTTAATCCAATCTAAAAAAAGAAACCCAAAGAAGAATAGCAAAGCCATGGCACAATTCTACCAATCAAAATTTGGGGTTAATTTTCTCCACTATCCACCAACCAGGTAACTAAGAACAAAGACCAAAGAAACAAGTTAGATTTTTGTAAGCCTTTTAAGGCAAGTATTGCTATAACATCAGTCAAAATAAATCCAGTGCATAGTTTTAGCTACCACTTCAGAAAATACAGTTTGTGCAACCAGGCAGATCTACACCTAAAAACTCAGTTGCCCATCAAGCAAACGAAAACACAATCTCCATAATCCATATTGTTGAAGACAAATTACAAGAGTTTTTCTACCAAGCTAGTAAATTAAAATATGCCTATCTCATTTTAACTGCTGTGGACTGTTGCTGCATGAAACACCTTATTAATACATGAGAATCTGATTTAGTTTGCAGCTTTTAGTTGCCACAGAAGAAACTGATAACTCCACCAGACCTGTTTTCTTTCTAACCCCTTTCTGGTTTGATGGGGAAAGAATATTCTGCTGTTCTTGAGTGAATGTGCAGAACTCAGTTTTCTTTATTTGAAAGGAAACATTGTCAAAAGGAATATAATTTATGTTCAACTGCCATGTGTTTCCTATTTTCTGACAACTGTAGATTAAACTTCATTCAAAGGTGATAATTAAAATTTTTATGAGCATATCTAATATTAAACAGCTCCTGGCAGGCTGTGGTGCCCTGACTGCTTAATGCACAAGGGAGAAAAGCAATAAAAATTAACTGTCAGAGCAGCAGCTTGATCTTTCCAGTCAGCTACCAAAACTGCACTCTGTTATGAGACTATCTCCCCATACAGAAGTTACCAAATCTGTACAGTGAAACAGTTTTCTGCACATCATCTGGCCAAACACTATACAGAACCCCNATTACAACTAAGTCGTTACTCTGGGGTGATTTAAGTGATAAACTGAGCTGCTGAAAATCCAGGCAGAAGCATTAAGCTGTGTCTCTTTCCAGTAAAAATTAGAGGTTTGGCTAAGGATTCTATGGTCACTTTAAAGCAGTCTGAAGAAGCACCCTGCTGAATGTATGTAATTAGACTTCTTTCTATTTTTAGCCAGGTGCACATCTTTATCTGTGTCAGGGCATGAAAATCTTTGGCATTACCCAGTCCTCTTATTTCAGTGACAGCCAATACTTACATCAACTTAAAGCTCTCAGGGATGGCTGCAGCCTGGATTAAGCTGTTAGAGGAAGCAGTTTTTGGCTGTTTAAACAAGGTATAAAAGATGCAAAGACCAAGGTCTCAATCCCTAGAGAAATTTAGTGTGCATAACCTTGTTTAATTAAGTCATTAAAAATGCATACTGGAAGCATTAGCCACACAGGAACCTACTGCTAAAACAAAACAAAAATAGTATATCTTAATAGAAGCTGCATGGATTCTGCAGTCTGAATATTACATTACTTATAGTAGCTTTAATGGAAATCTTTAAATTATGTATCACACACAGAACAACATAAGCAGTCACAACTTATGAAATGCCAGAATTATGATGGAACCTTCAAATTCAATCATGTTGTGCTCTGTAGAAATTCTGCATTACTTAGTAGGTATTTCTGCATAGAAATATCATCACTCCTCAAACATATATGAAGAGATCACTTGACATAACTTTAAATATACATTTAATTATTCCATGCTTCATTTTTTGCGTAATTCAAATGTAACAAAATAGAAAGATGATTGACAAATACACCTAAAAGACCAAAAAACATCAACAGAATGCAAGTCGATGTATACAACACCTTCAGAACTCCTCTATGTCCACTACTAACAGGATGTAATAAAACACTGCCAAAAATCACATCTGGGCTCAAAAAGAACTAGGAATTGATCAGTACTTGCTGCATTTCTATAAAGGTGAAGAGATCAAAGAAAACATCCAACCTTTTGCTTCTCCTTTATATGCTTAGGGAGTTGAAAGCTGTGCTGGTTTGAACCAGCTTAAACCACCACAAAAGCTTTAAAATATTAAGGTTTACACATTTGAATAAATTCTATCCTATTCTTTATTGCATTTGAAGGGGAGGGCAACTGAAAGATATCCCAGGAAAAAGATTAAGCACTTGTTCAGGCCCATGGTTTGTTTCACTACAGGTTTGTCACAGTGTAGTTAAGGCAGCTTGCATGTATATCTAAAAGGGATAAAGGCTGTCCCAAGACTGAAGAAAGATTTCAGAAATAAACTCTGAACCTTTCCAGTACCTGCCACTTCTTGGAGAGGATCAGACATCAGAAGCAAGTTATACAAGATAAACAAGCTTTGAAATTCAAACCAGACTGCAGTGAAGTGTATGAAGGTCCTGAAGAGCCCAATAAATCTGAGCATTTCAACACAAAGTGTAAATTAGCTGCCTATATTCCATAGGAAAAAAACAACCAAACAAACAAAAAAAAAAACCCTCTCAAAACCCATCCCACAAACAAACCAAAACTGAAACCAAAACAAATAAAAAAACCCCAACAACCACAACCACCTGCCTGGAAGAAGAAATTAAGTCACAGAGAGGAGGCTACCTGGTAGGTTCATTGGAAAGTGGCAACACTCAACAGCCAAAATATGGGATGTCATATTTAAGCATAGTCTCTCATCAGCCTTTTAGCTCAGAGACATTTTTCAGCAACTCAATTTCTACTTTTTCCAGATCTACAGTAGCCAAGAAGAGGTGTTAATTCTTGGCAACAATTTAAATCAAGGAGGGCAGTCTCAGGATATGCTAGAGTAAACGAAGTAATTTCTATTTTCTAGTACATTTAGATGGCAGACGTTTTATTTCCCCAAGAGAGCAGTAGCAGCAAGTTTGCACTAGAGAATTTTGGAAGCTTCTCAATGTTCAAGACAAAAGCGGAAAGACAGAAAGCTACCTTATCCATAAAACCAGAGGGCTTCTCAGGAACTTCAACCTGATGCACAACATGGTACTTTCAGATAATTTTCACTTCCTTCTATAAACCAGCTTCATTAGTTCATTTGAAGTCATTAGAGCATTGCTTATTCTGATGAAGTTTCCAATTCATAACCTGTTCCTAGTAAAAGTCTGATAATGCCACTGCAGTTTTATTGACACAGTCATAATGATTCAAATACTTTCATAAAACCGTGGGATCATTAAAATCACAGTGTATAAAGAGTCCTAACATCCTGATTAAGTGACCCCTCAAGTTTTATATTCCCATTTGCTTTTGCATGTAAATGTTTTTATGGTCTTAAAATACAAATCAATTAAACAGATTTACAAGACAAACAGGTAGAATTCCATTCCCTCAGCACTCCTGACCTCCAAATGGAAATACAAGTCAGAAATGTGATATCATAAATGCTTGCTCAGCAGTAAAACAGAGCCTATTTGCACACATCAGAGATCAATGTTGTAAACTTTCATGACAGTATCTTATATGGCTGCTAGCTTAGGAAAGGAAAGACAGTGCAATTTTCCTTTGGGACACTGACCAACACAGACATATCCAAAGGTAGAATTTTAATCTGAGTTCTTAAGAAAACTTGATATTATATTTAGTGGGGTTAGAACAAGAAATTCACCTTAGAAAGGTGGTATTTAGGTATGCATTGAAAACACTGTTAATAAGAAGGTACTAGAACCAACAATATGCATGTAATGACTCCTCCATCAGTAAAAAAATACTGAAAGCCTTTGCCTGAAACTGTCTCTTTTTATTACCATTTATGATTTCTTTCACAGTCATTCAATAGCAACATGTTCTTAGGAAGTATTTTCCTTCACAGTACATATTTTATCATATCCCTAATAACACAATTTGTAAGGCAGAACTTGTGATTCCAAAGAATACAATTTCCAAGACAGGATTTGTGGTTTGAAGATTCATGTTGTGGTAGGTTTAAACTAAAAAGAAATCGAAAGCTACTCAGATCTCTGAATAGACTGAAAAATTTAACATATCACAAAAACTTTTATGCAAACAAGGACACCATGAAAAAAATGTTAAATCCCAAGATTTGCTACAATTATTGAAAACAAACATTCCTGGACTACTGCACCAAGTTAGAATAAGCAGTTTTATGGTGCATATTTCAAAAAATTCTACTCTCAAATAATCACAGGACTTTAGGGGGTGGAAGGGACCTCCACAGATCGTTAAGTCCAACATGCCTGCCAGAGCAGGACCATAGAATCTAGCTCAGATCGCATAGGAGCACATCCAGACTGGTCTTGAAATCTCCAGAGGAGCCTCCACAACCTCTTTGGGCAGCCTGTTTCAGTGCTCTGTGACCCTTACAGTAAAGAAGTTCTACCTTCTATTGAGGTGGAACTTCCTGCGCTGTAGTTTATACCCATTACCCCTTGTCCTATCACAGGGCACAACTGAGAAGAGTTTGCCCCCTCCCTCTTGCCACCCAGCCCTCATATATTGATAAACATTGCTTAGATCCCCTCTTGGTCTTATCTTCAGCAGACCAAAAAGCCCCAAGTCCTTCAGCCTCTCCTTATAGGGCAGTGATCCAGTCCCTTCAACATTTTAGTAGCTCTAATAACCCTTGTGAGCTGAAACAGAAATTCTGCCAAAGTTTCAAGTGATTATTTCCTACATTGTATTTACAGAGTTATGTGAGGTTGCCTGAAAGGGTCGTAACAACCAACCAAACCTGACAAAAGCCAGAGGAAACAAGAAAAGTCATTATGATTAAATGAGAAAGTAATCCAACCAGCACTGTTTTTCAAGTGACATGGTTAATAGACACAAGACCACAAATGGATACTAAATACCACTTTACTAATTGAAAATATTTTCTTAAAGCTAGAACACACAATCAGAACAGCTTGGATTAGAAGGGCTTTTAAAGGTTATCTAAACCAATCACCCTGCAGTTCAAAGGGACATTTTAGACTACATCACATTGCTCAGAGCCACATCCAACCTGACCATAACTTTTTTCAGGGACGTAGCATCTACTACCTCTCTAGGCCAATTGTGCCAGTGTTTCATCACCCACAGTGTAAGAAATCCTCCTTATATTTTAGTCTAAATCTACCCTCTTTTAGTTTAAAACCATCGTTTCTGGTCCTGTCACAACAGGCCCTGCTAAAAAGACCGTCCCCACTTTTCTTATAGGCTTCCTTTGATTACTGAATGGCCACAATAAGGTCTCTCCACAGCCTTTTCCTCTCCAGACTGCACAATCCCAACTCTCTCAGCCTTTCTTCACATGAGAGCTGTTCCAGCTGTCTCATAATTTTTATGAGCCTTCTCTGAGCTCACTCCAACAGGTTCATGTCTTTCTTGCGTTGAAAACTTCAGAGTTAGACATAGATCTCAGGAAATCCCACCTCATACTGTTGCCTCATCTTTTTGTTTTTTTTCTGCTTGACTGCAATAATTTGAAGTAGCTTTCACTTTGAAGCCTTTTGTATTGTATTTTAGATTCTAACCAGTTTGCACTGGCCAACAGAAGAAAGTTCAAGTTGCCAACTTCCCATGCTGTTATAAGATTAAGCTTGAACACACAGCAGAAATGTCATTTTAAGCAGGGAGAAGACTGTTGCTGGCATCCAGCAGCTGATGCTACTGTTATTAAAATAAATTTTACATGAAGCACCTTAACTTCCTGACAGAATAAATTTCTAACCAGGAAGCTAAAGCTGTGACTCACAATTTTATTTAGACTAAAATGCAGCTCTCCAGTGGTTTTTGAATTCTCCAGTAAAATCACTCACCATGGTTCCAAAGGGTATAGCTCTTGAAGCATGATAATAGATGGCAATGAAGTTAATGAAGAAGGCAGTTCCACACACCATTGCTGGAATAAGGAAGGCTCCAATAAACATCTGCTTTATCCATCGCCTTCCTGTAAGAAAGGATTCCAACAGGATTGGTGAGATATACTGTTACTTTGTTTAAACAGTTATCAGCGGGCTCTCCACAATTTAGATGTTGGATTTCTTCCATCTGCTCTGTGCTGTCTTGAAGTAATAAAGTAACCAACCTGACTCCACACATATATAGGAACTGCCTATCCCTGGCATAAGGCAAAATGCCACAGCATTTGATGTACAGCAGAATCTGGTATCTTTCAACAGTGGAAAAGAAAAGCAGTTTCTAAACTCAGGTACAAACACAATAGTAACATTTGATAACAGTTATTACAATGTTTGAGCACTCTGAAGAGCTCTGAGGAGCCCTTGGTCAATATCTAAAGAATTTTAATTGTCGGTATTCACTTTACTTTCTGATTTCCTAACTGCTACTATTTAAATTTAATACAGCATAAATGTATTTGCAATATGCACTAAATAAACCCCTGAAAACTAGCATATGCTTTTCAAGACCACTTGCTTTTTCACCATTAGCCAACATAATCAGCATTTCATGGGTTGGCACATTTGATCTGTAGGAAAAACAAACCAATACAAAACAAACAAACAAAAAAACCCTCCAAAAAAACCCCCAATCCTATAAATCTATCTTGACTATATAGCACAGTACACTTCATAACAGCAACCCAGTGATTTACTGAAATCACTAGGTTAACATATAAACCCCACGAAAAGAAACATCTAACCTCCAAATTCAGAGAAGAGGTTCAGTTGAGACCAAATACTACCAGGTATGTCATGCCAGGAGAACACACATTTTCTTTTGCAAACTTACCAGAATTTTTTTTTAATAAAGCGGTGTAGAAGACAAGATATTGATTACTCTTTTAGCATAGCACAGGGAATGGATGAAGCTGGTGGACTGCAAGGATGTAATTGGTCATAACTCAGAGGCATAGTGGGGACCACTTGAAGACAACTTGTCCAAATCTCCTATGTCAATTTTATTGGGCTTCTGCTCTCTACTGATAGTCATTTTGAATTTGCTCTGTATAAAGCAGAGCACATACTGGAAAGCAGAATAACCAGTCTCAGTCTCTGAAGGTACTCAAAACCTGCCTGGACACGTTCCTGTGTGATCTAGTACAGGTGATCCTGCCCTGGCAGGGGGTTTGGACTAGATGAGCTTTCGAGGTCCCTTCCAGCCCCTGACATTCTGTGATTCCCCATCCACAATTAATGGTCTAGTAAGTAATGTATGCTCAGCCTTTCTGTTAGCAAACATAACTCCCCAGGTACCTGTAAAAGAGGGCTATGCAGGAGTCATCTGGAGAGGATAACATGAGAAGTTTAACAGCATGTTACAGAAGGGAGACTATTACACTCTGGATGCCATGAGCCAAACAATTATACACAAGAGCGTAACAAGCAATTCGTAAGGTAAAACTGGTAACAGTTCTTTAGCTCCCATGACTTTAAAGATAACCAAAGACTTCAGCTATCTTTAGTTAGAAAATGCAGTTGATGTTGAACAGGAAATTATATGGAAGTTAAATATACTCAAAATATTGTAGGTTTATTAAGAATGTAATGAATTGCATCTGAATGACCTAACTCCAGGAAGACATTGTATATTAGTGCAAAGCAGAAAATAGGAACTTCTCCATTTAACAAAATAATGAAAAAGGTGAAACATGAAAGCAATTTACCTCCTTGTCTAGCATAAAGGCTTCCTCCAAAATATCCATTCACTGGTGATGTTGCAGCATAAACAAATATAGCCGTACTAAGCATCGATCCTCTCCTACAAGAAGTGATGTTTTGGTAAATGAAACAGAAATCCAAGCAATATTAGAGGGAAATATTGAAGTAAAATATGTAAATTTAGCAGAAACAGTTATTTAACATTTTTAGGTAATGTAAAAGTTTTTAAATGCTTACATTGTTCTAATTCTTATGCAGATTTTAGAGTTTGTAGCCAAAGCTTCTGACAAAGTCTAAATCAGTTTGGGAGGAAGAGTTCTAACATACTGCACTCTTTCTTAACATGCACTTATCTTCACTGGAGTACAAAATTTCACCTCTGATCAAAATCCTCTTATATTTGGATGTATATATCTTGTGTCCTGAACTATTCACAAAGCATACATTACATGTAAGATTCAACTACTGTAGATTAAAGATCCTCTTTACTTAATATTAAGGCCAGTATTAACAAAAATACACTACGATTGTGAATGAGGTGTCTGCCATCCCTCAGAAATTAACTTTTTAAAGTGTTCATCTTACAAAAAATGAGAAAACCCAATTTGGAAACTATAAATATAATAATGAAGCCACAAATCAGCATGGAGTAGTCAAACCAGAGGAGTTCAGTCATTTTTAAATTATCACCTCATTAGACACTGGCACAATTTTTCTGAAATTTTACAGGCCAAGTGAATAATTCTAAATCACAAAGCCACCTCCAAATAGATCTTTAAAAATCGTATCTAAGAATAGCAAGATATAAATGCTGGTCATGAACAGAGCTATTTCTCCATGCTCCTCTGCCCCTCTTCAACAGCAAAAAGCAGAACAAGGTTTTCAGTCAGCTTGATGTATTTTCTTCAAATAAGTTGTACTCAGAGATTTCATATGACTGGCATTTTGATGAACCATTACTAGATGCCTGCCCTACTCAAAGAAGTAATCTTTAGTACAACCAGCTTCCATGACTGCACATCTTGAACTAAGTAAATATATCTGCTGGTCAAACATGTGGTGACTACCCTACTAACATTTGCTTCTTAAAAAAAGGCAGAAGTTCCACTTTAAAAAGCTACTATTTAGATAGGAATCAATCTTAACACTTCTCCTAACTTAAGGCAGTTTAGAAACACATGCAAAATCCCAGAAGACCTTTCACAGTCTAGTGGCACAGGTAAATCCAAGCTACTTGTAAAATGATCAGTAGATGTTAATCTACAGTTATCTCAACATTTTCTGTCCTTGAGCTTCCTCATTTATGTTTCATATATTCTAATAGAAAAATGCCTCAAAATACAAACTGGTATTCATAAATTAATAGCTGACACAACCAAATTGCATTAAGAGAGTCTTAGTTGGCATCAGCTGTGTGATACCTATGAGTTTTAACAGACCTGAAGAACACTGACAGGCAATCATTCATGCAATTCTGGTTTACAGCCTTTTTCACTCACATTGCTCTTTTCCTAAACGTTAAGAAATGCCTGCACCAGATTGAGTCAACCATTCCATTACACACACAAAATTAAACTCACTCTGAAAGTGATATAAAAACCTACTGCAACAAATGACTAAGTGCACATGTATTCTTTAAAATTACTGTTCCGGCACATTTTACAATTGCCATTATTAACTTACAGCTTCCCTATAGTGCACAAGCATTCTGAAATGGTTTTGTTCCCTCCATTAAAGGGCTGCCAACAAAAAATGTGTGTGTAAGTCTATACAGAAACGTGCCACACAGCAGGCAGAATAGCACTGTATGAAAAATTAGTATGTGCCAAGATAATAGTACTGCAGAGCAGCTTTTAAAACACACCATTAAAAGGCAGCTAAATCAAAAAACAAGAGTTCTCTCTAGTGGCACACGAGAAGTATTACAACTTCTTAAAAATCAATACTTAAAGTTTATACCAAAGGGAAAATAGAACAGAGATTTGAAAATTTCATCATTTCTTAAAATAAAGCACTTGTTGAAAAAAAGAAAATAAATAAATCTCTCCAGTACCCCAAACACCACCAATTACAGAAACAGATGAAGTCAGGCCACCAAAAAACTCAAACACATAAAAGGCAAAGGAAGATGACTAGGTGAACTGCAAGTGGCATGTTAAATTCAACGTGAGTACTATTTGTCTGTTTTAGATTAACTCTCTCCAGTCAGGATCACAGCCCACCCATTACTGGAGTTTTAATATGCAACACAGGATGAGCAGAATCTGTTCTAAACAACGTTGAGAAAATTAACTTCCATTCCTGGTAAAACTTGTTGCTTAAGATTGGCTAAATGCATAGTCAGCAGTAAACAGGACTACTCACAAGACAGCACACCACAAGAAAACTAGAGTAAGAAATATAGCAGTATCTTGTCATGTCAGAAGAAGCCAGGAGTGAAATATATACCTTTTAATATTGACTTTCCATGTAATCTACATGTAATGCTGAAGAGCAATAATCTATTTTCATAATGAACCATGTAAAAAGCAACCATTAAAAGAGTAAAATTACAGGAGACAAACTCCCATGGTAAGAGTAGGACAAAGTTTCATTACAACTTTTTTTGAGTCCTTCCAAATACTACATCTGATCTGAAGATGAAGACTAACAATCCCCAAATACTTTTTTCCAGGCCAGTTAGAAGATTCAATTTGTAATTTTGTTCATTTAAGCTTTTATATTCAGAAGACATTGGACAATTATACTTACTCTGTATATAAATCTTCTATCATTGCAACAACAATGACTATAAGAGACACAGCAAAAATTTGACAACCAGAACCAATAAGCGATGAAAATATTAGAGGATGACTGGATGGTCTAAACACATCTCCATGGACCTGCTTCCACCCATACTCATCACCTAGATCTCTGTCCTAGGAACAACAACAACAACAAAAATTTAAGTCTAGTCACAACAATTAATGACAAATACATGAGCTAGGTATAAAGTAAAAGTCTGATTTATTAAAGAAACTTCAAGTGCACAAATGTCTTCTCTCCTGAATCCATCAAATCTAGAAGAAAATTTACTTTTCAGATGCTTATGAAGACAACAAAAATTACTAGTTGAATGTGTGATGCAGTAAAATCAGATTCCTTCCTTATCCCTAAAATCCTCTGAAGTGCTTCTAAGTATACACACTCAGAATGAACCTCGTTTAAAAACCTAAGCGTGAATATGAACATTAACACAGTGACTACAGACAAAGTTTTAAGCTGTGGCCTAGGGTTAAGAAAGCTAGCACCACTTCCGAGACTCACATGGGGCAGTTTTCTGTCCAACTGAAGAAAGTCATTCATAGCTGCTTAGACAATGAATATACAAAGAGAAAATAATCCTTAGGAGGAAACGAGCATGAATGCAGATCTTACCATATCATCCATTTCTTCTTCCTTGCTGTATCTTGCGTAATCTTTTCGCAAAGTTCTCATTAGTATCATAGACACTAGGCCAACCAGGAAGATCACCATCATAAAAGAATTGAAAATTGAAAACCAGTGAATCTACAAAAAGAAAACACATCCCTAAGGTTGAGAACTATAAATGTGTTTCAAACTTTTTGCAATAAGGATAAATTGTTCCCAGCAGGACAGCTTGTCAGCATTAGCTAAGTAACAGTAAAACCATATTGTAAGTAAATGCTACATTTGTACAAAGCCTTACTAAAACTGGCCTGTAAACCATCATCCATAAAGCTTTTCAACACCCAAGCTTACTCTCAATGAAGTTACCACAGTTTAGTTAACCACCAGCAGAGTTTGAGTAACTAACTGCACACGATCCCTTGGTAAAGGAAGTACTGCTGCCTTTATAGATAAAAGGTTTAAGCAGTAAAAGATTTTCACAGCCAAAAAGAAAAAGGAACAGTTGCTTTGCACAGGATGAACATGTGCAGCAGTAGTATTTTGACTCTGAGAAATACATCTTCTGATGACCGAAACCTCTCATTTCAGAAAGTTGTACAGCTCAGTATAACATTCTTAAGGAGATTATAACCACAAGTTTAATCCATCACAACTGATACAGCAGGCCGATTTAGGCTAATGCTTTTTGCCTTTCATTTACTCCAGCAAAATGGGTACATGTGACCAACTGCAGTTATTCAGCTTACAAGATGTGTAGTTATGACTCTGAAACTTTATTGCTTCTGATTATGTGTTTTCTTGAGCTGCTTTGTATTTGATGCAGGCTTGAAGTCTGCCTGCACATTTACTGAAGTCATCCTGCTTGAGAAGCATGACTACCACATAAAACCTACAGCCCTAGACTTGCCTGTTTCCCACTGTCCCAGAATACTTGGGACATCCAAAAATTCCATCACATATTCTGAAGTAAAGTAACCATTTTGAAGAGGTTTGACGTTTGTCTTAGAGCAATACTTACTCTGTGCTGGAAGAAAGACGGGTCAAGATACTTGTCAAATCGATCTTCAAACTTCACATCTGATTTCTTCCATTTCACCTAAAGAGTGAAAAATTCATACTTTAAAAGGTCATCATAAGAAGTTCAGCTATACTCACATGCAGAAACCCAAACCACATTTTAACAATCATCCAATCTAGATGTTTTCTTCAATAAGAGTCTAGGTTTTGGCAAAAAAAAAGAAGACTACCATTCTTAAAGACTGCTTACAACCAAGAACAAGGAAGAATCCATCTGAAACTGCCTTAGCAAGGCTTATCAAAGATGCTAACTTCTAGCTGTCAAACATAAACCCTTTTCAAGATAATAGGAGCTCCTAAAGATACTCATGCTCAAAGTGTCAAAATCATAATCCATCAAATGACTCTACTTTTTTTTCCAAACGAATAATTCAAAGATATTTATGTCCCACAGTAGATACATACAACATGATAAGGCAGTAACTCTCAAATTTCCCCAAGATTTCAGAATAAAGTTAGACAAAGAAATAATTTAAATGTATTGGAGAACAATGTTCTAGACAGCAGCAAATTTTTCAAAGTTTTGGGGTCTTGTTTGTTTTGTTCTGCTTTTTCCTGGCAGCACACTCGCATTTTCTCTAATTTTCCATGTCCTGCACTGTATGAAAAGAGACTTGTGGAGAACATCACCAGTGTTCACTGAGCTCCCTCAAGAGCAGCTGGAATCTGATTTGCTGCCATGCACTGAGATTGTTATTCATTGAAACCATCTGTACCTAAATACTCCAAGTACAGTGCCCAAGAAAAAAGATGCTCTCTTTTGATGCATTTAGAAGGAAGGAATATAAAAGCAGATGCCAAAAGGAGAGAAAAGGGCATAAACTGAGACAGAAGCTGGTTGGAAGGGAACTGGATCAGAGGGAACCAGCTGAACCCTAAAAGACAAGCATTAAAATTTTAAAAGCTAGAAGCTAAAAGCTGCAGCCTAAAATCTGTAAGAATTCTTCAAAGTAGACACTTCAATTGCCAATAAGTAACTATAAAACCAGAGAAAGTATGTATTTATGGCTATTCTATCACAGGGTAACATCATACTACTGCTGTCAGTTACTTCAGTAGCTGCACTGAGGACTGATTTGGACTTGATTTAATCATACTAATTATGATACAGATGGTAATACTATGGTAGCACAAAGTACTTCTCAGATTTTCTTGCAAGATTTGCTTCATTTTTCAAATGCCATTTAAGAATTTCTATACATCCACACTAATGTTTTTTTTCAAAAGCATGTCAAGATAAGGAACTATTAGGATTTTTAGTGACCTTGAAACAGATGCAGCCCTCTTGTGCATACTTTTTAAAAATATACAACAAGGTACTGTCCTTTCCAACAGATTTTTCTCTTACTCAGTGTAGAAGAAAGAATATAAATGTAGATTGAATACCTCTATCACTCATGACAACCCTGAGACAGATTAAAAACCCCAAGGTTCAACCACTTTGAAGTATGGTATTAATATACTTCAGTTCAATTTCCAATCTTGTTCAAGATTAGTAGCTCTAAATACAAATAGATTTCAACATTGTTTTAAGCAGATACATTTCTTATTAGAGCATCTGCCACTAAAAAGCACTGCATAGAACAAATCCACCAGAGTCCAACACCACATGCATGCCAGCAAAGCAACTGCCCAGTGGTGCCAACAGAACTGGAGAGGTAAGTCTTAAACTCTGGAGACACTGAATGTTTTAAGGGAACGTCTAATGTTACTTTTCATTCCTGACAGCTGCTTAGTCCTGCATACCTCAAAATTTGCAGAGGTTTCAACTTCACAATGCTAGTGAAATTTGAAATATAAAATTTCAAAATTTCCTCTATTAGTTTTGCAGTAGAAATAGGGAGATCAGTGCAAATGTAATTTCAGAAAGCATACCTAAAAAACAATTACCTGCACTTCAAACCACACAACTCGGCACAATACAATAGTGCCAAGAATACCCTCTGAAATAAAATCCTATACTGACACCTACTGCTAACACTGTAGAAAAGCAACGAAATGTGAACCATTACAGATATAACATTTAAAAAATTAGAAAAGCTGAACAATCTAACTTGCTATCTCAGATTAGAAAACATTTATTCATTATCTTTTATCATATAATCAATATAATAGCGGATGACTTCTGAGAAAACCTCATTAATAGGATTATATAAATAGGACATATCTCTACTGGAATTGCAAAAACAAAATAAGCTTTGATTCTGACTGCTTGCAAAGTATAAAGGCCAACAGTGGGTTTTGGTCCTAGCTGTGAATCCAGTTCAGATCTATGAGACAAATATCAGAGCTCTGAACATTATAAAAATACCTGTGTAGAGGTATTTTTCCTTCACACCTCTAATCTCCATATCTTTTGGGACACATTACATTCCCACCAAAACATTTTTCTGCAGATTACATAAGTTTCAGTTTGATTGAAGTGTTTCCAAAAATATTAAAAGTAAAATGACAAAAATACCAAGGTTTTTCAGTAATGAAAAAGTATTTGAAAGAGTGAAGATGCATCTTCCTCTAACATAGCCTGATGCGTAGGTACACAACTTCCTAATTTTGAGATATTCTACCATGCAGAGTTTCTTATTACAGATGCCTCACTAAGTTACTTACTGAATATGACATCTGGATTTTTGTGTTTGGTACCAATTTCACCTTTCCTTCACTAGTCAGATTGACATCTACAATTCTATTTCCATTGTAACCAATTTCAAGTTTTTTGTAAGTCCAAAGGTAGTAATCTTCTCCATTTTCATCTGCTTCTCCAACAATGCCTGCATAGGAAACAAGTGTGAACACCTATTACATGTATGCTTTTCAAATATTTAAATATGCATTATGAAATTTTTGCCAGATAAAGAAGCAATATAACTAAGGAGAACACAGCAGACCTTTTACCCTCATCATTTCAACTGTAATATCTGGATTACACCTTCAAACCACAGGTATGTCAATAAACTTTTTTTTTTTTTAATAGCATTGTAAGACAAAAGAACCATACAGGTAGCAAGGAACACTTCAGAAGAAGCAGAAGACACAACAGCAGTTCTTTTAGTTTTGGAACTCTTACCAGATACATACATAACTAGCTGAATACAGATTCAATTTCCATGAGCAGAATTTAATCAAGACCTTTGTATTTTCCTTTCACTCATTTTTCTTCCTCTTCATTCTGTATTCCTCACTAGTTGACTTCCCAACATATACTTTTTGCTCTCATTTGCACACAAGTATCCAGTACTTCCCAAAAAATTATTTTTGACTACTCTGTTACTTGTACATTTACCTGTTACCTCTAACATGGCAAGCTGCTCAGATGTTCCTGGAGCATCAGAACTCAACTCATTATTAGCCAAGATCAAGTTCTTACTTCTCTATAAATTACTGCAGAATGTCTAATCTACTACAGAAAAATTTCAGACAATGTAATATGTTGAAGAAAGAAAAAAGTCAAGTCTGCAGTCACCAAGTTAAAGATGACAGTTGTAGACTGTGAATGTCAAGACCATTAATACCAAGGAACACATAGAAACAGCAATCAAGATACTCAAGGTGAGGGGGAAAGGGAGAACAAGTAGGTGATGGATATAGAACAGGCCATCTAGAAGCAGCAGGTATATGATGGAATGACACTTGTGCATTACCTGTACTTTTTTCTGTCATGTTTTTTACTTCTGCTCATCTGTCAGCATTGCCTTGTGTACGCCATCCACATGACATGTGCCAGTTTGTGCCTATGCCATACAGCCTAACACCTGGCATACCATCTGTTCCCATGGTAGTATCCCAAACGCATGACAGTACAAACCCCTAAACTACTAAAAGGACATTCTGATCAATCACTACCTGAAGGAATGAACTACCACAGCGCTCCATACACTTTAGTGGGTCTCCTGAAACAAGGACGGTCAAGTGCAGCCAACGCACTGTAGGACAGCAGTTCTGGATACACTCTAAATGACCTGGTGCATTCCTCAGGTCAGAAAATAAAGTAGGACTATGCCAAAACCCTCAAAAAGCAGTTTGAAGTCATGACGTTTAGTTAACAGCAGTTAAGAGAAGTTATTTTATGTCTATTCTTTATTGAAAACAGAGTTTCTTTACTGGGTATTTTGAGGATTTCCTAAGGAGAATTTCAGATATTAACAGTTGTGTATACAAGTTTGATGTGACTAAGCCTCACTAAAATAGCAAACTATGAAGAATATCATAGAATCATAGAATGGTTTAGGTTGGAAGAGACCTCAAAGATCACCCAGCTCCAACCCCCTGCCATAGGCAGGGACACTTCCCACTAGATCAGGACGCGCAAGACCTCATCCAGCCTGGCCTTGAACACCTCCAGGGACAGAGCAGACACAATCTCCCTGGGCAACCTGTTCCAGTGTCTCACCACCCTCACTGTGAAGAACTTCCTCCTAACATCCAGTTTAAATCTCCCCTCTAACAGTTTAAACCCATTAACCCTCTTCCTGTCATTACAAGACTTTGTGAATAGTCCCTCCCCAGCCCTCCTGTAGGCCCCCTTCAGATACTTGAAGTTTATAAAGAGACCGAAGGAGTGCCACAAATCCATCTGGATGAGCCCAGAAGTGTGTGGTCTGCTTTAAGACCAGAACTGATCAGAAGTTGCCTAAAATTCTCAGCAAACATTAACACCATCTGAACCTTTTTCTTTTAAATTCCTCAGAGATTACCTACTTTTTTGGGTAGCACAAGGAAAAAAAAAAAAAGGGGAGTCTACCCATTTACATTTAGGGAACAAAATTTTTATTTAATCTGGCTAGAAGTCAACAACAAAAAAAATAGAGGATTGGGTGAATACAGCATGTACAACGCATGCTGGCCTGTAGGATTCTCAGAAAAGGCATTCTGAATGAAGTGAATCAACACAATAGCCTTCACAGAGCAACAAAAAAGTCATTTCAGCATGTGACATTTTTAACCAGTAACCAGTTCAGGATACCACCTTACTAAAATGAAAATTGCACCCTTCTCTGCACTAAGAGCATTTCAGAGATGTCATTGTATTACTGAAGCTCCTACTCCTACGTATGCTAAGTAGTCCTAATTTTCTTTTGCTACAATTACTGAAATTAAACAGCTGTGCAGTGACAGCCAAGCAAAAAAAATAGTTTTCCTTACTATATCTACCACCACATTATGCAGTGCTAGGTAAGTCTGCACAACAAACTGTAGGAGTAGTGTACTGTGCCATTCATGCCATATTCAAACGGAAATATTTATAATAAAAAATGCTCAGTATAAGCAGCAAGTGTCAGAGCTTTAAGTTTTAAGGCAGCACTCAGAGCCTGATTCCTGTTGAACAGAGACCCAGCAAATGCAAGATTAATACAGATAAGCATATTTCAGAGTTTTCTAAATTTTACTTGGAAGACAGTGGTCAGAAAGACTCATTTAGCCTTGCAGTCCAGTCAGCTCAGGTGCATCCATTCACAGAACCACAGAACTTTAGAGGCTGGAAAGGATCCCCAGAGATTATCAAGTCCAACCTCCCTTTCTTAAGAGTCCAAGCTTCCTTTTTTAGGAACCAATTAAACGTTTTGGAATAAAAAACAGGCTAACAGTGACAAACAATACAGCCTTCAGGAGATACAGACCAAAAATCACCAGCTTTCATACCTGATGTCAGATTATACCCTTTCACAGTTATCTCCAGTACTACAATGCCACAGTTTTCTAGTAACTATCATAATTTGACATCCTGGTTCCAAACAACTACCAAAATTCATCTCCTTAATATCATACAAAGACAAAACCTAGATATTACATGTTTGTTAGTTCTAGCATTAGTGATGAATTCTTGTGCATACAAGGCATACTACTGAAGAATTTTTTTTTTAAAAAAGGGAATCACAGTAAAATGTATTTTTAGTCTGAGCATGTACAATTTAGTCACTGTGCAGATTTCTTAAGTTCCTCAGCATTTGTGGCGATAAATATTCCCAAATAACATCAGAAAAATCAGTCCTCCAAAACTAGCCACATAGGATTCCAAAGAATTCACTTAACATCTGCATTCTTTGGCAGTCTAAGGCCTACATAGCTGCCACTAATTTGATCTTTTGTTGCAAGGCCAAAAGCATAAAAAATACTGTAACAACTGTCACTCCCAATGTTTGTAAAAAGCCTATCAGAAATTGCACCAGAAGCATAGTAAGTGCCAGCTACACTAACTAGACTCTACTTTAAGTCCTGCCACAGAGCTGCTACACACTCTAAGCAAACTGGCTGAAAAGAGCAAATACTGCATGAGTACTTTCTCTGTCAAGCATTACAATGTCACCTCTTAAAAACAGATACAATTAAACAAAACAAAACATAGATAATAAACAAATGAAGCATAAGCATCTCTTGCTGAAGCTCATGCTCAGTAGATAGCTGCTTTTAAAAATCAATTAAAATTAAAAGAAAGAGCTAAAACACGTCATCTTCTGTCAGAATGAGTGAATGATGGGTAGCATCTACAACAGATACAAGAGGGAGATTAGGGCTTGGGAGGTTTGGTCAATTGCTATCAGTGCAATAGGCAGAGCACTCTTTACTAGGTAAGTGACCACAGATTAGGAGGGAATTACAAAAACCAAGAGAGTTTAGCAGACAACAACAATAAGGACTCATACATTTTTTTTTTTCAAGGCAGAAGCACTTCTAAGCCCAGATTAATAACAGTCAGGCAAGAGCAATTTTAAGAACTGTGTAAGAAGAAATAAAACTCCTTCATATAACTAGAATGCACATGCAAAACTAATAAAAGCCACTAAATTACCATAAATCAAACAGCTCTTGAGTTCATAATAAGCAAAGGAAACTAAAGTTTAAACACTGAAAAAGCTTCATGGAAGTAGTTATTAAAGAACACAATAATATGGACCTTAGATCTGACCTAATTACCACTCATTTGAACATTTAACAGAATTTAGCCCTAAGAAGTTGATGTTAATAAATCAGTGTCTGAGAAACAAACCAGCTTTTCACTGTTGTCATTCACTACTACAAGCTTTCCTACTGCTCTTTCAGTTTACTTACCTGACTTGGTCATGTAAGTTCTACATACTTGTGAAATTCTTGTAATGAAGTTTAGTCATTAAATGATTCCATGAAACCCATCAGCATCTGATTCCTGTAGCTGTAATCAAGCTGTTTACGCATAATATCACTCACCCCATATTGGCAAGTCATCAATATACATCTGGTACCAATAGTGATTTTTGATAGCATACACAAATGCATCTCTTCTCCCTTTGTCCAAGTCAATTTCACAGTAAGTGGTCTGCATTACATCATCTGCAAAAAAAAATTAAAGCACAGTTAATGGTTTATTAATGAGCTAACTCAAATCAAGGGCAAACCAAAAAATGGAGGAAGGGACATTGCTGAAGACTTTAACTCCTCCCAGTTACCCTCAAGTAGGTGACAAAAAGGGGAATTAAAAAAGAAAACATTAAAGCAATTATATGACTGGTTTTGTAATTTTACCTTTTAACATGCAGAAGCTTCTCACAGACTGGTAAAGAAAAGGTTTCAAAGTATCCTTTTGCTATTTCACCTTGATGCCAGCTTTACCTATACCAACTATGAAATCTCTTCAACAAAGGGTATGAAATTATTAACAAATATCTAAAACTGTGTGCAGTATTATCTCTCTATTTTAGTACGATCAGGCTCACTGACTAGGAATACTGTGTGCAATTTAAAAGTTCTCAGCAATTTTCAACAAACTATCATAAAGGAAGAAACAAAGCAATGAGAGTAAAAGCAAGGGAAAAGGACAGAAGACCAAAACAGGAATAATATGAAACATAGAAGAGCCTGCATTTGGATCTTCAAATCAGAAAGCCGTTTTCCCCCAACTGCAATTCCTTCCACATCCCAGTTTCCTTCCCTAATGTTACCTTTTCAAACGAAACATAGAAAAGGGCTCATATTTACAAGAATTCAGGTACCAACAAATTTAGAAACAAAAATAACCCCATCTGCTTGACTTTAATTCCAGCTCACTCCTTCAGGTCTCTTTTTGTCATCATTGGAATCAAGGAGCAATTTGTAGTAGAAAAAAATTAATTTGTGCTGTACATCTCTAATCTGCATCAAAACTCAGCTTACTTTGTTCCTACATACTAACTTCAATCTAAAGCTTAAAAAGCAAATCAAATCACCTCCACAGAAAAAACATCAGCAAGCAGAATTTTTCCAACACAAAACATTATTTCTCTGATAATGACAGTATGTAAAAATTAAAATATACACAGCACACCTGGTCAAGCAAAACTGGTGAAGCAACACAGTAAGAAATCAGCTGAGAGCAGCTCTGCATAGTTTCCTATAACCCTGGAGAAGTAGAGTCCCTGGCTATTCTGAAAGGGATGTATTTCTCCTGTTTCTTATGAAAGCTAGCATTTTCTACTTTTGTTCAAAGACCTAATAAATGTACTCTAAGGTTAAGGGTTTTTTAACTGGGAAAAAAAATCAGGCTGGTTTATAAGACTACTGGAAAAAGTAAACAACCAAATAACTGAAGTCAACAAGTGTCTCAAGACTTTTAGACCACAGATTACATTTTCAGGACTGATTCAGGAAAGGGAAGCCATTAAAATCAGTACCATACAGACTTACACGTCCAGGCTTCACTTCGCATTTATGCCTCTACTGGAACATATTCCCCCCAAAAACAAAAAGCCTCTGCTTAGCACTTTTTCACTTTTTGGAGTCACTCAGATATCAATTAATTAATTACATGGGGAAAAAAAAAAAACAAACCACCACACCCAAAACACTGAATTTAGATCTTCTGGATTTGTTGCCAAGTAGGGATCAATTTTTTTCCAGAATACTCAGCACACTACTGCCACTATACCCAAATAAAAGATAACACCTTTCTAATGTGATTTTTTTTTTATACTGCCCCTATACCCAAATAAAGGATAACACCTTTCTAATGTGATTTTTTTTTTTTAATTCACAAAGGATTTTTTAACACACCAAGGTCAAATGAAAATATACCATGGATTAGTGTGGGTCCAGAGGAAGGGAACAAAGCTGGTGAAGGGCACTGAGAATAAATCTTATAAGGAGCAACTGCGGGAGCTGGGACTGTTTAGTCTGAAAAAGAGGCTGAGGGGAGATCTCATTGCTGTCTACAACTACCTGATGGGACGTTGTGAAGAGGCTGGTGCTGGTTTCTTCTCACAAGTAACTGGAGACAGAACAAGGGGGAATGGCCTCAAGCTGAGTCTGGGCAGATTTAGATTAGATACTAGGAAAAAGTTTTTCACAGAGAGAGTGGTCAGGCACTGGAATGAGCTGCCCAGGGAGGTGGCTGAGTCACTGACCCTGGATGTGTTTAAGGGTCGTTTGGATGTGGTGCTTAGGAATATGGTTTAAGGTGTCGAGTTATAGGTTGGACTTGGTGATGTTTCTGTGACTAAAATAAAGGTAAAAAAGAAACTGTTACAGGCTGTTAAATAAAGCACAGAATCTTCACTGGGCAAGGTGAAACAGGGATTGCACTGTTTTTAGGTGGCTGTCTCATGGCTGGTTCAGCTACAAACAGTACTACCAGCACAAGTGAAGGACAACAACAGGATAAGAACAAGTGGTATAGTGAAATAAACCCTAAATGTACTACAAGAGTTCTTTTTAGAAACCTTTTCCATTTTATTGCCTGAATACAGAAGTCTTTGCTTGCAGTTATTAACCACAACGAATGTAGCATTCAATTGTAATCCAATACCAGGTTACTCCATGGGCTTTCATAACTCTTGGATTTGCCCCTTCTTTTTTGTTGTTGTTTTTTCCTCCTAATACTCTAGGATGTAAACAGCGGGTTTTGCTGCCCACAAAACAAAACAACTGTGTTACATAGCTAAATGAAAGTAGCTTCGAATGGCATCCAGTGGTTGAAGAAGCTGAAGTTTACTCCATCACATTTGAGTATATTAGGCAGTCGCCAAAATTACGTTTGTGTGTGAATCCAAGGGGAGTGTGAATTTGGAGTTATGTTTTGTGTTGTCTACATCAGGGTTCAACAAGGTGGAGGTTCAACTAGGCCAAGTTCTGGGCCTTGCTGGGTCATAACAACACAGCTGTTCACTGAAACTATGTTGAGAACTGGGTTTTTTTATTGCAGAAGCTAATTTGTTGGAAGCGTTCTAAGTCTCCTCTACTTACTCCTAAGGACAAGAGTCTAAATGTGTACAATCCAAACCCAATTTAATTTTGTAAACTCTTACAACACTCATGTAAAGAGGAACAATAGCTTTGTTAGCCTTGCCATTGTCCCAAATACAAAAGTTAAAACCGTGATTACTTATTAACCCAGAACGTATTCACAAAGAAAATCCATACAAGTCTTTCAGATAGTCCTGACAACAGTTTCAAATGCAGGTCCCTATGGGTGAAGTATTTAAAAATATATTCAAGCATCTAAATGACTATTGAAAGATACTTGAGTGATTCTTCATTATTTCAGATACAGATATACGGCAAGATATTCCACACTCTCAGAAGTCATTCAGTGACAAAACAAAAGCTTCTATTTATTTAAGAAAAAAACAAAACAAAACAAAACCCACAGTTCACCAACAACTCTCTTTCCATTTCACTGCAACAGCTTATGGAACACTGGTGCAAAGGTGGGAACCTGGATTAATCAGGACGAGATAAAAGCTATCCATCACCAAAAAACAAAAGGTCCAATTTCACTACTATAATCCAGCTACAGTTATTTTTAAAAAACAGTGAAGCTACTTCAGCCAAAAGTCACCAAAAAAACTGAGCTACCAGTACATTTCAACAACCAAACTGGACAGAATTCTTTGAACAAGTGCTAAATTTTAAGGTCTGGTTTATGAAATTTAAGGATATAAATTGTACTGGTTTTACAACAGTTTTAAGCATGCAGGAAAAAAAGGAAAAAAAACTCAGAGAGCAACCCTTTTTTTACCAAAAAAAAAAGCCTGGATTTGAATGTAAACAAAATTCACACTAAGCAATATTTAATATGTCTATTATTTTGTTATTACAGATTTATTTAATTAATAACTACTGCTACAGTATACTTATTACTCTGAAATTTTGAAAAAAAGTATTTTAGTACTATTAATAGCTAATGAAAGGTAGTAAAATAGGATTGACTCTCATTCAGATTTTACTTTGTGAATCCACTGCTGGAAATACCAAAGGCATCCCTGGTACAGATGCTGCTGGATGCCAGCTAACAGCAAAGAGATTACTGACTTCATCATTCATGCAGAAGATGTAGACTGTAAGGGGGGGGAAAAAACAGAAGTGCATGTGGACAGTTTCCCAGACCACGTATACACACTTGGTCACCAACCAGCTACCACACACCATCTGCTTTACAGAAAGCATCTGACACAGAGCTGCTTTTCTCAGGAGTTCAGGATCATAGGATCAGAAGATGTTAGGGGATGAAAGGGACCTCTATAAATCGAATCCAACACCCTTGCCAGAGCAGGACCCTAGAATCTAGTTCAGGTCGCACAGGAATGCATCCAGACGGGTCTTGAAAATCTCCAGAGGAGACGGCACAACACTCTCTGAGGAGCCTATTGCAGTACCTCTTACAGTAAAGAAGTTCTTCCTCATGTTGAGGTGGAACTTCAGGTGCTATAGTTTATACTCTCAGCTCCCCTCCCACTACTTAACCTCCACATGGCATCATCTCACATTTTTCCATTGGGATACAGCAACTTTTCCCCCTTATTAGAAAACAATTTCAAAATTCCACTGGTGGTTTGAAAAACCCAGCTGACGGGTTTTTCAAACTCATCATCAGACTGAGAGAGTTGTATTTTAGAATAAAGCATCAGTTCCATCAAGATGAAGAGGTGGAAGGAGAAGCTTCTATGTTCCAGTTTGTAGCTGTTGCTCCTTGTCTTATTGCTGCTTACCACCAAAAAGAGATTGGCCCCCATCCACTTGGCACCCACCACTGAGATTCATACATTGGTATCTCCCCTCAGTCTTCTCTTCTGCAGACTAAACAGCCCCAGGTTTCTCAGTCTTTCTTTGTAGGGGAGATGCTCAATTCCCCCAGTCATCTGCTTGGCTCTCTGGACTCTATCCATCCAGCAGGTCCCTGTCTCTCCTGAGCTGGGGGACCCAAAACTGGACACATTATTCCAGGTGTGGTCTCACCAGGTATGCTTGTTTGAAGCTAACTGGAATATTTTCATGAGATAAATTAGATCATTGGTTGTGAAAAGAAAATAATGACAAAGTCTGTATCACTCACTGGTTTGCTAAGAGGGATAAAAAAAACCCTCTCCCACTCTGGTCTGTGTCACTGGATCTATTTGTTTCATCTTAACTCCACTTTCCACTATTCCACTATTCTTGTCTAACAGAAAACAATGTAAGCTTTGCTGGTTCTTTCAGTTTCTGACTGGGAAGGGAGATAGAGAGGGAGAAACCAGAGGGTAGTTTTGAGCCCTTCTGGGCAGTTTTTCTTCGTCTGGGAGGGAGTTTGGATTTCTGTATTATTTCTAATCTGTATATAAAATTGTAAATACTTTAACATACTTGTAAATATAGTGTGTATATATGCTAATTTTGGTTTGCTGTAAACATAGCTTCATCTTACTTCCAAGAGCTACCTGAGCTAGTCTGGTAAATTCCAATTTGGGGGGCAGAAATTCCTAACCCACATCACTAGGGCAGAGTAGAGGGGAACAAGAAACTCCCTAGACATGCTGGAAACACTTTTCCTAATGCACACCAGGATGCCATTTGCTCTCTTGGCCACAAAGGCACGTTGCTGGCCCAAGTAGAACTTGCTGTCTGCTGCAGTTAAAAGCACTGTAGGTCCAATACATCCATCTACCTGGACAGAGCCCCACTGTGTTAGTAACAAGACATTTTTTTTTTAAAGCAACAAAGGACATAAATGAAGAGGAATTTCCCACCTCCTGGCAAGTGTACCAGCACACCAATCACACCTGCAAGCCACAAACACCTTTTGAAATACTCTGTTTTGAAATCTCTACTCTTCTGTACCTGATAAAAATCTGTTTTTAACATCATGCCTAGTCTGTCTGGAAAAATACAGCCCAACATAGCAACTACATACCTGGTATGCACTGGTAAAGCAATTAGAGAAAAAATCCCACAAAAATAGGCATCTGAAAAAAATAGTATGAGTTAAAGACCAGGCCTTACACCCTGAAGAAACGTGCACTTGATTCTTAACAGTAAGTAATATTTATGGAAGAGAAAAGTCTAAGGGTTTCTGTGTCAAATCAGCACAAGCAGTTGTGAATCAGAATCTGAAACTCCTAACCTGAAAACAAAACAAGACAAAGAAAACAGGCTGACCTGTTGTCAAGGGTGACAGAAGACAACAAACTAATAGGACAAGGACATAACTAAAACAATCACAAGGTACAAAACCCACAGCTCTTTCCCACCATTTTGAACTCAGGTTAGTTTGGAATGATTTTAACTCTGTCATTCCGAATTCTGAGACTTCTCTTAACCAAATAGGAGTGGTATCAAGTTCTATGTACCAAGGAGCCAGAGGTTCGGTATCACCCAAGCTGTACTTACTTTCATTTCAGAAAACGAATATTAAGTATCTTCTTACTAATTGACAGAGAATTATCAAAACAGGAACTCATTAATTTCTCCATTATTAGAGCGTTTCACAGACATATTTGAGCATGTGTTCAAAGAAGAAAAGATTGTTCAATTATCTGCTTCTGTGTATTTCCCACATACGTGGTAGAAAATACTCTGGAAAGCTGATTACATACATGAATGTTAAAACTGAATACAGACAAAAAGAATCTGTTATTATCTGAAGCTCTATAACTGCCAGTTACAGACATATGAAAGGACTCTCATACTGAAAAACACACACACACACAAATTCTGCAATTGAAGACTCAATCCTTAACACCAAGAAATGTATTTGCAAAAGAAGTTAACTATTTCTTGAAAAAGAGGGAAAGAACAGGAAACAACTGAAGATAAACAGATCAGCTCCAATCTGACTGGCAAGTGATGAGTTAGAAACAATAATATAAAAGCATTTTGTAAAGACGTTTTAAACTAGGCAGTAACCAGGATACAATAATTGTGTTCAGGTAGAACTCTGAGATATTCACTCTGTAAGTTACATTTTCAGAATTGGTAGTTCTAGCATATTAATTACAGTAAATATGCTTTTAATCATTCATATGTAGCAAGTTTAGTTTTACCTTATAAAATGTAACTAGTTACTTCAGAAGCAGCTTCCTTAAAGGGCACATAAATAAAGACTATTGCACAGTGAAAAAGCCAGTGATGGCAGACAATCTTTTGGGGCATTTCAAGCAATGGTATGAAATACGCTGAAGCTGCTGGCAGAAGCAAATTCTCAGTTCTTCCAGTTAGAAAATCATGTTTTAGCGGGTTTGAATTTTTTGTGACTAAATGCACTTTCAACTGCTTACCTTTAAATTTGATGTCAAGTCCACTAAATTCCAATTCAACTCCTTGAAGTGCTTCTCCTAGGGTTTCATGGTAATGGCTGATGCTTTTTTTTGATCCCACACAGAAAGGAAGAGAAAAGTATTTGTATGTTTCTTGGCGATTGTGGTAGGGTCCTACTGTATTCATCCATAAAACAACTTCCTCTTTATCTTGGTACTGAAAGATAAAGTTATTGAGTTAGACAAGAAGCCCACTGGAATTAGAATATTGAAGAAACTAATTCATATTAATGAGCAAAGCTGGAATGTTCAATCATTGGCACCAGATACATTTAAAGACAGTGAATATTTTTGTCTTTTGGATGGCAGGGATTCTAAGATAACGTTTTCAAGCTGCTTTCCCACCAAAAAAACAAAAACGCTTAGCTCATCATAGTTTCTTAGAGCCTATCACTTAAGTATCAAAAGAGAAGGATTTATCCCATTTTAGCAGAGCAGCAGAAGACACAGAGAGCAAAAGCAGAGAAAAGCGTAAGTCTCAAAAATAAATAAGCATTTACAAATTTTGTGGAAACACGCATCAGTTAAAAGCAAAATTCTACTTTATTATACAAATGTCAAATTAATGTTTTGCTAAACAAGACCCTAGAAAATAAACTGAGAGAACTATCCATGGTGACAAATTTATTGTATTTTCCTAAAATTCAAAATCCTTCTCATTTTCATAATGGTGTAAGTTACATTCAAAATTCTCAGAAGACCATGATGCCTCCTAGGAAGCACTAAAATCATACTGTGGCATATCTACATGCAGAATGGTTGTAATCTGATGCATTTACAACATTCTTACAGCAAAAAAAAAAAAAAAAAAAAAAAAAGAGTATAGCAAGGAGTTCGGTGGATACCATGAAATTCTTTCTAGGAATATCCACCCTTCAAGTTCTACAGGTCATCTTTGCCAGGAAAATTTATTCCTTGGCTAGGAGCCAAAGAGAATTTTTTTTCAAGCCCTTAAAACTTTCAACAATGAAAAAATCCTTGCAGACATTCACCTATCTGTATTAAAACTGCATGAATGCAGCAGAAGTGATCTGAAACAATTATCTGCACTGTATCTGAGTGTATCTAGGTGAGATGAGGTTTGTTCGTTACTACAAAGCCTCTCACTCAACACAACTTCTTCACCTTCTACCACTTCAGCAGATTATGAGGGACAGTGATCTAAATTTTAAGACACAAACAGAAAAATCTTGTTTACAACTGTAAACACCTACAAGCACAATCACCAAATAGATCCTGACTTTTTTTGGAGTACAGAAGAATGAAGTCCTATTTTAAGACCAATATGCAAACACAGAACACACTGGAGAGAAAAACAAAGTCAAATGCTAATTAGCCATAACTACTTCATAGTCCCCAGCTGGAATACTGAATACAGTTGTGCATCTCCTGTTTTAACAAATTAACAAAGGTTTTCAACTCCATTTATTCTGAACAACCACAGTCATATCCAACAGGTAACTCACGAATAAATAGCTACATGTGAAATACAAAAGAATCCCACAAAACTACAGATGAGGTGTTCAACTTTTAAACTCAAGGACTTAAACAAACATGCTTTGGGAAATAATTTAATCCCTTTATACTAACACGTCATCATTACAAGTCTCATTCTTTTAATTTACAAAGATGCACAAGGGTCATTCCAGCTTCTTAAGTGAGCAATCCCCACAAGAAACTTTAAATATCTTATTAATTTCCTCCTGAGCTGCAGCAGAGACCAAGCACATATCAGTTTCATAAACCTGCCATTTGCAGAGCACAAAATTCAGAACATTTCTGATAAGTAAAGAATGTCAATGAAGAAGCAAAGAAAGAGTAAACAAAACAGAAAAGCAAAGTTGACATTCCTCCTCTCTGCCAGTAACAAGAACGATTGCATCAGTGCATCTTGTCCAACTTGAAATAAAATTGGGAACAAAAAAAAATTACAGTTTCAGACCCCTCAGAAGGAGATAGCAGAATCTGCACTACAGCACCATCTCTAGCTCTTGCCAACACAGCAAGGGACAAGTTGGTCCATATCTCTTTCTAGCCTGTTATGCCTAGCACGTCTGCTGTTTCTTACTCTAACAGCTGCAGAACATATTTTCAGCCCTTCCTCAAAGTGGTTTTAACTCACCAGCAGCCCACTTTAGCATTACTGCTTGTAATGCAACAGCTTACACATGAACTTTGCTGACTCTGTTCAACCTTCAGTAACAGAATACAACAACATCCTTAAGGTCTGTGAATTCATCTTTGACAGTCCCTGAATAAAGCAAGCACTTAGCTTCTTGTTTCTGACTTGCTTCATATTAAGTCAAGACTTCTGCATTTTTGGAACTATACCAAACAGTATATCTTCAAGTGACAGAATCCAGCTCCTTAAGAACATATTATTCAAAACCTCTTTACATTTTCTGATCTAATAATGTAACTACATTATAATTACAACATCTACAATAAATTTGGCCTTTCCTTGTTTCTTATCCACAGGATACTCAGCCCTCCTTTAGGGCATACAAGTTCTTCCCACAATAACTCTAAGATGCCATCAGTCTACTCTGGATAGAAAAGAGTTTAGATCAATCATAAACAAAGACTTCACTCTACATTTATTACTTCCTCCTTTGTCACAACCATCCCAGAACACTACCAAATAATTTTTTTCAGGACTGCTACCTAAGCAAACACAGCACCTCTGCCACCCCAGGGTATGTGTCACTCACAATCAGCAAGTTCCTAGTCACAGCAATTTCCAGTTCATCAGGTGCCCCCATGCCCTCCCCACATTTGTAGAGCTGTAGTAAGAAACCCACTTTGAGAAACTTCTGTCTGAATTTAGGGTGGGGATGCTGTCTGCACTAAGCTTCATACCATCTCAGTAATTTCAATAACTAGAAGATTTATTTTAACTGTGCAAAGATACAGGAACAGCCTGAACAAGGCTCAGCATCAGCACAAGCTACCTACCGTCTGCTGGCACAAACTGATTAATGGGAAGTAAACCTTTAGAACCTTTTTTTCCATAATTGCCATCCAGGTGATGAAAGACAAAATGTGTACCTCAAGTGCAACCACATGCCAGCTACAACCCTAATGACACCCTTGTGTCCAGTTCTGGGTCCCACGATTCAAGGAGGACAGGATGCTGCTTGAGAGAGTCCAGAGCAGAGCCACAAAAATTATTAAGTAAGCTGAACACCTTCCTTATGAGGAGAGACTGAAGGAGCTGGGGCTTTATAGCTTGGAGAAGAGACAACTAATGTTTCTAAATATGTAAGGGGTGAGTACCAGGAGGATGGGCCAGCCTCTTATCAGTGATGCCCAATGACAGGACAAGGGGAAATAGGTGGAAGGTGAGGTTCCATGTGAACCTGAGGAAGACTTTATTCACTGTAAGGGTGACAGAGCACTGAAATCAGCTACCGAGGGAGGTTCTGGAGTCTCCTTCTCTGGAGATATTCAAGAACCTGGATGTGTTTCAGTGTGACCTCCTCCAGGTTATTCTGCTCTGGCAGGTGGGCTGGACCAGATGATCCTTTGAGGTCCCTTCCAGACCCTGACATTCTATGATTCTAAGACAGCTGGGGATATTTTTATTCCAAAGCAGCACAAAATGGTCACACTACCTACTGAAAGCACTGGGCTATGAAGATGTTGTGCATGTGCAAGACAAAATCCTGTTAAATCCATCTACACTGGTAGCAAGTCGGGCACGTCCCTGCTTACTCTTGTGGCTGGAAGTTACTACACTGCTGCACTTTTGATGACAGGTATTTTAAATGCTGTGTTAAATTCCAATTTCTGTTCCTTTACAATTGATTTTAATTAGTCAAATCTTAATCTTATAACTTTATTTATACTATTCTTTCCCTAAAGAAAAGGAAACACCGCTATTAAAGACTAACTTGAATTTAAGATAAAGGACTTCTCCTCTGATCCAACGAAGCTACCCATACCTAGCATCCCCAGTAACACCCATACTTATTGTCCTAGAGCTTCAAATGGAGTCCTGTCATAATTTTTTTTTTATCATTATCTTTTTGTAATTCACTTTTGCAGTCCTATAGTTGTAAAATAAAGGACACACATAAAGCATTAACAGCCAATTTGTATTAATACAGAAACACGAATCACAGCAGGTGTATTATTTTATAAATATTAAATACTATTATGCATTATAGCAGCAGTAAGGGAATTTTAGAAAAGTAATCTGCTAATACAGAGTATTAAATGCTTCAGTCAATACCTCCAAACATTCAGCATGCTCAGTACAGATAATGCCATTTACACTGGCAATTAGAAGTAAACTGTGGCAATGACAGGACCAAGTGCCTGGGCACAAGAAGCTACATGCTGAAGCACCAAAAAGGAAATAGCAGCACACAATGGTGTGCATTTCTGCCAATAGAAATCAAGTCTTAAGCTCCTGAAAATTTATATTTTTCAAGCTACCACACCCTGAATCAGTACACTAGTACTTTGTCTCCACTTCCACAAAGGCAAGCAGAGCCTCCAAAATGTAATGGTATATGATAAAAAGATTAATCTTTCAACTGCAATCATATTTGAACCAGAAATTCTCTAAAGTGTGATACTTAAGAAACACTTCAGGTTCTTCAGTCTCAAAATCAGTGTACTACTACAAAAGCCTGTTCATGTTTCACTCATGCTATTAATGCTTCCACTCCACTCTCCTTCCAAAAAAAAGCTAACAGTCTTCCTACATCAACTATTTCTAACCTACTGCATAATGTTACTAAACTAGACAACATGTGACCAGAAATACTAAACTAAGAGACTGAATTGTAATTTTTAAGAGCTAAGTAATTGAGAAAAAAAAAAAGACAGGTCTTCAAAAGGTATTTGTGATTTCTATTGGTAATTCTTAGGGTAATTATTTAGAAAACCTAAAATCCATTACAATTCACTTTCAGAGGGTAAGTTTTAAAACATAATAAAAATTTAACAACAGATTATTTTTTTCCCCCCCAGAAGACAATCAATATTAATAACTAAGAATCCCTCTGGTTAAATAGCCTTTAAAACAGACATTGTGTTACACCGAAAACCATCTCACCTCAGCAGAAATCCAGCCAGGTTTAGCAACAAAACTGGGCCCTAAACTATTTCAAACACTGTCTGCTCCTCGAAAGTATTCAGTAATAGTTTAACTTTTCAGTCCTTAACTGCAACACTGATAAATCCCATCAGCTTTTAAAAAACAATGTTAAACTGGTTTTGAGCCACATAAATATATGGAATTATGTAAGCAATCAACTACCAATACTATTTCTCTGTTTTACTGAAAATGCTTATTGAGCTTTCCATACTGCACCTAGAGAAAGTTAACAAATTGAGAAAGTGTTCAACCAGGCCCCTCAAGAGCACAAAGGTTCTGACGGACGGACAGTGTGTTTAATCACAACCACACTAATCCACTTTATTTGTGAAGACATAGGGATGGTTTCCAGTAAAGTCTCATTTAAATCTCAGCGCACAGCACAGACTTCTACTCTCCCACTCCAAAATCCATGAAAAGCAACACTCCAATATAAAATTAGAAACTGATGAAGCAACGGTACATACTTCCTTGTGATTCTTTCCAAGTGATGCTACACTTTAGAACAGCTATTCCCATACCAACAGGTGAGCACTTAAATCAGTAGCTATTTTATGTACCCATTTTCCTTAAGAGTCCACGTCAGTGTTCCCGGCCGAGGGCCCTCTGTCCTGCTCCTATGCCTCAGCCTAGAATCAGCTGTACCTCCCCTTTCCCAAAAGCGAGCTGTCACACTGCAGCGTGCGCCCATGGGGCTGTCACCGCGCAGGCAGTGCAGACTCGTGCTCCGAATTACACTTTTGTTCTGAAGCAAACGCAAACATCTTCCCTTCAGAGTGCAAGTCAAACAGCGAGGCAACCCTCTCTAAACAAAGCACGCACTCAAGCCGCGCCTGTTATCTGCTCCAGGAAAAGGTGGGAAGCACCGCACCCGGCTGCACGGCTGCCACGCTAACTGCTACTACAAGGATGCCCAAACCGGATCCGAAAACTCCGGTAGTCCTTCCTCGAACACCGAGCGCCCTGCTCACACTGAATTAGAAAGCACAGGCCTCGAACCCCTATATATTTGGCCTGCGCGATCAAAACAACCCGCGCAGCAAAGAAGTCGAGAAGGAAGCTCCACGGTGGGAGAGCCGCCCGTTTGCGCCCAGGGGCCGCCGCCTACCGCGCCCGCTCCCCCCTTGGCTATGACTCGTCGTTCCCCGTTCCACCTCATCTCTCAAAGCCGCTGTGGAAACCGCTGCCTCTCGGGGGCAGCAGGGCCCACGGATGGGGGAGGCTGGGGTCACGGCCCGAGAGCTCTCAGGGGAGGCCGGGACTCGCCTCACCGTGTGTTCGTGCTCGTCGGCGCGAGCGCGCAGCGGCAGGCACAGGAGGAAGAACAGCGCGGCGGCCGCACAGAGCTGCAGCCCGGGCGCCGCCATCTCGGGCCTCCGCATCCCCGCGCACGCAGCAGGCCCCGCCGCGGAGCCGGCCCGCGCCCCGCCGCCAACGCCAACCTGCGACGCCACTTCCGCTCCGCCTGGCCACGTCATCCGGCCGCACGCCGGCCTCGCGGCGTCTACGGCGGCCGCCAGGAGCCAAGCCGAGCGCCACATTGGCGCGTGTGGCCGTTTCACCGCTACGGGCTGCGCCCTCGGCGCTTCCGCGGCTAAGAGAGCGGATCGGTGCCTGCGGCCAGGACAGGGGTCGTGGAAGGAAAGGGAGGGTGATGAAGTTATTTTTTTAACTGGGGGATTTATTTTATAATTCATAAAAACATCGTGATCTATTAATCAAAGCTTGAGAGCAGCGCGACACAAGGCCGCATGCAAGTAGAATCATAGAATTATCAAGGCGGGAAGAGACTCGAAAGATCATCTAGTTCCAACCCCTCTGCCATGGGCTGAGGCGCTTCACACTAGAGCAGGTTGCTCAGAGCCCCAAGCAGCCTGGCCTTAAAAACTTGCAGGGATGGGGCTTCTACCATCTCTATGGGCAGCCTGTTCCAGTCTCTCACCCCCCTCATGGAGAAAAACTTCTTCCTAACATCCAGTCTGAATCTACTTCTAGTTTTACTCCATTCCCCCTTGTCCTGTTATGACCAGATGTACTAAAAAGTCCCTCACTAGATTTCTTGTAGAGCCCATTCAGATACTGGAAAGCCACAATAAAGTCTTCTTTGAGCCTTATCCTCTCCAGAGTGAACAGCCTCAGTGCTCCATAGGAGAGACACTCCAGTCCTCTGGTCATCCTTCTGGCCCTACTCTGGACACACATCAGCATGTCCATATCCTTCTTGCAATAGGGGCTTGAGAACTGGACACAGTACCCAAGGTGGGGTCTCACCAGAGTAGAGGGAGAATCACCTTCCTCAACCTGCTGGCCACGCTTCTCTTGATGCAGCCCAAGATCTGACTGGATTTCTGGGCTGTAAGTGCACACTGGCATCTTATGTTGAGCTTCTCATCCACCAGTACTCCTAAGTCCCTTTCCTCATGGCTGCTCTCAAGCCAGTCACAGCCCAACATACACTGGTGCTTGGGATCACTCCAACCCAGATGCAGGATCTTGCAGTTGCTCATGTTTGAACCTCCTGAGGCTGGCTTGAGCTCACCTCTCTAGCCTGTCACTCTGGATGGATCCCTTCCCTCCAGTGTGTCAGCCATGCCACACAACTTGGTGTCATTGGCAATCTTCCTGAGGGTGCCTCTGTCCATGTTGCCAATGAAGACTGGCCCCAGTACTGATCCTTGAGGGACTCCACTTGGACATGGACCCATTGACAGCCACTGGGTGCAGCTGTCTAGCCATTTTTTTACCCACTGAATTGTCCATCCATTGAACCCATATTTTATGAGCTTGGAGACTAGGATGTCATGTGGGACAGTGTCAGAGGCTTTGCTCAGGTCCAGATAAATGCAGTCACTTGCTCATCCCTCATCTATTAATGTTTAGACCTTTCCATAGAAGACTACTAGGTCTGTCAGGCACAATTTGCCCTCAGCAATAAATGGTCCTATTTTCTACAGCACTTGTACAAGGAGAAGAAACTCATAAAGTACAAAAAGTCTGTCTGTCTGCAAACCTGCCTCAAGCTGGAAACCCAAAGTAAAAATCACAAATGAAACATGCCCACTACTCCCAGCCAAAAAAGTCACATTTAAACTGAACAAATATAGAACGAATTTTAAAGAGGCTATCAGGCATAACATTTTAAAAGATACATATATGTATATAGGAGCTACATCAATTTCTCAAATATTGCACAAGCCAACAAGTAAATAGACAGTAAAGGACATGAGCTGAATGCAGAAGCTGCTCCATGCTGTTACCTGCCACCCGTGCTTTTTAGGAACAATGCAAAATCAGATTTCCCTATCTGCCACAGACCACTATACCTATAATAATACCTTTTCTTCTTGTGGTCTTACACATTCAGTCTACTTTCCTTGAACATATTTTAGCCTTCTCCAGATAAGTTGGAGGTTGAAATATACTATTTCAGTAGAAGCAAGGTCCCTGTAGAGAGATACTTGTCAAAACGTATTTAAAACCCCTGCTGATATTAAACTAAAAAAAGAAAAAAGCCTGGATAGCTTTGTTAATGCCATATGTTTCTTTCTAGTTGCTGCATCTCTGTCCAAATCAAAGGAGCTTACCCTTGGGAGAGAGAGGAAGCTTCAGCATCTTTAGTTTATTCAGTATTTAAGTCTCTCAGTCAACACAGGGCCAGCGAAAGCCATCTGCTGCAGCACATTTTGTGAGCCACACTGTACAAAGACAGAACACTTTGCCCAGGCCAGCCAGCTGCCACCTCATGTTGGTAGATTGGTTGATACCTCCGCAGGTGGCCAGGCCATTCACTTTTTACCATAAGTTTTAGTATCTCTTCAGTCTTTAGAGCTCTAACATTTGATAGAAACATGCTTTATTCCCATTTCTCCCCTCTGCCTCTGCCACCCAACATATTCTTGGGTAATGAACAATCTGGTTGCATGCAGTTTTCTGCTTTGGCCTTTTTAGAGCTTGATGTTTAGTGTGCTTTTCACCTTGGATGGAAGCAACACAGACTGCATATTCACCAACACGAATGGAGTCTACAAGTACAAGGGCGCTTTACATTGAGCAGTAAGAGGGTTAAAGCAACTAACTGAAACCAAACCATGCATTTTGGCAACTAGGAAGTTGCCTCCACTAGCCTGTAATAGACTTGAAAGTCATGCCTGCATTGCAGTGGTTGACCTGCCCTTCACAGTGAAGCCCATTTAGTGCTGTTTGCTTTCTCCTTGACAAGGTAAAAGTGTTGCTGTGACTGCTGCCCAGTGAGGTCCTGACTAACCCAGAATGTAGTTATAAAGAGAAAAAAAAAAAAAAAGCTGGGAATATCTGAAACTACAGCTGCATCTTCAATTTCCCTTCTTTATGCAGTGGAGAAGGGGTCCAAACAGACTGCATTTATAATATTTCTTAGCCTCACCTGTCACAGCTCTCCTCTTCTCCAAACCAGAGTATCCCACTAGCATTTGGGTTTTGTATGATAGGTCAGCTCAGACTAAGGATGTATCTAAGCTGCAAACAGGAGAGAGACTGAAAGGCTACTTATGAGATAATTTTCAGCATCTCAGTGCAATACCAGCAATAAAAAGTTCAGTTCAGAGACATGTTGTTAGGATTGTGAAAAAGGCAAATGCTCAGATAGAGTTCAGATAAACCACTCCTTCAGAAGACATTTGGTTATTGCATGCAGGGAGTTTAGAATTAAACATTAGCTGGGGAAGACAGGTCCCTGGGCTGCTTCAATCCAGTGGCTTTGAAAGTACATCTTCTGCATGGTGCTTTCATATGTTGGTCTTCCCTTCCTACCTTCTTACAGTTTTCCCCACATCCTACATTTCTATCTTGTCTTGTGCCTAGCAGATGTGGAAGGAGATTATCCCATCTTATCCCATCACAGTTCAGAGCTTCAGAGTGCATGTGCAGCCAGCACTAAGGAGATGAAGAACTTACGAGCAAAACCAGGAAGTGGTGTGCATACCAAAACATGTGACAGCTCATGACAATCAAGCTGCTGAATATCCTCTTTTACTTTATTTCTTTAATCCCTGCTTCCTTCACTTATTTTTGCTACTATTTTCCTCATTACAGTCCTGCCCAAACCTCATTGCCTGCTTCCAGTTTGACAGAATAGTGCTGAGAACTTTGATCTGTTCCAAGGGCAGCACAGGAAGACAACTCCCAGCTCACAATTCCCCTGGCTACTGTTAAACAAAGAGCAAACTGTCAGCAAGAGCACGTGTTGTCAGAGTTAAGTGGAGGAGACACTGACATACTTTATTAAGGAAAAATAAAAACAAGTCACCTCTATAGCTACAGGCCTGTAACACACCACCTGCATCCCTCTGTCATAAGGAGAGGCTTGTATGAACTGCATTTCATACCCATTGAGTTAACTTGGATAATATTTAGCTTATGCTTATACCACTAGGAGCAGCAGGAGGTTCTCCATCTTCATTCAGTGCTGGCTGAGTCTGTCACTCCTACAGTTCTGCATGCTGGCTTTGCCACCTTGCTAGAGAAAGGAGCTACAGCTCTACCATCTTCTCTCTTACAGATCATGAGGCGTTTACATAACTGTACAGAAGCCTTACGTGTCCAGCCTGTACCTAAGAGATCACCTAATACTGATGCATCTGTCTCTCTCAAGGCTGGATGAGGGGGAATGGCTTGAAAACAAAGTAATACATTCCTGCGATAACCAAAGTAGGTCATAGAATCAGAGAATGGTTTAGGTTGGAAGAGACCTTAAAGA
>VWZI01007280.1:15683-30793 GCA_013396835.1 Psilopogon haemacephalus
CTATTCTATTCTATTCTATTCTATTCTATTCTATTCTATTCTATTCTATTCTATTCTATTCTATTCTATTCTATTCTATTCTATTCTATTCTATTCCGTTCCATTCTATTCTATTCTATTCTCCCCACACTCAATGTACTCTTTCTGGTGCTCACCACCTCAGGTGAAAGGCTTAAAGCTGTGCTGGTTGCTGTGCTGGTTTCTGGCGTGTTGTGATATGGTTGCCCTACTGGCTGCTTGGTTTTGGTGTAATCTCACCCAATTGTTTGCCCTTGTCCAGAGTGAATGAAGGTCTTTTCTAAGAATACTGCCTGGAGATCTGCTGCAAGGATGGATGATTATGAGTGGCAGGGAGAGTATGGTCAAGTGGTGGTCACCTCTTATGTCTTAGAATTTCACCCCTGGACAAGTACAAAATCCTGGCAAGCTCATAAACTATTTTTGAAAGAGTCTATTGTCAGCCTGGAAATCCCCAAGAGACAGAAATCTCTGGGATGTGTTGGGGACTGGTTCATGCCTATTGAGGCCTTCTCATCACTGTTCAGAGCACTCGGGGAAATAAAAAGATTTTGGGCCTACAGGAAGACTGGCAGACACTGTGGCTGCTGAGACCCCAACAGCAGGTCTGGCAGATGCATCAGAGAACCAGCCTGTGCCAGTATCAGTCATCCCTGTATGGACAACAAGCATCCAAGGAAAGCAGTTCCTCCAACAAGCAATGAGGATAAAACAGGACAAGGGCAATGGGTTTAAACTCGAAGAGAGGAGATTTAAACTGGATGTTAGGAGGAAATTATTTACAGTGAGGCTGGTGACACATGGGAACATGGTGCCCAGGGTTTTTGTGGATACTCCCTCCTTCGAGGTGTTCAAGGCCAGGTTGGATGAGACCTTGAGCAACCTGTTCTAGTGGGTGATGTCTAGTGGGAGGTTGGAACTGGATGATCTTTGAGGTCCTTTCTAACCTAAACCATTCTATGTTTCTATATGAGGAAGAGCCACGAGTGGTCACTTGGTGTATATCCCTGTCCTTGAAAGATGGCCAAGGACAAATGGTTGATGGAATAGCTATTAGGCTTTGGCAATGTGAGGGAAATCTCTTTTCCTCTGTACAGGCTTGTGTTGCAGCTGTGAAGGAACTGTTCTGGGAGGTCCATTCACTCTACATCAACATGTTTTGGAATGGGCTGCCTAGAGAGGTGGTTGACTCACCAACCCTGGATGTGTTTAAAAGTTGTGCAGATGCGGTGCTTGAGGATATGGTTTAGGGTGAACCTTATAGAGTAAGGTTGTTGATTGGACTTGGTGATCTTGAGGGTCTTTTCCAACTGGAACCTTTCTGTGATATGTCCTATTGCCCACCTGTATAGCCTCATGTTTCAGCTGTTAGGAGTTGTTAGGGATCCCCATACCTGGAGATGTGTTGCAAGCAGAGCAAGACACAATTTGGTTTCACTTGGAGAGATGGAAGGCTTCACTGAAATCATAGAATCATAGAACCACAGAATGGTCTGAGCTGGAAGAGATATGTAGAGGTCATCTACTCTGCCCCCCCTGAAGTCAGCAGGAACATCCTCACTAGACTAGGTTACCTAGGGCCCTGTCAAGTCTCACATTCAATGTCTGCAGGGAAGGGGTCTCAGCCACCTCCCTGGGCAACCTGTTCCAGTGCTCCACCATCCTCATAGTACAGAACTTGTTCTAACATCTAATCTAAATCTGCTTTTCTCTAGCTTGAACCCACTGCCCCTCATCCCATCATTGAAGTCCTTTTTAAGTAGCTTTTCTCCATCCTTCTGTAGGTCTCCTTCAGGTACTAAAAGGCTGCTATTAGGTCCCCCTCAAGCCTGCTCTTCTCCAGGCTAAACAACCACAGCTCCCTCAGCCTGCCCTCATAGCAGAGGTGCCCCAAACCTCTGAACATTTTCATGGCCCTCCTTTGGACCCACTCCATCAGCTTCCCCAAAGGGTGGAAATACAGCCCTACTATTTGGACTGGTCATGGATTATACTTGAACAGAGTGGAGCTCCAGAGCATGTACAGCGAGAAGTGTTCCATGTACCACAAGACAATCTCATTTTGAGTGAGAATGTACATTGTCTGATGTACAATATATGTTGAGTGATATTAACTGCTGCGGGGCATGACATAGATGGTATAGATTAAGGGATGGATAATGTCTTGTGTTGTCCCTCCTCATCTTTTTTTGTGGGAAGCTTGCTTGTGAGAACAGACTCTATAGAACCAGTAAACCTCTGCTGTGTAAAGAGAAGGGCTTGTGTCCAATACACTTGAGCAAATACACTGAAATCGTTACAACAGCAGAAAGTATTTGGCTTAACTTGAACTGCAGACCCATGTCAACTAATAAGAGAGCTTAGTTGCTCAAAAGCTGTAATTTTCAAATAAATGTTTTCATTATTCAGTCTGTCTGGGTTTAGGAACGGAAAATATCCAAAGGGGGTAACTGAATTTGGACTCCAATATAACACACAATTTTAATATTTTCAAAACACTAATTATTTCACCTTGATTGCAAAGGGCTCTGGACTTGGTTCTACTCAATGACTGCCTCTAACAGATGTGAGTTACCTCAAACTAGAGAGGAAAGCAAGTCAAAGGACAGTATACGTAGGCTCCATCTACCCAGATTTGAACATCCACATCAAAGCTGATAGATTATATTCTCATTGGAGACTCTGAGAGGCTGATTAATTGATGTTGCTTGCCCATCTTAAATTGTCATCTGTTGTCCCTAGGCATACTCATTCTTCTCATTAACTAAGGAAGTCAAGCCAACAATCTTAAAATACATTTGTCTTAAGAGAAGAATCTCAAATTATCAGTCCTAAATATATACTTCCATATAGCCTGTAGAAATGCCTCACCGACATTCCTTTTTTCTTCACATACTGGACATGACAAAGAGACTTTTACCCTCACAGAACTCTTTTGTTGTTTTCATAGAATCATAGAACGGTTTAGTTTGGAAGAGACCTCAAAGATCACCCAGTTCCAACCCCCCTGTGCCATAGGCAGGGACACCTCCCACTAGATCAGGATGCTCAAGACCTCATCCAACCTGGCCTTAAACACCTCCAGGGAGGGAGCTTCCACAACCTCCCTGGGCAACGTATTCAAGTGTCTTGCCACCCTCACTGTGAAGAACTTTCTTCTAACATCCCACCTAAATCTCACCTCTGCCAGTTTGAACCCATTCCCCCTCGTTCTGTCATTACAAAACCTTATGAACAATCCCTCCCCAGCCTTCCTGTAGGCCCCCTTCAGATACTGGAAGGCTGCTATAAGGTCTTCTTGAAGCCTACTCTTCTCCAGGCTGAAAAGTCCCAACTCCCTCAGGGTGTTCTCATAGCAGAGCAGTTCCTCTGCTCATTTTCATGGCCCTCCTCTGGACTCTCTCCAGCAGTTCCATGTCCTTCCTATGCTGGGGGCTCCAGAACTGCACACACCTGCACACACACGGAGTCTTTTTAAAAATCTTTTCATCTTTAACCTTCTTCTTAGTAGCTTCTACTTTCTATACTTCCCAAGGGAATCCCACACCTCTCTAAATCACAGCAGTCACTGAGGGCACCAAAGGAAAAATTTAAATTGTTGTTTCATCTGTGACATATTCTGAATAAATATGCTACAAAAGCAATTTTACACATGCCAATGTGTGTGTGTTTGGGGAGGAGGGAGGGAAGGCACTTAAATAAGATAAAGTAAGAGAAGTGGTTTTAATGACATGTATCCAAAATACGCAGTAGTCCATAAAGACAAGGTTTTAAAATTAGACTTTGCAGATACCCACATCTCAAACGTTAGCAGAGGGGGGAGAAGCAAACAAGCAAGCAAACACCATCCAGCTGTCTTGGTCAGATGAATGAAAACAAAATCAAAGCACAACAAACCCCACTGATTTTGGCAATTACACTTTCATCACATTTTCCTGATTATAAGCTTCCGCATTGTCTTCCCATTTATTTAATCTGGCATGTCCTGCCTAGCAAAATACATTCCAGTGTCTGTAAAAATGATAATCGTTTCCCACAAGACACTAAGCATTTTCACCATTTCAGGACTCCATTTTAAGTTAACATCTCCCAGGGGCAGTGTATACAGAGAAAAATGTCTGCATTCATAACTGCACACATTGGTGGCTTGCAGCTTAAGCTTATGGGCCCTCAATCAAGTTTTAGAATAGTTTTGGTTTATTAAAGGAAGCAGAGGGCCAGCATAGGGGTGCAATCCCAAGCACAAATCCAGGCTCAGTGGCTGGAGAGCAGTCCTGAGGAAAAGGACCTGGGGGTCTGGGTTGACAAAAAGCTCAACATGAGCAGACAGCGTGTGCATGCAGCCCAGACAGCAACTGTGTGCTGCCCTGCATTGAGAAAAGCGTGGCCAGCAGGACAAGGGAGGGGATTCTCCCCTTTTACTCTGCCCTCTTGAGACCCCACCTGGAGTATTGTGTGCAGTTCTGGAGCCCCACCAAGAGAAAGACATGGAACTATTGGAGTGAGTCCAGAGGAGGGTCACTAAGATGATCAGAGGGCTGGACTCTGCTATGAGGGCAGGCTGAGAGAGTTGGGGCTTTCCAGCCTGGAAAAGAAAAGGCTTTGAGGAGACCTTATTGCAGCCTTCCAGTATCTGAAGGAGGCCTACAGGAGGGCTGGGGAGTGACTATTCGCAAGGTCTTGTAACGACAGGATGAGGGGGAATGGGTTTAAACTGGAAGAGGGGAGATTTAAACAGGATTTTAGGAGGAAGTTCTTTATAGTGAGAGTGGTGAGACACTGGAATGGGTTTTCCATAGAGGTTGTGGCTGCTCCCTCACTGGAGATGTTCAAGGCCAGGTTGGACGAGTCTTTGAGTGACCTGTTCTAGTGGGAGGTGTCCCTGCCTATGGCAGGGGGTTGGAACTGGATGATCTTTGAGGTCACTTCCAACCTAAACCATTCTATGATTCTATGATGACTGCATATAGGTGCAGTGGTGAACTAGTGACATCCATCATGACTTACAGTGTGTATCCTACATTAGAAGTTTCTGTGGTGTGATACTCATTCACCTTTGTCAGCTGAGAGTTTATGTTAGGGGAAACTGCTGAAGGAGAAGGAACAAGTTAATGGAACATCTGAGCATCACAAAATAAATAGAACAAACCAAAATTATGTTCCACAGTTTCATTCTTAATACAAAAGCACAATTTTGTAGTGCAATCTAATTTTTGATACTTTGGCTTGCAGGTTTTCATTGTGCACAATATGATTCACCTTTAACTAAAGAAGAAAATAAAATTAAAACTAAAACCTAGTCATGATGATGGACATTTAGTTACTTCTTTTTCCTTTTAGCCATGCTATTGTTTCTAATTTGCCAAGCTAAGTTAATTAATAATTCATCTTGTCAGAAAATGAAAACATTCAATTTCATTGATCTACCTGGCACAGAAGCTCTTGTAGCAATAGAAGAGGGTAATAGAATCATAGAATGGTTTGGGTTGGAAGGGACCTCCAAAGGTCGTCCAGTCCAAGCGCCCTGCAACAAGAAAGGATGTCCTTAACTAGATCAAGTCTCTCAGAGCCTTGCCAAGCCTGATCTTGAATACCTCCAGGGATGGGTCATCAACTACCTGCCTGGGCAACCTGTTCCTATGTTCCACCAACCTCATAGTAAAGAACTTGTTTCTAACATCCAATCTAAATCTGCTCTTCTCTAGTTTGAAGCCATTGCCCCTTGTCCTATCACCACAGGCCTTTTTAAACAGCATTCTTCTTGCAGGCCTCCTTCAGGTACAGGAAGGAGGTCTCCCAAGAGCCTTCTCCAGGCTGAACAACCCCAAATCCCTCAACCTGTCCTCAGAGGAGAGGTGTTCCAGCCCCTTAAGCATTTTTGTGGCCCTCCTCTGGCTCATCTCCATCAGGTCCATGTCCATCCTGTGTTGAGGGCTCCAGAGCTGGAAGCAGCACTGCAGGTGAAGTTTCACCAGAGCAAAGTAAAATGTTCCCGTGTAGAGCCACGGACTAAATCAAAGTAACTTGCTTTAGTAATTATATATACAATGAGTCTGTAAAATGAATCTTTCAAAATTAAATTTGATCTACTTACCAAATAAATTGCACTGCTAATGGGATTTTATATATGTATTTCTGATATGATCTTTGCTGAAATGACTGATACAACTTTATTTTTTATAAATTTTTACTTTGCTTCTTTATATTGCCCAAAATTATAAGACCATTTCTCTTTTGTTGTAGTGAGCCCAGAGCTGGAGCTAGCACTCCAGATGTGTCTCATCACTTGAGTAAGAAGGAAAGGTCAGCTCCCACTAAAGGAAGTGTCAGGAGAGTCTTTTGTGAAACTCTTAGGAGCATTTATTTCACTTTTGATCCAAAGGAGAGTTTGGCTTAACAGAAAAATTGAATTTTGAAGTTCATTGAACTCTTCTGTTGCTGCTAAGATAAAACCATAACATTTATCTAAAATCTGGGACATTCTATAAAGCTAATCTTATGAACTAAGAGTTAGCAGAGATTAGATCTTAGAAAGAAGGAATTCTCACTTTATTTTTTTTTTCCCTCAGAAATATCAATTCCTATAGGCTTGAGTTTAAGAAAGTTACTCAGGAAGAAGGTGACAAAGGTAAAATCCTTGGCTGACATAAAAATACTCCACATGCTTTCAAGGATTATGAAGAATATTACAGTAAGACATTCCGTCTAGCTGCAAGTCCATAACAAGTGATGTCTCTCCCAGGGGTTAGCACTGGATGCAGTACAGTTCAATATATCCATGAAGGATCTGGATGAAGGAACAGGGTGTACCCTCAAAAGGTTTGTGGTGCCACAAAACTGGGAGGAGACACACCAGAAGGTTGTGCTGCCATCCAGCATGAGCTGGACAGGCTGGAGAGTTGAGCAGAGAGTAACATGATGAAGTTCAACATGGGCAAGTGTAAGGTCCTGCGCCTATGAAGGAATAATCCCCATGTATCAGTACAAGCTGGGAGTTGACTTTCTGGAAAACAGCTCTGTGGAGAAAGACCTGGGAGTCCTGGTGGCCAACAGGATGACCATGAGCCAGAAATGTGGTTGGCTCACACGAAGAACACTACTTACAAATGCAATATGAACATAGGTGTAAGGAACTATGAATAAAACCAACCCAAACCACCAAACCTCAAAACCTCCCAGAAGATAAAAATTCATAAAGTAACAAATCCAAAGGCTCCTTTCAGCAACGCTAATGGGATCAAAAGGACTGATGAGCAAAAGCTGACAAGACTATTTTTCTCCATCAGGGGAAAGTGGCCAGCCAGAAAGGGACCTGGGGGTACTGGTTGACACCTGGCTGAACATGAGCCAGCAGTGCGCCCAGGTGGCCAAGAAGGCAGGGTCAGCTCCCACTAGACTAGGTTTATCAAAGCTCCATCCAATGTGGCCTTGAACATCTCAAGGGAGGGGACATCTACAACATCTCTGGACAATCCATTCCTGAGTCTAGCCACACTTGTAGTGAAGTTCTTCCTAAGATCCAATGTAAACTTTCCTTCAATTTAAATCCATTCCCCCGTGTCCTATAGGTGGACACTCTTGTAAAAAGTCCCTCTCCAGCCTTCCTGTAGGTTCACTTCAGGTATTGGAAAGTAGTTATAAGATCCTCCCAGAGTCTTCTCCAGGCGGAACAATCCCAGTTTCCTTAGCCTGGACTCACAGCAGGAAAATAAATCATTCCTCCCTCTTTGGAGCATGTGATATGTTTTGGGTTGACAAATAAAGCAAGATACGTTTCAATCCAGTAGTCAGGTAAAGTGCATATACATAAAAGATACTACACTGTATATCATAAACTGTAAATTCTTCAATTAGAAGAAAAGAGGCATGCAGCTTTATAAATCAGTATGGGCTCTTCACTCCAATTCCCAAAAAAGAAAAAAAAAAAAGCAACAATATAATGTTGATAGGAAAATAACAGAAATATAAGGTTGGTTTAAACTGTTTCATTAATTTTTTGATATTTTTTTTTCTTGAACAGAACACTCCTTCATGCATTAAGCAATTTAAATAGTATAAAGATAAGCACAATTTTTGATTCACGATGCTGCCATAGAAATATCATGGTGATGTGTCTAAGGCCACATTTAATTTCTACTCATATTGAAGAATAATATCCTAATTAGCTGGTTATTATGCAAATATATATATATTTAAATAACAAATAATTTTCCATGTGTTGATGTAAAGGTAGCTGCTTGGCTTGCTTGTAATAATTTTATGAAGATTTAAATGGGATGTTAGGAGGAAGTTCTTCACAGTGAGGGTAATGAGACACTGGCACAGGTTGCCCAGGGAGGTTGTGGCTGCTCCCTCCCTGAAGGTGTTCAAGGCCAGGTTGTATGAGGCCTTGAGCAACCTGTTCTAGTAGGAGGTGTCCCTGCCTATGGTGGGAGGTTGGAACTGGATGATCTTTGAGGTCCCTTCCAACTTAAACCATTCTATGACTCTATGATTCTATGAAGTCATGACAGCTTGCACATTACAACTTCAGACTACTTAAGACAATCTACACATTATGCAATTCAACCTGACGTGGTTTGAAAGCTATCCTGAGTTCATCAGAGGAACTGCTTGAGTGTATTTTGGGTAGAATGGCACCTATTGAGGTAAATTATTTTCATCTAGGCAATGAGCTGTTAACAGCAATGTTTGGAATAAATACATTTTATCAGCATTTACCAAGGCACCCTACTAGGTAGCAAGCAGAAGAGTACATTTCACTGTGCAGTTTAATTTCTTTGTCCTAAAATAATTTCTTCCTCTTTCTAATTTGAGACTTTTGGCAATCTTAAAGGGAAAAATGCTGCATGTGTTTTGCCTCTGAGTACAGTTTTAAAGACTTTAGGGAGATGACTCTTTGCAAACAAAATGGATTTGCCTATCTTAGAGAAACAAGTGTGTAAAGCAGTTAATTTTTGAAACCGTATGTTTGACAATATGAATTTTGGAACCTACAGATTTTGATGGCTTGGAAAATATGATTTTATATATGTGTAGGTGTTTACAAATAAGACAGCATGTTGCTGCTAAGGGCTATAAACTCTGTAGACATTTAGAGACACTCTCTGAAGGCATTGAAACAAACTCTGTAGCACCGCAAAACTGCTGCTTGCTTGTCTCTTAGGTGACGAAAAGTTTGACTAGATGAATGCTTGGAAACTTTCTTGGAAAGAAAGCTCAAAATGCAGTAGAACTGAGACAAGAGATTCAAATGTTGTACTACAGGGACTGTACCCAATCACCGCTTCACTATTCTCATGCCTCAGTAGTGCCTCCAGGAGGATCTGCTCCATGATCTTATCTGGCACAGAGGTGTAGTTCCTAGGATCCTTCATCCTACCCTTTTTGAAAATGGGATCCTTCATCCTACCCTTTTTGAAAATGGGAGTCATCTTTCCCCTTTTCCAGTCATTGGGGACTTCACCCGACTGCCAGGACTTTTGGAATATAATAGAGAGGGGTTTAGCAATCTCATCTGCCAGTTCTCTCAGCACCTGTGGGTGTATCCCACCGGGTCCCATGGACTTGAACACTTTCAGGTTCTTCAGGAGATCACAAACCTGATCTTCACTTATGATGGGCAGTTCTTCCTTCCAGTCTTTGCCTTTATCTTCCATGACTCCAGGAGTGTGGCTGGAGGCTTTTGCAGTGAAGACCAAGGTAAAGAAGTCATTGAAAACCTGAGCCTTTTCCATGTCACTTGTGACCATTGCAACTGTTTTTTTTCTGAGGGAGCCCACACCTACCCTAGTCCTCTTTTTACCATTAATATACCTGTAGAAGTTGTTGATGTTTCCTTTGACCTCCCTGGCTAGACTCAATTCAACAACATCAAGTGAACTTTCTATTGGACAGATTTTTTTTTTTTTGTTTGTTTTGAGAGTCATTTGAGTGAATGGAAAATGATACCTCTAAAAGACAGGTAAAGAACATGCCCAGTAGTGACTTTGTTTTCCTTCCTTTACAACAGGAAATAACCTGTTGGTATCAAGAGAAAAAAAAGAAAGGCAGGGAAGGGGGAAGTGGAACCCAATCCAAACCAAACAACCAAACCAAAAAACCCCAAAACAACAACACACAAACAACCTCCTAAAAAAAAAACAACCAACAACCCTAACAAACAAACAAACAAAAAACCCACTAAATAAACACAAAACCCAGAACCTCCCAAAAAAAAAAGCCAGCTACTGCATTTATTACTGTAGTAAAATGCCTGGAAGGTTTAACACAGGTCTTGATTATTTCTGCCAATGTCTAAGAGAAAAATATGCTATAATCTGGAGTGAATATGTGGTATGAAGTGAACGTGAAATGATTGCTAACTACATGGAATACTTACCAAAGATTAGGATCCACCCTTAAATTACACATCCTCCACTTCAGCAGCATGGCTGCAGCAGTCTGCCAGGCATCACACTTGCAAGCATGATGCTCCTCATAGTTAACAGATACTTATTCCAGTCTTGTGGGTACTGCTTCAGGCTATCCTTGATATCAAGAAGATAAGGCTAGTCACTGTGAAAGGATTTGTTTCTAGGTGCATATGTGTGTTAGTGTGGTGAAAGGGTAGCATTTAAACAGCTGGGAATTTTGATGACAGTATTTCTGGACATCAATTTAAAAAATACTACAGAAGTTACTGAATATGAAGTTTTCTCTGAAATATCTGCATTGATGTGTACAAAGACAGAAGATCTAAATATGGACAATGTGCTGGTTTGAACTAATTGGAGGATTTGAATGAGAAATTAGACTATAGTCTAAGAAATTAAAACACTGATGGTACTACTTCACTCACGGAGAAAGAAAAAAAAATTGTTTAAGAGTTGCAACCCAAATATAGATAAGTCAGACAATCAGACTGTTTCAGACTGCTCTGGGCTGTGACTGCTCTTGCATGGCTTTTCTCCTTTTGTAGCTGAATCTGAATAATTCCACTAACTTCTTTCCTGCTGCTAATTCCCCCTGGCCGATCTACCTCCACCTATCTGCTGCATGAAACAGATGGTGAGATAAGATTGGGGAAAGGGGGAAAGGATTTTGATCTCTGGGAGGGCTGTGGTGTTTCTGCATTATCTTTTCACTGTATATATCTGTAAATATCTGTTATACATTGTAAATATCTGCTTGTATATTGTGCACTGCTGTAAATACAAAGCTTCATTTATTAAATTCCAGCCAACTGAGTCCTAGGCTGGGTTATTTCAAAGTGTGTGGGACGGTGCCAGCTAACTGCCAAACCACCACAGGCAAGAATTACAAGCAGCAAACAAGGGAAACATTCTGGAATCAGTACAGCCTGATGTGGAAATACATGCTTTATCTAAATCACAATGTAACTATGTCGCTGAAGCCTAAAATAAAATTAATACAACCCCCTAAAGCTATTTCCATAGACTTAAGATAAAACCTAGCAAGAATGCAAAAAGCTGAATGATGAATTTGGTATGAGCAAAGTCAGCAACATCTTCCTGAAAAGGTGAATAAAGCTCTGGGAGGGAGCAGCAAAACTTACTGAAAGTTCCATAGAAACATGACATATAAAAGTAGATAACCAGTGCAAGACCAACTGCAGATAGGTAATCAGACAAATGCAGTAAGAAGATGTGGCAAATGGCAAAACAAAAAGCAGTGCCCTTTCCCAAGCAATGCAGAGAGAGGACTCTCAGTGGGTAACCAGTGGTATTGATGAGACAGCACTCTGAGTGGGCTGGCAGTATGGTGTGGGAGCAGTTCCTCCTTTTCTAATTTTGCTTCTTTTTTCTATTCTTATGTTTGACTGTGTTCTGTACCCTTTTGCTATCAATGTGTGATGGTTCGGGAGCTACACACACACACCCACGCATCCCCTCCAATAAATTCATGCATACTAGACTCAGCCAGCTGGATGTTAAGGAGTGAAGTTTTATAGAACAGGATCAGCCAGGTTGAAAGAGATGTCCATGATCATCCTGTCCAACCTATCACCCAGCCCTAGCCAATCATCTAGAACATGGCACTAAGTGCTCCACCCAGTCCTTCCTTATATTCACAGTTTAGTACAATATACAAGCAGATATTTACAAGATATTACAAATATATACAGCTATAGACAGAAATATACAAGTTAAAAAGTAATACAGAAACACAATATCCATCCCAGAAATTGTAGTCCCCAGGAGGGCCTCCAAACCACCCTTCCACCTTCTTTCCACCCCTTTACTCATCCTAGAATCTGCCTTATGTGCAAGGTGAGTTGAAAAGATCGGGCAGGGTAGTTAGAAGCAGAATTGACTAGTTGAGTTACACAGATCCAAGCAGAAGCCAGGGAGAGAGACAGACATCTGCAGAGTCCAACAGACAGACTCACACTGTCTTATCTAGTTTGTGTCCTTGATTTTATACATCTCAGTAAACGTATGAGTGAAGTAGACATCACCATTGCTTTCTTTTCACAGCCTAGAATCTAATTTTTATCATTAAAATATTCCAATTAGCCTCAAACCAGCACACAATTTTTTTTTTTTTATGTTTGTCTTGTTTGGGATATCTTTTTCCTTTCCTTTTTAGATTCTATAGAATTATAGAATCACAGAATATTAGGAGTTGGAAGATACATCCTTTTTTCCAAACCCCCCTGCCAAAGCAGGATCACCTAGGGCAGGCCACACAAGAAAGCATCCAGGTGGGCTTTGAAAGGCCCTTGAGAAAGAGATTCTCCTCTCACAGTGTTTCCCCATGTTGAGGTGGAAACTCCTGTGTTCTAGTAGGGTTACCTTGAATTTCAAGGCTGAAATCTGTTAGCTATCCGCTACCAATAATTTTTGATTTGTGTTTGAAAGATAAAATGCTTTGCATTGAAAACATTAGCACTATGCAAGAATTTTCTTCTGAATGGTTTTGAAAAGAATGTATTCTATAAATAATGTCAAAAGCTGGCATAACTAAATACAAATTAAGAGGCACCATTAGAAATTATGAAAGCCGTATTTAAGAAAGAGGATTTGTACACAAATAATGAAACTGTGAACTGGGTTGTAATACAACAGCTGAAATGAGATTTTGAGAAGCTTCTTGTTCTAAGAAAATCACAGGGTCACAGGATGTTAGGGAAAGGACCCAAGGAGATCGTTGAGTCCAACCCTCAAAATATTTGTATATATACATAATAATGTATAAAATAATGTATTCCAATGAGAAAATCAGAAGTTTTATGACCAAAGATTAGTATGAGGTGTGTCTGAGTAGAATGAAGCCACCACAGGACAAGAGTCTGGGACTGTCACACATGAAAGGCTTTTTTTTTTTTTTTTTTTTTTTGTAACAGAAGACAGTTCTCAGGAATTCTCCCAGATGAAATGGTAATAAAACCAGTTTTCAAATAAATTAGGAAAAATGAATAGCAGCAAACTTCCAGAAGCAGATGGTATTCACACAAAGTTCTAAGGAAAATGAAATATGAAAGTGCTGATCTGTTAACTATAGTATGTAATTTATCACTTAAAATGTCCTTTTGTACAGGAGGAGCTGAAAATGGCAAATGTGATACAAATTTTTTAAAAGGGCTTTTCAGAACTTGCGAAATGAAAAGTCTACGTCTGTACTCAGCAAACTGTTGAACTTATGATTAAGAAGGAGTAAATATGATTTAGTAGGAAGTCAACAAAGGCTCTGTAGTGGTGTCTCACATATAGAGAGCAATGCTCTATATGGAAGGCAATAAAGCAGGCAAAGATAATGATTGATATATCTACTTGGTTTTCCAAAGTACCTTTGAGAAAAGCCCTCTGTAAAACAGGATGCCGTGGAATAAGGGAAAAAAATCATTTTGTAACCATTAATAACTGATAAAAGAAGAAAAAAACCCAAAAGGTTTACAATAGATGGTTGCTTTTTTCCATCATGGAGAGGTCCATGGGAATTTATTCTACTAAATGTATTTCTCAGTGATCTGGCAAAAGGTACAATGGTTACCAAGTTTATTGACATGATGATTTTCAAGGAATTACGAACTATAACTCGTGGTAAGAGTCCATGAAATATATTGTAATAGTGATTCATTAGGGGGTGAAATGCCTCCAGTAGTTGACAGCAAAGTAATATGAAATCATAGGTCTAGAGTGGCTGTCAGCATTCAGAAGAGGTTTGAGAAGCTGTGCTTAGGTTTGCAAAGTGTCAGATGGATGCTCAAAAATTAAAGTGGGAAACAAATTCCATCACGGTATGTTACCCAGTGTAAATCCACACAGCACATTCATTTGGTAACTCTCCAGGCAGTTCTCCTTCTTCTGTATCAGGAAGGATATGGGAGAGATGCACAACACACAAAACAGGGACAAATCTGACATGGGTTTTGAATAAGAGACAAAAAAAACAAACAACAAAAAACCCCAGGAGCTCTCTAATCTAGAAGACAAATTACTATCATAGGATAAAGCAGTACAGAAAGTAACAAAAGCCAGGGGAAAAGTGGTGAAGGTGTAAAATGCATTAGTGTACAGGAAGGACAAAGACATTTCCATATTCTTTTCCTAAACTTCATTTTGTTCTCGGTATAGTTTTAAATGAGCTTTCAGCTCCATTTAGTTTGGCACCTCTCATACTGTGGTACAAAGATCTGACAAGCTGAAGGTACCATTTGATTCCTGACTGCTTTATAGTTTCTGAAAGATTTCCTGGCATTAATTCTGTATCTTTTAGAGCTTCCCCAGCTTTGTCTGACCTATAGAGCTGAGCCTTTTAGGACAATGATCTGACTGCTCTATGCACATAGATGCCATCTCCCCCTAAGGCAGTCGAGATACAACCCTCAGTGGGGTGAGATTATTTTTTTTACAACACAAAGGCCACTAATTTTGGAATCTGGAGATTATCAAGCACCATGAAGAGAAGAAAGCAAGCAGAACTTTAAATGGAAACCTCACATGAACTTTCCATCTCGACAATAAACAGATTGAATTATTAACCAAACGCGATATTAGATAACGGGAATTAGCTTCTCTGCTTAGTTGCTACACATACAGATTTAGAAGATACAAGCCTATTAAAGAAGATAAGAAGACCTCTTTTTT
>VWZI01007280.1:35896-53805 GCA_013396835.1 Psilopogon haemacephalus
AAAAAAAAACCAAAAAAGGCAGCAGGATCCTCAGCCAAAGGTGATTTTGCTCATATCACAAAAATCACTAAGATGTGAAAAGCGAAATTTCTTCTATTATTTGTTTTTAATTAATTAAATTACATGTCAGCTTCAATGAGCTATGATCAACTGCAATGGTTTCTAAGCCTTGAAGATTTCTCTGTCTATAAGGTGTTGTATTTAGAGGTCCCTTTCATTTCACAAAAGGACAGCAAGTAAATGTAGCTTATACACAAAAAAAGGAACACAGGAATGGGGGAGAAAAGAAATCCTGCTTTGTCAACAGAACATATTAATCTCAAACCAAGAAAAAGTAAAGTATAACCTTGATGCTGGCGTGGGTTGGGGATTTTTTGGCTCATATCCTACCACTTATTAGATGCAACAATAAATATCAGTGGAAGTTCTGACAGAAGTGGTATAATATGGAAAGAATTCAGACAAACTAATATAGGGTAAATGTGATGGTTTGGGAGTTACCTGCCCTACCCCCACCCCCTACATGTTTGAATTCACCCAGGCTACACTCAGCCAGCTGGAAGTTACGGAATTAAGCTTTATATTCACAGCTTACCACGATATACAAGCAGATTTAGAATATGACAACATATTTAGAACATGAGGACAGACTGAAAGAGTTGGAGCTTTTCAGCCTGGAGAAGAGAAGGCTTCCAGGAGACCTTATAGTAGCCTTCCAGTATCAGAAGGGGGCCTACAGGAAAGCTGGGGAGGGACTATTCACAAGGTCTTGTAATGACAGGACGAGGGGGAATGGGTTTAACCTGGCAGAAGGGAGATTTAAACAGGATGTTAGGAGGAAGTTCTTCACCGTGAGGGTGGTGATACACTGCAACAGGTTGCCCGGGGAGGTTGTGCCTACTCCTGCCCTGGAGGTGTTCAAGGACAGGTTGGATGAGGTCTTGAGTGACCTGATCTAGTGGGAGGTGTCCCTGCCTATGGCACAGGGGGGTTGGAACTGGATGATCTTTGAGGTCCGTTCCAACCTAAACCATTCTATGATTATATTACAAATATTTACAGCCATATACAGAAATATAGAAGTTAAAAGTTATACAGAAATGCAATAGCCCCCCCAGAAATCAGAGTTGCCAAGCGGGGATCCAAACTACCCTTCCACCTCTCTCCCCACTCCAAACTCATCCTGCAATCTGCCTTAAGTGCAAGGTGAATTGGAAAGATCATCCAGTCCAACCTATCACTGAGCCCTATCCAATCAGCTAGACCATGGCACTAAGTGCTCCATCCAGTCCTTTCTTATATTCACAGCCTAGCACGATATAAAGGCAGATATTTACAATATATTACAATTATTTACAGCTATAGACAGAAATATATGAGTTTAAAGTAAGACAGAAACACAATACCCCTCCCAGAAATAAGAGTTCCCAAGAGGGTTTCCCAACCACCTTTCCACCTTCTCTTCACCCCCTAACCATATCCCAGAATCTGCCTTACCTGCAAGGTGAATTGGAAAGATCAGCCAGGGGGACTAGAAGTGGAATTGATTAGTTGGGTTACACAGATCCAAGCAGAAGCCATGGGGAGAGGCAGACACCAACAGACTCTGACAGACAGACTCACACTGTCTTACCTATGTTTGTGTCCTTGTTTTTATACATCTTGGCAAACCTATGAGGGAAATAGACATCAGCATTATTTTCTTTTCACAGCCTATCATCTAATTTTTCTCCTTAAAATATTCCAATTAGCCTCAAACCAGCACAGTAAAGAAGCATCTGATGAACCTTACACACGTTTTACTTCTGTAGCAGATTCTGTGGGGTTTGATAAAGTGACAACGAGCAAAGACCATAGGAGATATAAAATACTACAAGCTTCAGACATGGTAATAATTGAGTGTCTCATAGTTCATCTTTTTCAAAGGTGTCACAGGCTTCTTCTGCCCGAGTCCCCGGTGTATACTCTCAGAGACTCACTTCCCTGTGGGGAAAATGAGGGAAGACAACTACATTTCTGCAGTCCTATCTCTGGTATGTTTCAGTGGTCAAATTCTTGCTTTTAGACAAGGCCAGACAGAGGGATAAGCAATAGCAGCACTCATAACAGTGGTATTCTTCTCAGTGACTTTGAACTGAGAGGTTGTTATCTGTCTCAGACAATTACCTGCTGTAGGTAGGCTCCTCAGACAGAGTGTCAGAGCATTCATTGGATATATGTGTTTCTGCTTGGTCTTCCCTTCATCTTTTAACCTTGTCAGTAAATGTTTTCCTTCTCTCTTACTTTAGTCTGGGATGTAAATGGCAAGTGACAGAAAAAGATGATGCTTTCCATCTTTAAATAGGTACATTTAGAGGACTAAACTGTCACCTTCAGACTGAGAACTCAATATAATGTTACTATGCATATAGGTAGTGCTTTGTCCCAGGAGACAGGGTCTGAATAAGCTGCATTACATAATGAAAAGAAAATCAAGATGCTATTTGTCAAGGGATTCTGATCTATTAGAAAATCATATTTCTGAATATTGATTCATATTCTCATAAAATCATAGGATCAGTCAGGGTTGGAAGGGACCACAGGGATCATCCAGTTCCAAACCCCCTGCCATGACCAGGGACACCCTACCCTAGATCAGGCTGCCCACAGCCTCATCCAGCCTGGCTGCAAACACCTTCAGGGATGTGGACCCAACCACCTCCCTGGGCAAACCATTGCAGATCTCACCACTCTAATGATGAAGAACTTCCTCCTCACATCCAGTCTGAACCTCCCCACCTCCAGATTTGCTCCATTCCCCCTAGTCCTGTCACTACCTGACACCCTAAAAAGTCCCTCACCAGCCTCCTTCAGATACTGGAAGGCTACCTGGGAGCCTCCTCTTCTCCAAACTGAATAGCCCCAATTCCTTTAGTCTCTCCTCCAGCCCTCTGATCATCCTCAAAGGCACTTCTCTGCACACACTCCAGCATGTCCACATCCCTCTTGTAATAGGGGCTCCAAAACTGGATGCAATACTCCAGGTGGGGTCTCACCAGGGCAGAGTAGAGGGGGACAATCACCTCTCTTGATCTGCTGCCCACACTTCTCCTGATGCAGCCCAGGAAACATTATTTCAATTTTCCATATCTGCAAAGCTGTTTCTTTCTTTGGAGATTGGAGAAGATGACAAAATAATTCTTCTTTTGTCTTCAGCCAGAATTGTACATCCTCCCCACTTCATCTTCCTTCCCTGACGACCTTTCCTTTCAGACTGAGAGGAGAAAGAAAAGGAAGACAATCAAAACTTTAAAAGTAAAAGGTAAAGCACGGTACTTGTCATGCTGGAGCCATCATCTGTATTACACAGCAACTGAGCAGTAAAAGACAAACCATGCTGTTTGGACTGGCTTCACAGAGCTGACAAGGATATTGTTGGTATATGGGCTCCTTTAGGAACTCTTTGTTGAAATTATTTAAACTGATAGACAATTTAAACTGATAGACATTTCTTAACTGATGGCTGAATCTGACTTTTTTTTTTGTTTTGTGTTTGTCATATTACAACAACACAACAAAAACAGAAACAAGCAAACAAAAAAGGAAAATAAATAAATAAACAAACACAAATCCTAAATCTAGATATGTTTCTCACATCTAGATTTAGGGTTTGTGAACTTGTTTGTTGCATATCATCTCCACAAAATTCTTCTCTATGTTATAAAACTGCTATAAAACTGCTATTCGAGGTTCTTTCCTGAACATCAGTTTTCCTCTTCTCCTAAACCCCTCTCAAATCCATGCACTGACCCAACAGAAGTGCGAAGAGCAGTGGTGCAAAATAAAATCAGTAACTGTAAAGCTAAATCACAGAATTGCAGAATCAATCAGCTTGGAAGAGACCTTCGAGATCATCAAGTCCAACCAATCACCCAGCACCATCTAATCAACTAAATCACAGTACCAGTCTCTTTCTAAACATTTCCAGGGATGTCACTGCTGGTAACGAGCAAAAGCATCAACAACCTTCGGATTGATTCAAGTGCCTCTTTATTCCATGCAAGTGCTACTTTGTTCCAAGCAAGTACAAGCAAAAAGCAGAAAGCCTCTATTACAGCCAGAGCCAACATACTAACATACTGAAGGAATTCCTTTGTTAGCCTTTGCTCAGAGTATTGAGAGACTGGTGCAAGGATGTTGCCTCCCTGGGCAACCTGTTCCAGTGTCTCAGAACCCTCACTGTAAAGAACTTCCTCCTAACATCCCATTGAAATCTCCTCTCTTCCAGTTTAAACCTATTACCCCTTGTCCTGTCATTCCAAGACCTTCATATGTGGAGAAGACCTTAATATATGGAGGAGAGTCGAAAACTAAGCAAAATTAATATGTATGTATTTATTGATTGTCCACATATATTCTTGCCTATGCAAATATTTGTGCATGCATATATAAACATATATGTATATGTTCATACACATAGATGTATATATATATATGTATGAAAACAAAACAAAACAAAAAAAATCAACATAGAATTACAGAATGTTAGGGGCTGGGACTGAACTAGAAAGATCATTCAGTCCAACCCCACTGCAGAGCAGGATCACACAGGAATGCATCCAAGTGGGTCTTGAATCTCTCCAGAAGGGGAGACTCCACAAATCCCCTGGGCAACCTGTTACAATATTCTGGTACCCTCACAGGGAAAATTTCTTTCTCATGTTTCCATGGATTTTCCTACGCCTCAACTTCCACCTGTTGCCCCTTGTCCTGGCATTGGGCATTGCTGAGCATTGGACAACACTGAGGCTCCATCCTGCTGGCACTCACCATTTATATATTTCTAAATGTTAATGAAGTCACCCCTTAGTCTCCTCATTTCCAAACTAAAGAGCCCCAGCTCCCTCAGTCTCTCCTGATAAAGATGACATTCCACTCCCTTAATGGTACAGAAAGAATTTACACTGTATTTGGGTGGGAAAAAAAACCCAAAAACTTTTCCTAACTAATAGTGCAGAAGAAATTTGGGTGGGTAACTTAGAAACAATTAAAATCCAACCAGGATACTAGAATCATAGAATGGTTTAGGTTGGAAGAGACCTCAAAGATCATCCAGTTCCTGCCATAGGCAGGGACACCTCCCACTAGATCAGGATGCTCAAGACCTCATCCAGCCTGGCCTTGAACACCTCCAGGGAGGGAGCAGACACAACCTCCCTGGGCAACCCGATCCAGTGCCTCACCACCCTCACTGTGAAGAACTTCCTCCTAACATCCAGTTTAAATCTCCCCTCTGCCAGTTTGAACCCATTCCCCTTCGTCCTGTCATTACAAGACCTTGTGAATAGTCCCTCCCCAGCCTTCCTGTAGGCCCCCTTCAGACACTGGTAGGCTACTATAAGGTCTACTCAAAGCCTTCTCTTTTCCAGGCTGAAAAACCCCAACTCTCTCAGCCTGTACTCACAGCAGAGGTGCTCCAGCCCTCTGAACATCTTTGTGGCCCTCCTCTGAACTCTCTCCAACAAAATGTCCCAAACGAACGGTAAAAAAAAACAGAAAGCCATTGTGGGGCTGAAGTATGCATCTGGGTTATCCAAGTCAAACACTTTATCCTCATCTGACAATGCATTGTGTTTGCAATCAAATGTTGATTCATTTCCTTCTATGCAGCCACAACTGAAGCTGCAGAGATTACAAACCTGGCAGGTGGTGTCTTTTAATGAACTTTCAGTTAGAAGCAGGACCAACAAACGTATAATTGCTGGGGGAAAAAAAAAAATAGAAGGGTAAATTACATGCGTGTCAGAATAAATCATTAATTTTCCAGCTATTTTTGTCTGCTTTGACACAGTTTCAAAAATTAAAAAAAAAAAAATGATGACATATCAAAATATGAAGGTAAAGACATAAGATTTTTTAAAGGGAAAAAAAAAAAACCAAAAAAAAAGATAGAAAAATGATAAGCTGTGCAAAAAAAAAATAATAAAAAATTGCTATTCTAATGAAATATCAGACTGATTAAAAATACCAGAGGAACAGAACATTGTTTCATAAGGACCTTTTTTTCCATGTGGATCATTAGTGTGGGAGAAAATCCTTGTAATTCTTTGCACTGCTCCCACACATACACCTACACATATCATCACTTGACTTTCAAACTAACAATAGAAGTGTTAGTGGAACTATCACCATCTGCAGAGTGAACTGTGCATTTTTAAGGCTGCAACAGCCTCAGACATTACAAGCAGTAGTCCTATAGATGGAAAGTAGTACCCTCTTTCCACTGGAAGAACCATGTAGAGATCAGTTAGTAGCTATATTTCCCCCCTTAAACCTTGGATCTGAGTTCCTTCATGTTGATGAAATCAGTCATTTGGAAGCTTTTTTTTCCCTTTTCTGTGGTTTTCCCTTTCTAAGAAGAAAAGAACATCCACCTAGCACTGGTGGAAACAATCATAGAATCATAGAATGGTTTAGGTTGGAAGGGACCTCAAAGATCATCCAGTTCCAACCCCCTACCATAGGCTTATGTGGAGCTTCCCATCAACCCAGACCCCCAGGTCCCTTTCCTCAGGGCTGCTCTCAGTCATTCTTTCTTCCTGTAGGCCCCCTTCAGATACTGAAAGGCTACTATAAGGTCTTCTTGAAGCCTTCTCTTCTCCAGGCTGAGTCGCAACTCTCTCAGCCTGTCCTCACAGCAGAGGTGCTCCAGCCCTCTGATCATCTTTGTGGCCCTCCTCTGGACTGGCTCCAACAGTTCCATGTCCTTCCTGTGCTGGGGGCTCCAGAATTGCACACAGTACTCCAGGTGGGGGTCTGAGGAGAGCAGAGTAAAGGAGCAGAATCCCCTCCCTTGCCCTGCTGGCTACACTGCTCTTGCTACAGCCCAGCACACAGTTGCTGTCTGGGCTGCACTCACACTGTTGGCTCCTGTTGATCTTTTCATCACCCCAGACTCCCAGATCCTTTTCCTCAGGGCTGCTCTCAGCCATTCCCCACTCAGCCTGGATTTGTGCCTGGGATTGTGCCGACCCAGTGAGATACACCACTGCAGAGCTCTATGTGCTCACACAGGTAGACTATTTTGCTGAGCTTTTCAGTAACATTGGAGAAAACCTTGGAGTGGTAAACCAGCAATTATTGGAAATAAAGCTGCATGGTGACTTGGAGTTTAGTGAAAGGATTCCTGGGATTGGGGCTTTTTTCTTTTGTAGTTTGTTTGGTGCCTTTTTAAAAAAAATTGTTTGGGGGTGAGAATCATAGAATCATAGAATGGTTTATGTTGGAAGAGACCTCAAAGATCATCCAGTTCCAATCCCCCGCCATAGGCAGAGACACCTCCCACTAGAACAGGTTTCTCAAGGCCTCATCCAACATGGCCTTGAACCCCTCCAGAGAGGGAGCAGCCACAACCTCCTTGGGCAACCCATTCCATCATCTCACCATCCTCCCTGTAAAGAACTTCTTCCTAACATCCCATTTAAATCTCCCCTCTTCCAGTTTAAACCCATTATCTCTCGTCCTGTCATTACAAGACCTTGTCAATATATATATATATTTTTTTAATGGGATTTTTCATTTGGTTGTTTTTGTTGTTTTTGCTTCTTCTAATTAGGGATTCTTGCCAGGGAACTGCCCCTAAAAATGAAATATATGGTGCCTTCATTTACAGGATTACAGGACCACAGGGTGTTAGGGGTTGAAAGGCACCTCCATAGATCATTGAATCCAACTCCCCTGCCAGAGCAGGACCATAGAATCTAGCATAGGTCACACAAGGGCGCATTCAGATGGGTCTTGAAAGTCTGCAGAGAAGGAGACTGCTCAGCCCCTCTGGGCAGCCTGTAAAACCTCACTGTAGTTTAAGTGAGACAGATGCTCCTTTTACCTCTTTCCAAAAGGAAAAAAACGCTCACACAAAGAACTGGATAAAACTGAAAAGTTTAAATGGAAATACTATTCACAGCTGCATACAATAGTACAAAGCATTTAAAATACACAACATCCCTAGTCTGGGCTTAACACAGATCCCCATTAAGCCCAATCTTCACACAAACCTCCCTCTAAGCCAAGCCAACAAACCCTGGCCTTCATGCCCCCTCCCCTACCATGTCACTCTCCTCCCTCACCCCTTACTGAGCCAATTGTGATGCAGATAAAATTTGGCTTTGCAGCTCCAGCCCCAAATTAGACAGCTCCAGGCCCTAATTGGCAACTTTGCCAAGGCAGAAACCAAGCCTCACACCTCCGCAAGAGAGAACAGCCTGTGCATCCTCCCAGGAGGAGAAAGGGAGGAAAAAAAGAAAAAAAACCTGACTCTGCACCCAGTTTTATAAGGATGCAGGACTTACAAGAATGAAATACACCTCATGTTTGCCTGCTGGACACCCTGGACCTCCTGGAGGTCTGTAAGTTTGTGGTTTCTTAAAGGCACCTACCCTCAAAACCATCTTTTTTTTTTTTTTTTTTTAAACATCTGTGTCCTCTGGTGATGTTGAAGAAAACCTTAAGGCTTCATGTCTCAGTTCTCCATGTAAACTTCTTGTTATAGAAGAACAGAAGCTTTGCGGTGCAGACTGCCAGAGTATCAGCATTGTAACAGAGACTGCTTTTTCCATTGATATATTGAAACTATCAAGGAATCCTACCAGTGGAAATAAATATTGTGAAAATGTTGGAATCGTGAAGATCAGAAACTTGCACAGCCTTCACCTTGAGAAACTGAAATTCTATGACCTAGACAAGTGGTTTGTGTGGTGGGTGGGGAGCTGGCTGACCAAAAGCGTAGTATTAAATATCTTTCTCAGAGTGACAACCCATCACTAGTGGGGTTTCCCAGAGACCAATACTGGGCCCAATGCTGTTTCATATCTTCATTAATGATTTAGATATTTAAATTAGGAGCATCCTGGCGAAGGTTGCTGATGACAGAAAAAATAGGGCCATGAGGATGATCAGAAGGCTGGAGCACCTCTGCTATGAGGACAGACTGAAAGAGTTGGGGCTGTTGAGTCTGGAGAAGAGGAGGCTCTTAAATGACCTTCTGGTGGCCTTCAAGTATCTGAAAGGGGTCTATAAAAAAGCTGAAGAGAGACTTTTTAGGCTATCAGGTAGTGACAGGACCAGGGGGAATGGAGTAAAGCTGGAAGTGGGGAGATTCAGACTGGACATGAGGAGGAAGTTGTTCAGCATGAGGGTGGTGAGAAACTGGAATGGGTTGCCCAGGGAGGTGGTTGAGGCCCCATCCCTGGATGTGTTTTTATGCCAGGCTGGATGAGGCTGTGACCAGCCTTATATAGGGTAGGGTGTCCCTGCCCATGGCAGGAGGGTTGGAGCTAGGTGACTGTTGTTGTCCCTTCCAACCTTGACTGATTCTATGATTCTATAAAATGTGAAGAGTTTGTATGTACTTACTTTCTAACATCAAGATTAATCTCTGGCAATGCCACAGGTTGATTCTCATAATTTTTCTTTTGTGTAGTATGGAATTTAAGGGTTCTCTAAGGCAACCAATGTGTCCTATTAGGGACATTCATATGTAAGTGTTGCCCTAGTCATTTCCATACGGTAGCAGTGCAAAGAGCTGAGCTTACTCTGCCCGGATCTAAATGGGATTACTGCTGCAGGAAACAGAAGGGGATAATTATTTGAGCAGTGCACTCTAATGTAGGTGTATGATTTCTGGCCTGGGATAATGTATGTGTGGAGAGTTTTATAGAAGAGTGGTTTAAAGGAGAGAGGGCATGATTGCATTGAGCTGGTTGAGAAATAGCATGGGCACTGTGCAGGGAGGCAGTAACCTTGGGGGAGAAATCATATAATAACAGGATGCAGGTGCAAAAAACTAACCCGTGCAAAACAGAATCTAGTTAGCCACAGGAATGTAAGTTATGCTGTGAGAAGGGACAAGGGCGAGAGATAATAAAGAGCCAATCATGAGCTCTGCCTTTGTAATATGTATAACTGTGAGCTTCTTATCAATAAACTTGAGGCTTGTTGAACATCATCGGGTGTGCATGTCTCCCATCGTTTTCCCACATGTATGCCTATCTACCACTGAAACTGCAGCACAAAGCGTCCCCATGTACTTCATTCGCAGACCAGCAGTGCAGGATGATGAATGCGCCTGTCAGGATGACTTGAATTTAACTGAATGAATAAAATATTGAAATCCTCCACTTTCTAATCGTGCCACCCTACACATTATAATTTGTCAAATCTGAAACTCATCCATGATACCTCAAAAGCAAACGATATCTGTGTTTGGAGACTACTAGGGGCCTACAAGAAGGAAAGAGAGGGACTGCTTGCAAAGGACTATAGCGATAGAATAAGCGACAATGGCTTTAAACTACAGAGGAGCGGATTTAGATCAGATGTTAGGAAAAAGTTCTTTACCATGAGGGTATATGCTGGTTTGAACTAATTGGAGGATTTGAATGAGAAATTAGGCTATAGGCTGAGAAAGGAAAACACTGATGATGCTACTTCACTCATAGCTTCACTGAGAAATTAAAAAAAAATGTTGTTTAGGAGTTGTAACCTAAATATAGATAAGTCAGACAGCTTCAGACCTCTTTGGGCTGTGGCAGCTTTTGCATTGCTCTTTCTCCCTGCCTTTCATAGCTGGACCTGAATAATTTCACTAATCTCTTTCCTGCTGCTAATCCCCCTGGCCAATCTACCTTTACCTATCTGCTGCATAAAACAGATGGTGAGATAAGATTGGGGAAGGGGGAAGGTGATAGGGGTGGTTAGAAACCCCTCTTAGGGATTTTGATCTCTGGGAGAGGTGTGGTGTTTCTGTATTAACTTTTCACTGTATGTATCTGTAAATATCTCTTATACATTGTAAATACCTGCTTGTATATTGTGCAAAGCTGTAAATATAAAGCTTCATTTATTAACTTTCAGCCGACTGAGTCCTAGCATGGGTTATTTCAAAGTTGGAGGGGGCAGGTGACTGCCGAAACACCACAGAGTGGTGTAACACTGGAACAGATTGCCCAGGAAGGTCGTTGAGACCACATCCCTGGAGATATTCAAGGTGAAGCTTGAGAGGGCTCTGAGCAACCTGATCTAGCTGAGGATGACCCTGCTGATTGCAGAGGGATTCATAGAATCAGAAAACCAGCCAGGTTGGAAGAGACCTCAAAGGTCATCCAGTCCAACCTATCACCCAGCCCTATCCAATCAACTAGACCATGGTTCTAAGTGCTCCATCCAGTCCTTTCTTATATTCACAGCTTAGCACAATATACGAGCAGATATTTACAATTTATTACAAATATTTACAGCTATATATAGAAATATACAAGTTTAAAGTAAGACAGAAACACAATACCCCTCCCAGAAATCAGAGTTCCCAAGGGGGTTTCCCAACCACACTTCCACCTTCTCTCCACTCCCCAACTTTACCCCCAGAATCTGCTTTATCTGCAAGGTGAATTGGAAAGATCAGCCAGGGGGCCTAGTAGTGGAATTGATTAGTTGGGTTACACAGATCCAAGCAGAAGCCAGGAAGACAAAAAGACACCAACAGACTCCTACAGACCATGGCACTAAGTGCCCTATCCAGTCTTTCCTTGAACACCTCCCAAAACAGCAATTCCACCACCTCCCTAGGCATGTTTGGACTAGATGACCTTTGGAGGTCCATTCCAGCCCAGACCATTCTATGTTTCTGTGAAAAGAAGAAACAGAAGGCATCGAAACATAAGATGCAGGTGGCATTTAAGAGTAAACATATTTCCAGTATATCCCTGCCTTTAGAACTTACGATTTCTGTTGCAACAAACATTCAGGCAGGGTCACAGACACTATTATTTCCAGCAGAAACATAAATAGTTTAGAACGAGCACATACTCTCTTGCCCCAAGCACATTCTAGAAAAGAGTGGGAAGGGCTTCATTGACTTTCATAAGGCAAATAAGATATGAAGCAAATCGGAATTAAAACACCTTTAATGTGGACTCGCTCGATGCACAAACCAAAAGAAAAATAAACAAAACCCCTTAAAAAGAAAAAAAGCAGCAAATTATCACCAAACTTTTCACATTTGTCTGGTTAATGAAGGTAGACTAAGGTCAGTATTTCCTGAAGATGGTTGGATGAGAGTCCTTATGAAGCCTGAGTGTTTAAAAATAGATACCCACATATACACATAGTGAAGATCCTCTTTTAATGTTAATTTATTCAGATAGACACAGACTACGACTAAAAGAAAATTTAACTCATATGTTGAATATATGTGACCTGAAGCAAGGTTTTCCCCCACAGAAGGAGTACTCCAGCTTTGCAATTCTGTTTATGTTGTGTCGTGAATTTGATTTGATGTAGACCCACAAAGATTAACATGCATAAAGATCATGGTGACAGAAATACAACGAGGTTTTGAGCGCATCCAGGAACTGCACTATACCGTATCAGCCTCAGGGCCACGAGGATGATCAGAGGGCTGCAGCACCTCTGCTATGAGGACAGACTGTGGAGAAGAGGAGGCTGCGAGGTGACCTTATTATGGCCTTCCAGTGTCTGAAGGGGGCCTACAAGAAAGCTGGGGAGGAACTTTTTAGGCTATCAAGTAGCAACAGGACTAAGGGGAATGGAGCAAAGATGGAGTTGGGGAGATTCAGATTGGATGTGAGGAGGAAGTTGTTCACCGTGAGAGTGGTGAGAGCCTGGAATGGGTTGCCCAGGGAGGTGGTTGGGGCCACATCCCTGGAGGTGTTTGCTGCCAGGCTGGATGAGGCTGTGGTCAGCCTGATCTAGAGTAGGGTGTCCCTGGGCATGGCAGGGAGGTTGGAACTGGATGATCCCTGTGGTCCCTTCCAACCCTGACTGATTCTATGACTCTATGATTCTATATGAAAGCTAAATTAATTAGACTTCTGGTGAATCACTAGGAACATATAACATCAGTAGAATGTTTTGTGATCTAATTTTAAAAACATATTGAAATTTTATTTTAAGGAAATAATTTATACTTATGGAATCATAAAATCATAGAATGGTTTAAGTTGAAAGGGACCTCAAAGATCATCCAGTTCCAACCCCCCGCCATAGGCAGGGACACCTCCCACTAGAACAGGTTGCTCAAGACCTCATCCAGCCTGGCCTTGAACACATCCAGGGAGGGAGCAGAAACAGCCTCCCTGAGCAACCTGCACCAGTGTATCACCACCCTCATTGGAAAGAATTTCTTCCCACACCCCGTTTAAATCTCCCCTCTGCCAGTTTAAACCCATTACTCCTCATCTTGTCATTACAACACCTTGTCAATAGTCCCTCTGCAGCCCTTCTGTAGGCCTCATTCAGATACTGAATGACTACTACAAGGTCTTCTTGAAGCCTTCTCTTCTCCAGGTTGCAGAGTCACAACTCTCTCATAGCAGAGCTGCTGCAGCCCTCTGAGCATCTTTGTGGGCTCCGCTGGATTGGCTCCAACAGTTCTATGTCCTTCTTGTGTTGTGGGCTCCAGAACTGCACACAGTACTCCAGGTGGGGTCTGATGAGAGCACAGTAAAAGGGGAGGATCCCCTCCCTTGCCCTGCTGGCCACACTGCTCTTAATGCAGCCCAGCACACAGTTGCTGTCTGGGCTGCACTCACACTGCAGGCTCATGTTGAGATTTACATTAGAAACTTATAAACAACTCAAACATGTTAAATAACAAGAAAATCCTTCAAAATCTGCCACCAAGTCACATACCAATAGACTGACACTGCTTTATTTTGTTCTCAGTGACAGACAAAAAGAACTCCTCTAAAATTTGTGTACTATGAGGGAAATTCCTAATTTAATCAAACGATGTATACTACGAAATATTTATTGGTATAAAGATGAAGCAGAGGAAGAAACAAGGAAATTCTACTGTTCTAATCACCTCTGGTCTTCTTAAAATCATAGAATAACTTAGATTGGAAGTGTTCTTAGACATCATCTACACCAACCCCTTTACTACAGGCAGAAGTGCCTCCCAACCAGATTTGGCTGCTGAAGCCCTCATCCAACCTGGCCTTAAACAACCCCAGGGAGAGGGAAAGGAATCTATTTTTGACATAAGTATTATAGTTTTGTTTTCTAAAGCTGAATATTGCTGAAAACAAAGGTCTTAATTTTCTTTCAAAATATCTTTGTTGAGAATTTGAAAACTGAGATACTCAAAACATTAGCTGCCACTGAAAGTTCATCTGCTATCTTCCCTCAGTTAATTATACTAAATCCATATACCCATTTTCTTGAGATTCAGAGGCAAATCAGGGGAAGAAACTTGGCATAACAAATACTTGCTTCCCTAACTGGGAATGGGTGGCGAGTGGCTGGAGAGCAGCCCTAAGGAAAAGGGCCTGGGGTCTCGGGTGATGAAAATCTCAACATGAGCCAACTGTGTGCATGCAGCCCAGACAGCAACTGTGTGCTGGGCTGCATTAAGAGCAGTGTGGCCAGCAGGGCAAGGGAGGGGATTCTGCCCCGTTACTCTGCTTTCCTCAGACCCCACATGGAGTATTGTGTGCAGTTCTGGAGCCTCCAACAGAAGAAGGAAATGGAACTGTTGAAGTAAGTCCAGAGAATGACCACAAAGATACTCAGAGGGCTGCAGCAGATGAGGACAGCCTATGAGAGTTGGGGCTCCTCAGCCTGGAGAAGGCTTGGAGGACACCCTATAGTAGCCTTCTAGTATGTGAAGGGGGCCTATAGGAGGGCTGGAGGGGGACTATTCACAAGGTCTTGTTATGACAGAACGAGGTGTAATGGGTTTAAACTGGCATAGGGGAGATTCAAACAGGATATTAGGAGGGAGTTCTTTACAGTGAGGGTGGTGAGATGCTGGAAGGGGTTGCCCATGGAGGTTGTGGCTGCTCCCTCCCTGGAGGTGTTCAAGGCCAGGTTGGATGAGGCCTTGAGGTACCTGTTCTAGTGGGAGGTGTCCCTGCCTATGGCACAGGGGGGTTGGAACTGAATGATCTTTGATGTCCCTTCCAACCTACACCATATTACCTGAGGCTCTATACAGATTCTCATGTAGAAGAGAACAGGTGAGTCTGCAGGAAGGGTTGCCGACAGTATTGTGTGGTCAGATGTAAAGCAGTTGGATAGCTGGAGACCCCTGCTAACTATGTGATAATCTATGCTCCTTCTACTTCACCTTTCATTACAGACTGAAACCATTTTGCCTTTTCTCTAAGCTTAGTGTCTAAATGTTAAAATGCACCTTTTGCTGGATAATTACACTAATGAAGGAACATAGCATCTTGGAAGATGCAGAGGTACTATGAAACTGTGAAACAGTAGGACTGACCTTTAAAACAACATTTGAATGACTACATCTCTCTTAATGCAACCTTCTCTCCCAGGGTTACCTGGACACAGACGTTCTAAGAGTCTTTTGAGACATGCAGGTCTGTCCTTGAGCTAATACATAAAAATAACACTATTTAATCAAAGCTTTTTGTCTCCACCTTTGCCAAGGGAACTGCAGATACCTTGGCTACCTCTTCCAATGCCTGCAAACACGAAGAAGTTTTCAGATAGAACACCTCTGAATCACTGTTCTGCCTAAAGATGTATTCAATTATTTAAGCAACATGCAGATAACCAAACTTACGCAATCAGTGGGCTTAGTATTGCAGCTATGCTGTGTGATCTCTGTTTTGGACATTAGAAGAAAGTTCTTCACTATGAGGGTAGTGAAACACTGGAACAGGTTGCCTGGAGAGGTGGTGGAGTCCCTATCCCTGGAGACATTCGAGGTCAAGCTTGATGAGGCCCTGAGCAACCCAATCGAGTTGAGGATGTCCTTGCTCACTGCAGGAGATGATGACCTTCAAGGGTCCATCCCAAACAGAGCAATCCTATAAATCTATGACTCTATGATTTAAAATTCCTTTGTAGTGCTGTTACAAATTCCATTTCAGAACAGCAATATAAACGCAACATATTGACTATTCTGCCTCCAGTTGAACACACAGATGAAGAGAGGCACTAACTAGTCAGTTAGGTGAGAGCTATTTCTTATGCAACCTGCATACTCCATGTAGCTCACACAGACCAAAACACCTTGTCAGTTCTACACAGCGTTGATTATGCATTTTGTGCATGAAAAAAAAAAAATTGAGAGAGCAGAAAAGTGCTTTTGGAGATGTCTTTACTATACACACCGTGCCAGAATAACATGCAAATAACTGGGGAAAAAAAAAAAGTACTCTGCAATACAACTTTAAAACAGGAGTAAAGGGAAGCTGTGTGTACTCTCGAGATTTTTGTTTTGATGAATTAGTTATGCTCTGACTGACATCAATCTGTGAAACATGCTGATGGCACAGTAATTTTTAATACAGAGCAATATGGAAAATACTTGGAAGAAAACTTCTGGGTTTGGGTTGGTTTTTTGGTGGTGTTCTTCTTATTGCAGGTAGGACAGGAAGAAACAGTCAGAATGAGCTTCCCAACAGCCAATTCTTGAAGAGCAAAATTCCTATACAATGTTTTGATTCTTTTCTGTTTCTCTTCTACTGCTATCTCCTCTCTGACATTTGCAGGGGAAGCTTTTCATCTTTTCCTGCAGCCAAGTTATAAATTAGCAGTTATAAAGTAAGCAATTCATGTTTAATTCAGTTTAATTGAATTCGATTCAATTCAAATAAGGCAGCAGACATGCAGGGCATATGCAAAACAGTTTTCATGCATACTCATGCCTATCTGTAACATAGCCAAAAGGTACTGGGGCATTTGGCACTGTGAGATTTACTGCCAGGCAGTAATTCACTCTGTTCCTGGTTCATGATCACGTATCAGTATGAAAGGGATTCCCAACTACCTCTCAAAGTCTGAGTCTGGAAACCATAGAATCATAGGATCAGTCAGGGTTGGAAGGGACCACAAGGATCATCTAGTTCCAACCTCCCTGCCATGCCCAGGGACACCCTACCCTAGATCAGGCTGCCCACAGCCTCTGCCAGCTTGGCCTTAAACACCTCCAGGGACGTGGCCCCAACCACCTCCCTGGACAACCCCGTTCCAGGGCCTCACCACTCTCATGCTGAAGAACTTCCTCCTCACATCCAATCTGAATCTCCCCACCTCCATCTTCGCTCCATTCCCCCTAGTCCTGTCACTCCCTGATAGCCTAAAAAAATCCCTCCCCAGCTTTTCTGCAGTCCCCCTTCAGATCCTGGAAGGCCACAATAAGGTCACCTTGGAGCATCCTCTTCTCCAAATGTTTTCTAAGCCTTCTGTTGGGCATGTGTCCCATTTACATAACTTAATTTTTACTTCTAAAGTTTATATATTTTGCATATTAGACATAATTTCTACACTTTTATTGGCATAGCTCAAGTCATCCTAGAGACAAGTTCTGAAACAAATATTGATGGGAGAATAACTTCTTATGGAGAAGTGGTATAATTCCAGCTGACAGGTACTAGAGATCTCCTTTGAATTACATAGCTTTTTAACCAATCCTGCCCTGAGGAAAAGGACCTGAGGGTCTGTGTTGATGAAAAGCTCAACATGAACCAACAGTGTGTGTGTGGGCAGCCCAGACAGCAACCATGTCTTGGGCTATATTAAGAGCAGTGTGGCCAGCAGGGCAAGGGAGGGGATTCTCCCCCTTTACTCTGCTCTCCTGAGAGCCTACCTGGACTACTGTGTGCAGTACTGGAGAACACACCACAAGAAGGACATGGAACTGTTGAAGCAAGTCCAGAGGAGGCCATGAAGATGATCAGAGGGTTGGAACACCTCTGCTATGAGGACAGGCTGAGAGTTGGGGCTCTTCAAACTAGAGAAGGCTCTGAGGAGGCCTTCCAATGTCTGAAGGGGGCCTACAAGAAGGCTGGGGAGGGATGAGGGGTAATGGGTTTAAACTGGCAAGGGGGAGATTTAAACAGGATGTTAGGAGGAAGTTCTTTCCAGTGAGGGTAGTGAGA